>OY735212.1:43962164-44352164 GCA_963457665.1 Thysanoteuthis rhombus | reverse complement strand
TGTTCATTCAATAAATACATTTTGTTTCATTTTTATTTAAATGACCGCAGTTTTTTTGTTTGATTTTGAAATACTTTTTTAAGTTCTCTACCACATTAACACTTCTTTTTGGTTTCCCAATTCAAAATAAGATTAGTTTACAGATAAAGTAGTCCTTATCTACAACATGATAGTAATAGGTAATTGTTCAGTTCAGTTTTACGGAAAACATTAACATGAAAACCATTTACCAAAGAAACAACCTTAATTATTTACCTTCATCTTTTACATATACACAGACACATCCATATTGCACACGGTACATGTATATCTTATGTGATATTATGGCTTGACTTCACAATCAAAGATTTGGGAGGGTTTACCATTTCTATTGCAGGCCTTCATAATGTCAACAATGGTTGCAGACGAAAGTCTGACCGCCTTTTTGCTTTATGGTAGACCTTGCTTTGCCATTTATTCTTTTTGACTCCCTCTTTTGTTTACCTACAGAGGCTGATGCCACTGGAGATGACGGTGTTTTTCAAGGAGTTCCTGTACATTTTCTGAAGGGCCATGCTTCTCTGCTGGCCATGAGCTAGTTCTCAAAATCAGAGGATGGTAAACCATCTTTGCCACATGTCCTACCAACTACAGGAGTCTTTTGCAGTACGGCCTCAATTCTCGTAAAGCTTTGGTAATCCTGAGGATACATGTTGTACACACAAACGCACACACACTTATGAATGTATATGTATACGTGCTACCCCTAAAATGTATGGAATTTGAACTGTGTGCATGAAACAAATGTGGTATGGATATTTGCTGCTACCGTTTATGAGCAGAACCCTTTGTACATGACCTGGGGGGGGGCGTCATTGATTCCTTCAAAGTAGTCCCTTTGGAAACTAGGGTGTTAAGATAGATGATTTCTTTTCCTAATCAAACTGCCCAAATTTTGACATAGCATCTTATACATACACAAACATACACATACAATGTCATAGTATTTTTATTACTTTAGAATACTGTCTGAATATACAATATGAATACAATAGTAGGTATATGAAATTGGTAGGTAAGCATTCTTTCTGTCATCTACAGTCACCTTAATCAGCTACCACATGGCATTTCCATCTCAGGCTGTCTACTCTGATCATACGCCAATCAAAGCATAAACCCGGATACTACCATGGGAACTTACAATAAAATAACGAAGAAAGTAGCACAATTAGTATTTTTATCCGCAGCCCTTTTTCTCAGCTGTATACGTAACCCTAAAAAATTTGTTTCTAATGACTCAATATTGTTTGATCTGGCATACTCAGTAGTATGGTAATGCAACAAATGTTTTTGGAGGTTGTTAGTCTTTATTCTGATTGACATTTTTTCTTTCTTCCACATTCGATTCCATCTATGTTCTCTTTTCGGTTTTCACCCCAGACTGTTAAGAATGATCAGTGCTCTTTCTGATCCCCCACCCCTTTGCAGGCAGTTGGTATTGATTTCACAGGGAGATGAGGATAAGGGAGGAGTTGATATGCCAAGAGAGTTGGAAATTGAGTAAAAAGGAGGGTTGGGTGATTGAGTAAAAGAGGGGGCTTCTGAATGGTGTTACAAACTCCTTAGATCGTAAATTGTTATCAACATGAAAAAAGTAGGGAAGAGAAAGCCAAGCAATCTCTGAAAAGGGAGGAATGAAAGAGAAGATTGTTGGATATAAAGGCAGGGCAGAAAAAAAGAGCAAAATGACTGGTGGTTAAGAATAGAATCAAAAAAGGGGTATGAAGTTGAAACCAAGAAATAAATAAGAAAACAGAAATACATAAACAATGGGCAAAAAGGTTGGTTCTTGAAAAAATCCATAAAATGAAGGCAGAGATAGAAGCCAACAGAATGGAATGAGGAAAAGAATAAAAAATATGATTTGAAAAGAAGAAACTGGGTACAAGTAGTTTGATCCATGAAATGAAATGAAATGCAGCCGCCCTCCCCTTTGCTCCCAAGTTACTTACCCTTACCCCTTAATCCTAGTGTGATACAATAGGGATGTTGGCAAGTTTTTGACCATATATTGCTGCAATGATCCACAAACCAAAAACCATACAATGTACATGGGAGAGAATCATACCACAAGACAGCACAGTATATTTGAGGAAAAACAGGAGTCAGAGAAGTCATAGAATCTGTTAGAAAATTCAAATGGCAATGGGCTGGAAACCAATGGACATCACGACTCGCAACATGGATCCCCAGAGACCAAATGCAGAACCAAAGCCAGAAAAATATGGGATGGCAAGATGAACTAGACAGGTTCAGAAAATATTGGCTCCATGACACCCACGATAAAGAGATGTGGCAAATCCTGGAGATGGTCTATGTCCAAAAGACTGATGATGATAATAAATAATTACCGCTTTGATTTTGGAACACTGTCTTTACAGAATAAGATGCTGAAATTAAACAATTCTTACAGCCCTGTTGTAGGGACTGCTCTCGCTTTTAGGGACCTTAGTGTTTAACTTGTATCCGGAAGTAATAGAGAATGAAAAAGAAGAAAAAGAAAAACCAGAAAAGTAATCTGCAGAAGTGAAAAAGCAGAGAGTTAAAAAGAGATTAGAGGAGAGTATTCAAAAGAGAGGTTACAAGAACCAAGAGAGAGATTGTATAAAGAGAAAAGAAACTAAATTATGTACAGGTCTGCTTAGTCACTCAAGAGAAACGATCATGTGACCAATATCTTTTGGCAGCATGGGGGGATCAATTAAAAAATGGGAAAAATCAGAGAGAGTCACTTTCTTCACCTTTTATTGGGCAGCGATCTCAAAAATGTCTGAATTTTCAAAATAAGAAGGGAATGAAGGGACCAATTTAGCAAAAACTCATTTTGCAAATTGAACTCCCACTAGAAACTTATTTTTGGAGGTTATTTTCAAGAAACAAAAAAACATAATTTTTGACATAATAAGAAGTAAATGCCCTCTAGCTCATGGGTGTGGCCTGTATGCATAATACATACATACCCAATTTGAAAACAGAAAAAGCCTATGGTGACACTTTTGATTGCGGGTTTCTAAGAAAGAGTGTAATTTAATCAATAGGAAGGAAGAATGTGTAAGATCCCAGAAATGAGTGGAAAGAGTGTCAAGAAGAATCGGCTGAATAAACTCAAAGGTTGAAAGTGAGAATAAGAAAAATACGAAATTTTTGGATGACTGAACTCCTTGTTGCAGTTGTTATTGTTGGGTCAATCCATTCTACAGCTTTCTTCCAGATGTGATGATAGTATAAAAAATAATTTTCCCAATGATAGCAATGCTACAATTTTGAATTCAGGTGATGTCTTTTCCTTTTCTTTCCTTGTTAGGCCTGGATTTCCATGCCTTTGCCCCTGTTGAATAGTGGAATTCAAATCAGGTTGAACTCTGCACTTCTCTGACATACACTCAGACGACACGTAGATGTGGACTGCATTTTTGATTTTTCTCAGTTTCCAAAAATCATCCCTGTCTATGATACGGATTTCTTCCCAGAGAGGGAAGTGTTCACCTTTCTCTTTCTAAATATAGTGAGCAAACCCAGGTCTTTCTATCCTGCCTTTGATTATGGCTTTTTTGTGCTATGAAAGGGATGAGGGAAATGAAGCAATGAAACTTCAAAGAAATTACTATAATCATCGTGCTTATTACCAAAGCCAAAGAGAATCGTAACCTCAGCTCATTCTTCAATGTACAAGTTTGCCAGATTACCAGTGCATTGCTATCAGCAATAACAACTGATGAATTAAAGTAAAGAAGAAAATTCAAGTGATCTGAGGAGAGGAAAGAGCAGACAGCGGAAAAGAAAATAGGGTGGAAAATGTTATTTAATAATTTATTCAGGGCGGGAGTGCACATATGTGCCCTTTAAATTTCACTGCCATTTTTAATATGGCAACCATTCTGAATACATTATAAGGTCATTTAACCATTATATTTATACGATTTTGCCATAAATGAAACCCATCCTTCAAAATGATGTATGATGTTCCAGAATAAGAAAACTTAAATCCGTCCGCTGTTACCCTTGCTTTGTAACCCTATAAGAAACCCCTGTCTGGAAGAGATAAGTAGAATACAAAGTGAAGGGTGGGGCCAGGATTTTGAGATAGTGGTCTAAAAATGGGAAAATTATTTTCACTGATATTTATGCAAGAAAGATTTAAAATATCAAAAACATGAAGTTGTATGCGATCTGGATTTTTCACTTACATTTGAGTCGTAAAATTGATAAAAGGGTGGAGTAAAAAGATTCATTAGAAAAATTACCACAGAACCTATAGATAAAAAAAATTATAAAGAAAGAGGCAGAAGACATCTCAGTCATAAAAATGATAAATTTTTGGTTTCAAGGTTGATTAGTGATTATCTGGGATTATTTTTCAGGTTTTATTTATAAAATATTTCCATCTGGATATCTAGAAAAGTTTTAATTGCGCCTTCCTCAAGTAGTGGATAGAGATTAGGACCTTCTGGATCCACACCTAAAATGCATGGGAAAGTAACAGTGAAGGGATAGAGAAATGGAGGAAGAAAAAAGAATAGAAAAAGGAAGGTAAAAAAGAAGGAGGGAAGAGGAAAAAAAAAAAAAAGAAAAGGAAGGGACTATAACAAGAGATGAAAGCAAAGAAGAAAAGAGCGAGTAGCCATACGTGAGAGGAGGGAAGACGAAGGGAGGTAAATACAATCAAGAACAGAAAACCTGCAAATTATCCAAAATATATCATTGACATTTCGGATAGTTTTTAATCATAGGCCGAAAAATATTTGGAAAAAGAAATTCAAAACCCCAGATCCAGGATTTTGAACTGGGCGGGGTCCTAACTGGAGAAAATACTTTTACAAACAAATATGTGAATAAACAAACAACTATCAAACCTAAAAACATGAAAGCCGTATATGATCCAGAATTTTCCACGTACTCTATTGCCCATGAATAAGTATACTCCCACTGGTATACTAACGAGGGAAGAGAGGGGGATAGTCCACCCCAGATAACATCAGAGGGATTACATCATATTTTAGCAGCATGAAAATTCAACTAGTTTTAGAGCAATTTTTCAGCAATTTTAGCCAAAATATAGCTATTTTCTAGCCATCTTAGATGAATCTAGCCATTTTCAACAATCAAGAATGGCCATGAAAAGGCTAACATTGTTTTTCAGCATGTTTTGCATTTTTTGACATTTTATTTCAGGTCAATTGAGTGCAAAAATATTTTTGATTTGGTAACACTGGAGGTGACACCCTGAGTTACCAGCACAAGTGACACCAACCCCAGGAAAGCAAGTAGACTCTCCTACGAATTTTTTGTAAAAAGTTAATTTCCTTCTAAACCAAACATACTAAGATTTTATTATTTCTAGTGGAGCACTATAAAATTAAAACAGATATTATTACATATGGTTCATGCTCTCACAGAACAACGGCTTCCATAAAATAGCTATTAGACTGATATTAAGCAAGAATACTTTTGCCAAAATTGTACAAACTTACAAGATAAGTGAAAAATTTGGAGGTGTACAGAAGCGACCAGGTTGATTATAAAAGATAACTCCAATGTTTATCCATTATTTTAGAAGATTGGTTAATGAATATTTAAGAAAATCAGCTGCAGGAGCTGCTAATGAATTAATAAAAAGTGCGTACCATGAATGTTTTGATTAGAACAATCAACTGCGGCCTGAACAAAATTGACTTGTATGACTCACAACTGAGTAGAAAACTGCTTCTGACATTAAGACACAGGCAGGCTTGTTTAAAGTGTGCACAGGAGAATAAAGATAAAAATTCAGTTTTATGACAGCATATTGTGGTGAGATGAAAGTCAAAATCAACCTATTGGCCTGATGGTTACTGACGAATGTGGTGAGATCATGGCGAGGTGTACAAGGGAAAGCACCAGATGTCAGCAGTTTAGCACGGTGGTGGAAACATGTTCTGGGGTTGTATGAGCTCTAATGGCACTGTTAAGCTGTATTTCTTTGATAGAATCATGAATGCTGAAGGAATATTGAAAGAAAACGTGTTGCTTTCATTAAAATACTTGAAAGAAGAGCTATGTTTTAGCATGACAATGATCCAAAACATTCCACTGCAGGACAAAAGGTAAAATCAAATTGAGCATTTATGGAATGTACATAAACAGAAAGTAAAAAAATAATGACCATCTAACATCATCATCATCATCATCAGTCTTTTAACGTCCATCGTTTAACATAGACCTTCCCCAGGATTTGCCACAATTCCCTATCATGAGCGTTGCAGAGCCAGTATTTCCTGAATCTGTCCAGTTCATCTCTCCATCTTGTGTTCTGTCGGCCTCAGTTTTGTATATGATCTCTGGGGATCCATATTGTGAGACGTGATGTCCATCGGTTGTCTTTCATTCTTGCAACATGGCCTGCCCATTCCCATTTCAGTTTTTTAATAGTTTCTATGATGTTTTGGACATCCGTTTTTTTCTTTATATACTATGCTGTCTTGTGATCTCTCCATGTAAGGTTGAGCATGATTCTCTCATGTGCTTGTTGCATACTTCTCAGCTTGTAGGTCTGTCTTTTGGTTAGGTTCCATGTTTCAGCTCCATAAGTGACTATCGGGAGAATATATTGGTTGCATACTCTTCTTTTTAGGATTATTGGGATCATCAAGACAGAATCAAAAGACAACATACTGTTGGAGAGGAAAAACATTCCAGTGATTGTACAAATCTAGTAGGGTCAATGTTATTAAAACTACAAGATGTTGTAGAAAATGAAGGCCATCACACCAAATATTGATTTTAGATAACTTCTCTTGCAGAGGTGTACTTATTTTTGGACTTGTCTGCATTTATATTTTTGGCTACAGAGTTTCAATGCTGTTGAGTTTGGTAATGAATAATACTGTATAGTATCCGTTTTGATTGTATAATGTTCTACTAGAAATAATAAAATTCTGGTACTTTCGGTTTAAAAGAAAATTAATTTCTTCAATTCAAGTAGTCAAAGAACAGAACCTATAAACTAAAAAAATCATGAATACGACAGATGCAATAAAACGTGTGTTAGATGTCTACAAAACTTACAAAAGAAAAAAGATGACGCCATTCTAAGCAAAAACAAGTACAAAATATGTTTGAAAAAAGATCTATTTTTTTTAAACAATTAGTTGTGATACATGCACAGGCTATGGTGATTCATTTATGCAAATTAAAGACATTATTATCTATTGTAGTTAGTCACTTATTTTGCCTAATCTATAGATTAGGGTTTATCATAGGTATGTATGTATAAGAAAAAAAACATGCTATCTCCAGGGTTTGGTACTCTCTGTAGTTTCCAAAATATAACACTCATGGATAAGAGGTTAGTTACTACTATAGATTATTTGAACATTTCATTTTCATTTGATATAGAATTTAGTTATTTGCTCAGTTCATATTCTGGTATAAATATGAAAGAAAATTGAGAAAAAAAAACAGGCAAGAATAAACTTCCGTCAGAGTCTGACCTGATTAATAAAAAAGGATAATTATAACTTTGCTCTGAAATAATCAATTTTTTGCATCATTCTTGGATGCAAAAAAAAAATGTATTAGATGTCCATAAAAGTTGCGCAAGAAAAACGTGACACCTTTCAGAGTAAAAAACAAATAGAAAATATGTTGAACTTCTCACATTTGTTTCAGAAATAAACCTATCACCTTTACATTCACTACATTATTCCCCTTTCCCGATAATAACTCTTCATCGGCTTCTGCCTGTTGTAATCACAAATTCTTTTCAGTGACATTTTGCTGGGGATTTTTTTTTCTACTATTGTTTATATTAGCTTTTTATAAAATCTGTGTGCTTTTGATATAAAGTTTGATCTTAATCTACCGACACTAACAAATGCTAAATTTTTGAATAGGTCAAGCCTTTTTTTGAACAACCAAGTAAATCTAACTTTTTCTAGTATACATGATCACTTAAAAGCTAAGTGTAACCTAACATAATATATTTGATGGTGTGTGAGACCACCATTTCAGCTGGGATTATTAGGTAAAAAACACATTTCTCTGGGTTCTTCTAAAGCTTTTTAACTTCTCAAGTTCTGGCCAATATGGGGCTGGACAACAAAGATTACATTACCATTTGAGCCATTTTTTTAATGAAAAAAAGAGGATATATCTTATATGCCATTGAATACAGTCCAAGTGATGAAAAGAAACTAAAATTGAGATAGAAAAGATACGAAGTAACAAGTAAATATCAAATGTTGATCAAAAGTAGATCTCCCGATAGACTAATTTTAATAATTAATTTTTGACCTGTTTATATCGATATTCTATAGTTGTTGCTTTCAAGCCTAAAAAAAGTTAGTTTTTACATTCTTAAACTTAAGTAACCAGCAATGTTTAGAAATGGAGAAGTTGTTTCCAACCATATTTGAACCTAAATCCCATATCCCGGGTTTGTCTAACATCACTTTATCAATTTAGCCACAGAGACCAGTTAGCCAGAGAAATTCAGATTTAGTTATATAGCTACATTTTCCTTATCTGATTTTCCCATGGTACATCGTTTATTTATTGACTCCTAGTAGTATCAAATTTGATACTTCTGAGTAGTTTCTAATTTCTTGAATGAAGTAAAAACAATAACAACAGCAAAAAAGTGCAACAAACTTGAAATAAAAAAATGATGACAAGAAGAGAACAATAAAAAGAAAAAGACCAAATACGGCTTGCTACCAGATGTGGTTAAGCCAAGTAAATGCTGACTATTTAAAAACAGAGATTTCAATGCTTTCATCACATTATCAATCTTGATACTTATCAAATTTAAATCATTATGGTACAAGGCTTCATGGTGGGTAAATGGGATGAGGAAGATTGTATTACAACAACCTCCCAAATGGGGAGGGTCTACCTCTTCAGAAAATCAGCTTCTGAGATCTTCATTTTCAAGTAACTTAAGGCTAAAACAGACCTCAGGCATTTTTGTTAATCAGCACCAAGAGCCAATATCCATAATTTTTAAGTACAGAAGCCTAAAAAGCTAGATTGAGTAGCATATTTTTTCTTCTTGATGACTAGAAAGTTGATTTGTGGTTTTAGTTTTCAGTCATGGGTTTCAGATCAGTCAAGTTGTCAGATTTTTGTAGCTTTACTTGAAGAAGAGACGAATGCAGCCAAAAGTTTGAAATAAGGAAAAAAACAGCAATGAAAGGCTTAGCATTTTTGACTATTTTGTTAGTTCCTACCAGAAAAAATTTTTTCCAACTCTGCAAATAAGTACCTTGGAATGGTAGAGTGTCTTGCATATTTCAATGACCCGCAAAGCAACACTGGCAGGAATTCTATTCCTAATAGATCCACACAAGTCAGAAAGATCAAGGGAAAGGAATTCAACCAAACCTTATTCACCATACCTCCCACCAAAATATGTACCCTAATTCTTGACCCCTTTATTTTATTTTCTGTTTATTTTTTATACTAGCACTATCTTTAAATTTTTTTTCTAATAACCTTCTCCTTATCCCCGTGACTCTCTTCCCTTTCCAACAAGTTGATACTTTGTAATCTCAATTTTGGAGAAAAAAAAACAAACTATATTCCCAATTTTATTTTTGTGTTTAAGGAAAACTATGAACAAAGCAACTTCTAAAGATACAAACTCCTTAGTTTCACATCTAATTTTAGCATTAAATAGAGTTGATATGATGTTGAACAAACCAATCAACCGACCAACAAACAAAAATTTTCATATCCAGTGTTGATGTTTTAAATTCATTTGTTAGCCAAGTTAGGAGTTAGGATTAGGATCTTCAATTTTTATTACGTGGACTAATAAACAAGATCCAGCATTTTGATTCTTTTTAGGACCAAAGAAAGAGAATCAAAATTTTTGTTCTATTTATACTTTCATACTTCAAAATCCTTGACAGCTTTCGGTGAGGACTAATGGAAAAGATCCGTCCCCTGATAAGAATGGGAAATACCCACTTATTACAACCATTTGGTAGACCAAGAGCCATAGTGTGAAGACAAAATGAACACTCTCAGCTGAAATTTGAACTCTGCTCATTGATTTCTTTTTTCTGGGCTGCTAACCAATATACTATCAAACATGTCTACACTCATCATTAAGTATGATATGATTGGACTATTTTCCTCATTTATGTATTCATTATTATTGGCAGGGAGAAGAACTGGTGATTATGATGACAGAAGAAAGTGGCACATATACTTTCATCTGTCAACTAAGCATTGATATCAATAGCATCTGGGAGACTCTCATCAGGAGAAACTTCACAAAAGAAAGCAAACAGAAAAGAAAATGCAAGGGAAGCAACTCAGAAGTACCTCAATTACATAACCTTTATATACTTACCCCCCAAAATTGATGTGTCCTCTTCAATCAAGCATGCACTCCAAGTAGTGATTCTACATCCACATGATAAATACATAAGATAAAGAATGTCTGTACTAGTTGAATATCTAGGTCAGCGGATGTCTCACTCACTTATCTATACTAAGCATGGTTTGGAACACAGTAACAATAGTGAGGTATCCACGGAGAATTGAACACACTACTCAATAAAAATTGTCTCCAGAGGAGCTTGCACACCATTTAACTATGTTAGGCACATATTCAATCTCATCCATCTAGAAGATACTATTTTTTTTCTTTAGTTTTCTATTAATTAACTAACAGGAATTCAAACAAATTAACCAACTGCTCTTGATCAGCCAGCTTTCTAATTTCAATTTTCAACTCAAATTGAGCACCATTATTTTGGTTTTCTTTCTCATCCAATATGCTTCATCAAGTAGACTTCAATTTTGTTAGCCTTTTTATGGCCATTTTTTCTCCACATTGGAGGCCAAAGAGTAAATTAGCTCTTCCTTCACTTGTCCTAATTAATTAATGTTTATTCTTTACATATAATGTCTTCCAATAGAACAACTGGAAAACAATATTGACTCAGCAGTTGGAACACCCAAGACCAAACTTTGAATACAAGAACAAGATTCCGGCGGAAGTCTCAAGGAAACAAAACATTGAAACCAATTCCAATTATTTCTTGCCAAATTTCCTGGATTTACCTCAAAGCCACATGATCACACATTCACATCTGGCACTCAAGGAACTTAAAGGATAATTATTTGTCAAGTGGCCAGATAAAGTGGACATTTACCTGCTGACCCTTTATCCACAGAGGCTAGTGAAAATAACAACTACACCAAAATTCGGTCATGCAGAATACCTAGCAATGGATTATTTCTTAACAAGCACAACTCTCAGACTGTGGCCATAGTAGTGAGTTCAATCTTTACTGCATAAACTTGTGGGCTTGTGCAAGACATAGCTAAGCTTAGTGAATTCCTTGAACAAAATATTGAAAGCAAAAATTGAGGGAAATTAGCTTTTTTACAAGCCTATAAGGCACACTTCTTTAAAAAAAACAAAAAAAACAGGTCTGGTTAGTCACTCAATAGAAAACCGTATTGAGACAAATATTTTGTGGCAGCATGCTGTGTTGGGGGTTGATCTATTAAAAAATTGAAAAAGGTATGATCAATTAATAAGTTACATCTCTCGCCATTTTGTTGGGCAGTGATCACTAAAAAAGTCTGTATTTTCATTAATAAAAAGCATGACACAAACTACTGATCAATTTAGTATAAACTTAACTTGCAAATTGAACCCTTCACCTATGACAATTTTTAATAAAAAATATTAAAATATTAAATAGCATCCACTAGTATCATGGATGGAAGGCTCACAGAATGAGTGAACTATACAGCAAGAATAAGCTGTAGAAAGTGGTAGTAAAAACAGGTCTGGTTAATCACTCAATAGAAAGCATTCATTCTGTGATTAACATCTTTTGGCAGCTTGTTGTGATAGGGGTGATCAATTGAAAAATTGGAAAAAGGGATGATCAATGTATAAGTTGTTACTCTCACATTTTGTTGGGCAGTGATCACTAAAAAACTCTGAATTTTTCAAAAAACAAACATGAATGCTGCTAGACACAAAATAAGGATCAATTAAGCATAAAATTACATTGCAAATACCTCCCTGAAAATCTATTCAGGAGGGATTTTTGGAAAGAAATAAAAAATAAAAAAACGTTTTTTCCAGACATAATGAGTGAATGTTTGAATTTTCAGCCTTCTATCTCCATTGGTGTGGCTGGTATAGCCAGCCTGCCAGCCAGACCAATGTTCAAAAAAAAAGTAAACAGCATGGATTGGGAATGAAGAATAATCTCAAATGAAGCTTGAACTTGAATCCCTTTACCTAAGGAAGTTGTCCACATATAGCACTGTTCTATTGACTGATCTACCAGAGCTCTCACAACTGGCAGAAGATAAAATCTAACTTGTAAACTCAGCCTTCATCCTTCCCCTATCATTTGGCACCCTATTTGTTATTGTTTTTTATGTACAGTTGTTGTAGTAGTAATAATATTATCCTGCTTAAATTTTTTCATTAGACGAAACATTGTCAACAATAAATTTGTGATAAGAAGCAACTAAAGATAATTTAAGATGAAAAAAATGATATTCAAAAATCAAATTATGGTATAGCATGAGTTATCAGCTCAGAAAATGAAAAGGGTTCACCTCGTACTAATACTGGGAGGGGTATGGATTCATTTCCTCCCCTGTTTTATCCTATTGCTAGATATCATGATAAAAATGTCTTGTTACAACAAAAAAAAAGCACATGGGCAAACCACCTGACATGTTTAGGCAGTAGCAGCCAAAGGTTATCCCTCTGGGCATCTTCGAAAGGATTTAGTCAAAGATGATTTTTTTTCTTTGAAGTACCAGCCAACAGGTACATAGATATGCACTGATATATAAAAAAGTATCCACGAATATTGGGGAAAAACTGAGAGAAATTTAGAGCTGATTTGAAAAATAGGAGAAGAAATAGTTAGATATTCTGAGCAACCATAGGCATCGGCTACTCTTCTCCTAGAGTGGTCAAAACAATATATTCGGAATATTTCTTAGCAGTTAGTTGCCACCAAAGAATGATAGCATCTTTTTGTATGGGCATGTTATGTTGGGCTTACATGAAACAATGGTACAACACCATTATCCTCTATTGATTATGAGGTTCAAACTTCCAAACACCCTCTCCCTGGGTGAGATGACCTGATCCAAGGGAGGGAAATGCCTCTTTGCATCCCCTAGCAGACGCGCATGTAAGCATCTGGTTGCTACATAATAAACTGGAACAAATTTCAGTTTATTATGCAGAAAACAGTCATTTTCCCTCACCAGTTTTTCATCTATTGGATATTGAGGACACACTATTATGATATTATATTCAATGCAAAGATCTAATAGCAAGTTATGGGTTTTGATCTTTTTCCTAAAATTCCATTAAAAGATAAAAAGAAAAATGGAATTGATAAAGCCATCAAAGAGTCCAGCCTTACTCGGAAATTCACCTGTGATAATTTCACCTGTTAGTGTAGACTTCTATGCGAACCAACAAAAGTTGATGCAAGAAATCAGAGCTTAAGAAAAATGATATAGCAGCAGATTCAATTTACAGAATGGATCTGCAAAGTTTTGGATTTCTGATATATTGACTGATCACACGGCTTGGTTCTCCCAATGAACAATTGTAAGCCAAGAATCTCTTGGAATCACTACCACAAGACAAGCCTGTATCTTTATTTATACGAGACACCATAATTAGCAGAAGAAGAGGAGATGCTCCACTACAAAATAAGAGTGGAATCATCATCAAAAGAAAAATTACATTTCTTGATTATTTTTCAAGTGGAACAGTTAATGGTTGTTTGCATGTCTCTGATTTGAATAAGCTCTCAAATGATTTAAAGTGGAGTTAAGTGATCACATTGCAGTGCATAGTCAATATGGATAGATTACATTAGATGATGGATAATGGTAACTAAAAAAATGCTCAACCCAAATATATGATTAAAAAACATATTATTGCAATTATTTAACACATTCAGGCCGGGAAAACACGTATGTGCACTTCAAATTTTGGGCCATTTTTAATGCATAATTAGGTCATATGACCATTACATTTGTGCAATTTTTCTCATAAATAGGATCCATATCTTATAACTTCCAAAATGATACATGACTTCCCATATTTTCTTAGAAAATGAGAAAATTTGAATCTATTCATCATGTTGCTTTGTAACCCTTAAAAAAGCCCAGCCCTGAATGAGTTAAGAAAGCAAAAATATCAATTTTTATCTAAGGATTTGAGGAGAGACATTATCGTTCCAATAGTTATTCAGACTTGAGGCAATCTTTTCAATAGAAAATTAATTGCCAAACTTTATTCGATATTTTCTCCAAATACCCACCTTCTGGTCTTTTCAGAGATAAATTTCCTAACACTATAAAATGCTGCAAAGAATCAGAATTAAAATTTTCTTCTCACTCTTAAATTCATCCCTTCAAGAAAGTTAATCAAAAAGAGATTTATGACTGAGGGACAAGAATAAATTCAAGTGAAAATGATTATTGAGCTGATAGAGCAAGCTGAGCAAATATTGTGCATTTGCTCAATTCGCCTCTGTACATTATTTAATATTCAATTCCCAAAATAATCCTGGGAAAGCAAAAGCAATTCATTTCTAACCAAAATAGTTCGAGTTTCAAGTCAATTTTCAACAGTACATTGAAAATATTGAGCGTCAATTTGCGATAAAATCTCTAAGATTGCTCCCCATCATTGCACAACTTCCATTTATGGGAATAGATCTTGCAGTCGACCAAATTGAAATGTTGTTCTCTATTAAGTTGAGGTTAATAGTCCTCTAGTAAGATTGATAATAATCTTGACTCACCTTCATAGACAGTAACTGAACAACTGTAGTGTCAAAAATAATTGAAGATTCAGAGATTAACCATATGGTTGGAATAAATTATATTAGAAGCATATAGATTCTGGAGAATCTAATTGTTATTGATAAATCCATCAGGATAAGGCCAAAAAAAAAGGCCAAAAAGTTTTTTCCCAAAAAAGAAACAGAAAATTTTTCAAGTCGATAGACAAATGGTATGGTCATGAGAACTGGAACACTCAAACAAATAAATCTGTCAGAATGCGGCCCTCCAAAAAGTCAAAAAACCCTTTTATGGCCACAGTTGTTCTATTATAATAATTTAAAATACAGGTCTTCATCTCCAACCCACTATCCATGTATATATATATATATATATATATATATATATATATATATATATATATATATATATATATATATATATATATATATATATATATATATATATTATGTTGAATCATTAGAAGTTGGGATGATGGGAGATACAGAAGACTTGGCATGGGAGAGAGAGGAAGAGTGTACATGTTGACTCTACAATGGTTCATTGCAAAAAAAAAAGATCCAACACTATTTTTGCTTTTCACCTTTTTGAGTAAAAAAGTGGCCTAAAGTGAAGCCAGGAATACCTGAAGCCAGTTGTGAAATGAAAATATCATAGAGAATTGAAGGGGAAAGATTTGCAGAATGAATACAAATTGTGATCAACTTAGTCTATTGGGCTTTCATGTCTAAAGTGGTTTGGGCAACATCTATGAAAGATGAGCTCCCAAGGTAGAGGTTGTGGGTTCAAGTTTTATTGTGAGATATTTCTTTATTCCTTATTTCATGCTGTTTAACTCTGGGATTAGAAGAGTATATCGTCTAAACTGTTAAGATATACAGCAAAAACTATAAGATGGAGTAAAAATAGTAATAAAATGGTAAAATGTCTGCATTCATTATTGAGAAATATTCTATAAATACCATTATGTATTTTTTCTTGGTGGATTGGTTTGAGTAATACAAAATCTTGGAAGATTTGGATAGATCCTTCTTATGATTTGACATTTATGCATAGTTGATACATTTTATGAAAAATGGACTATTATCTGCCATCTCCCAATATAAGCAAGTGGCCAGAAACATCTCTTTATCCCAATTTTATTTAGAATGAATGACTTCTCATATCTAAATGGTCAGAAATAGAGACTTTGGTCAAAACAGGTTTTTGTTTCCTATAATTCATTTTTTAGTTTCTTTTAATAAGACTGTCATTCTACGGCCATTAGTGAACATGCAGAAGAATAATGGAGGTAGGAGGAGGCTATTTGAAAATGCCCCCTGGCCTCTAATGGAAGAGGTATCCAAAAGCTTTATAAATAGTATTTTGCTTACTTTATTTCTATTGACGAATCTCTCTTAATGTTGAAGTGGGGCCTTCAAGGAGCCAAGCCCCCTAGGTTCCCAAATCTCTGGCTACGTATCTGTAAACAGCACTGATTGGGAATAAAGAATAATCTTTTGGCAAGACTTAAACTTATATCCTTTTTTTCCTTGGGAAACATGTCTAAGTGCAACAGCTGCTCTACCGCTTGAGCTACATATGCCAATGGTTGCAGAGGATCAAGTCCATCCTATCTCCTTATTCCATATTTTCCCTTATGCTTTGCACAATCATCTTTGATGTTTTGTTTACATATACTCATAGGTTTTGTTCTATCACTAATATCTAGTGACTTTTTTCTTTTATTGTATGATGAAACAGCTTTTATTAACAACACACTGATGAAGAAAGTGTACAAAACATCCCAAGTAATTTATGACTACTAGCCACAAACCTACTTCCTTTATGGAAGATAAAATACAAACATAGATCAACTACTGAACAAGGAGAAGAAAAAAAAAAAAGAAACATGAATAGAATAAGATGAAGGTTTTCCACACAGGGAAGTAGCCCCCCCCCCGATAAAGTCCTGAAAAGGGGTCCAAATAAATCGAATCAATCGCCCGAAGAAGCCAAAACAGGGCAGAAACAAAAGGATGTTTGTGGAGTGAATCCATTATTTCATCATATTTAAAGCTCTATTTTAACTTGACTTAATGCTGAACATATCAAACACTCTATGAAATAAACCCATCACCATCACACATCGGATATTGAATTACTGATTTGTAAATATCAAGCAAAATGAAATTGATCTAAAAATAATGCAGGAGACAAGTTGTTTTTTATCATCAATGACATCACAGGTAGGATTTTTTAAACAAATGTCAAATTTCCATTCACTCTAATGATTACACACATAGTGACTCAGAAAAGTCTGATGGTAGAGGGGAAAAATATTGAAACAACAATCATGAATGTATTTTGACATCAACTGCATTTGAACCTGGTTTAATTAGGCAAAGTTTGACTTTCCATTCACTAAGTTAACCGCTATTCTACAACTACCCCAACAGCTTTTTTTTAGCACCAATAAACTAAATATTTTTGGCTGTAGGGAATGAATAAATCTGCAGGCTGTCCAATGATCATTGGGGAAAAGAAAGAATGAGAGTAAACAAAAATTTATACAAGTATTACTGATCAAGTGATAACATTTATAATAAACCCCACTTCCATTTGTCAGTTTGAGGTCAATTCAGTTGATAGATATTGGTCACTTTGATTGATATAATAAGACTAGGCTAACTGTCAACCTATAAAAGAAGCTTTCATATTCTACTGAGATATCATACACATAAAATACTATTTGATCTCAATTCCAAAAACCAAATATTGAACTGGTGACAATTAGAACTTCGGTCTAATGTCTCCTCCTATCTACCTATAAATTTTTGCACATTTTAAACAGGAATAATTCATTCATATTGATACATTATCAATGTTTGCTCCACTAAATATTCAAAAAGTAATCTACCAAATTTTGGTCTCCACATTTTTGCAGCGAATGAGTGAACCATTCTGTCAATGTATATTCGTGCTTTTTTTTCTATGCAGAGCCTCCAGCAACATTTGTTTGATGAGATTCATCGTGGTGTGTGTCTCTGGATTGATAAAATTCATTGAGTATTTGACCCTAAGCTGGTTATAGCATTCTTTACAGAGACGATCATACGCTCTCCAACAATACAAAGACATTCTCATACCAGGCAAAATGGAATCTTTTATAGTCAACATCTCTTGGAGGTACGAACTAGAGGCAATCTTGATTTGAAAAAAAAACAACTTCTGGCTAGTCACAAGAGAAAAACTATCATGTGACCAATGTCTTCTCGTAGCATTCTGTGTTGGGAGTGATCAATAAAAAAATTGGACAAAAAGGGGGGATCAATGAATGAATAACTTCTTTCACATTGTGTTGAGCAGTGATCACAAATGAGTCAGAATGCTGCCAGACACAAACAGAGGATTTATTCGAGATAAATTCACAATTACATTTGAAATCCCCACTAAAACCTATTTGGGGAGGGAATTTCAAAAAAACTAAGAAAGGTTTTTTTCTAGACAAGATAAGGAGTAAATGTTGAAATTTTCAGCCTTCTAACTTCATTTATGTCGCCTACATAGCGCACAGCCAGCCAAACCCACCTAAAAACTGAAGAAACATATGATGACAGTTTCAGTGAATGGTTTCTAGAAGTAACTATGCTGCCTCATCAATTGATCAAAGTATAGACCAAACTACTCAGCAGAAAATAGGTAAGATGCCTGCAGGAGTATCCTTTCATTCATAGTAAATAGGACATCAGCATCTAAAGAACAAGATCGAATATAAGACCTTTAGACCTTTATTCTAAACTCTCTCAAATCAACAATTTTATTTTATAAACAGCAATCTGTCCTTTATGTTTATCTTGTCAGTGGTGGGTATGGGGGTTAATTTAATGGAGGTTAATTTGAAAGATCTGTCCAGAAAGTACAAAGTCATTAAATATTAAAAAACAATAGCCTACCAAAGCAAAAGGTGCCTTAGTCCCGTACAAAGTATTTCCTTTTGGATTTCATGCACATATCCCAGCATCTCTTCAACTTTACAAAATCCTTTTAAGGATCACCATCACCAGTCATGTCACATTCTCTTTAGTCTCATCCACGGCATGAAATCGCCCTTTGAATGGCAAAATGCTCCAAACATTGCAGGGACTATTGGGGGCTGACAGACCTGGGTAATGCAATGTTTTGCCAAAAAACTCAGCAAAAGAAGTGAAGAATTGATAGACTTGATCATTGTGAATGCGATGGTCACACAGAATCCAAGCTCACTCTCTACAGACTGAGTAACCTCACACAGAAGTGTTCGATTGTACATGTACAGTGAGGTCCCTTCTGAGTGGTTGCCAAGTTACATCAAAATCATGCATTTGGTTCTCAAGATATTCAAAATGATTTGATCCTTTCTGGACAAACTTTGTATCATGCGATTGACACCGTGATTAGGCATTTGGAGGTTTGATAACCAACACTTCATCAATATTATTCATACAAATCAATAGCAATAATCAGTGGGAATCATAATAGATTTTACATCACATGAGGTCACCTTCATTCATTTCCTGGAAACCTTAAGTGCTGTGATCCTATTTGAGACATTGTTTATCAGAAATCCATCACTTGGCAGATCAATCATATCTGAAGAGCAATATTATTAACAAGTTTCAGAGATCTGTTCATAATATTACAGTTACCAACTTTTGCCCTATCAATATGCATGCTGGATTAAACCAATTTTGAGTAAAGGTCTTACTTAGAAGATGAGG
Organism: Thysanoteuthis rhombus; assembly: GCA_963457665.1. Taxonomy (NCBI): domain Eukaryota; kingdom Metazoa; phylum Mollusca; class Cephalopoda; order Oegopsida; family Thysanoteuthidae; genus Thysanoteuthis; species Thysanoteuthis major. Next base: position 44,332,581 of record OY735212.1, on the reverse strand, counting down.
AATTCATTCACTTGCGATGGCTTGCAAGATTAACATGCAATCTAGAAGAATTCTTTCTGGCTAAATAAGGAATTCTAGTTAAAATTATCATCAACTTGAAAGATGAGATAAACATCAACAAATAAGAGATAACTATTCAGACCACCCCAAATTCAACAGTTTACTTAACCCAACGGAAAACAAGCAAATATAGAATAAAAATATTATCTTTCAATTTTCATTGAATGAAGCCTGATCAACAATTATTCATTTTTGTCTATTATTACTTCCATCTTAATTTCAGTTGCTTTTTATTCAGACTGTCATTCTATGATCATTAGTAAACAGCATGGAGTAGAAATGGTTAGATTTATATGCTTAAATTTGATTTTCTGACAGTTTCAAAAGCTTTTGAAGTTCAATAGGTTTGAGTAACTATTGCAATAGACAGGCTTCCTGAGGAAAAAGAAGTTTGAGTCTTGCCTGGAGCTTATTCTTGATTTCTGATCATCAGTGATCATTAAAGGCCATGGAACCATAGTCTTAGGAGTTGCCATGAAAAGCAATAAAAATTTAGATGAAAAAATCTGTGAAAAATTAATAATGATTGATTTATTTGTCTATTTTCATTTCATTGAAATGAAAAATTTCTTATACGTAAAAGACCAGATAAAAAGAGTCTTTTAGACAGCAATATTATTTCTATTTTCTTTTTTATTAGACGAAGCACTAAGCAAAAAATCATTGTTAGTGATAATGGTTGACAGTATTTCATCTAGTAACAAAAACATAAGTAGTATTCAAAGAGAGATTACGAATTACTGCCACCCGTAAAGGTTGCTTTTTAGCTTAATCAAGCAGAACTCGTAGTATGGTTTGAATCATAAATTAATGATTTTTTGAAAAATAAAATATGGACACAAACTGGGGGACCCATTTTGCATAAAATTTCATTGTAAATTGAACCCCCAAATAAAAACATACTTGAGAATTTTCAAAACAAACAAAAAAACGAACATTTTCTCTACTGCATCAAGGACAGGGTTGTATGAGAGTAAAATTTCAAGTTTCTACTATGAGTGGTTAAAGCTAAACTAAACCAAGCTACAGTGATTAGATTGGTCTGTCGTGGGTAGCAGAGATTAATATTGTTACTTCTGATACTATTAGTATGAATAATGAGCGGAGACAGATGGTGGAAGAATGAAGGGTAGATATAAAGGTTTGATTTAATCTTCTGTCCGCAGTGGAGTTTTCATAACTCAGTCAGTAAGAACAGCTGGTATGTATGTTCAGGCTTTACTAGGGCAAAGGGACATAAGCTCAAATCACACCCCAGAGCCTGTACTTTATTACCAATCCACGCTGTTTTTCTGCCATAGAGTGACGGTCAGAGTGAGTTGCGATGAAAAGCAATTAAAAAAATTAAGTTGAAAAAATATACGAGTCAAAAATTCATTATGATAATTGTATTTTAGTCAGTACAGTAATAGCAAAATAACTACAATATTAGAATTATTTATAGAGCAGAAATGAAAACTGATTATAATTTGAATTACCAATTAGTTAGATTTAAAGCAAAATACTTACATATTAAAATGTAATCTAATTTCAAACTAGAAGTTATCGAATTTAATCCAAAACTTGCAGAATCTGTAAATGTCAAGTAATATGCATTCCTTTACTTGAAAGTTCATGGCATACTAAATGATTGCTCAGAATCTACCCAATCCAATTTTAATCTTGTTGGTCATTAGAGTTTTGAAGTTCGTATTTAGATTGGTATGAATAAGAGTTCATATTGTGAATCATCTGCTCACTTTTCTCCTGGTATAAACCTATTTATCTTTCTTAGAATCAATTATTCAGAAATCAATATCTATCTATCTCAACTTGAGATATATGCAAGCATGTCTAACGTGCATTTGTTTGACTTGAATGTTGTATTTTCCATTGATTTTGATATTGTTGTATAAGAGATCTTTTCACATATATTTTAGATTTTCCAACTTTTTCAGATTTCTTTTTTCAATCTTGAGTTAGAAAAAAATGAATGATTCCCAACTGATTTTTTTCAACTTTCATTCACTTCAAGACACTCTTTTAATAATATATCTAGGACTCTTTCAAACCATATAGATTGAAACCAATTACAGAAAATATGCTTGAAGGCTCTCAGTATTTGTTCAACAAACTTGTACAGTTGATTCAATAAATATTTCAGCATTTATTCATATCATCCTCAGAATTTTTCCTCTCTTGAATGAACAGCAGAAGTCTCCACTATTTAGTGTTAACTCCCAGAGAAGAGTTTTATAACTTCAAATGAATACAACACACTAGCCAATCAGAATTTAATGCAGAAAATATTATTTTCTAACCAGTCAATTCCTACTGCTTGCTCTAGGATACTGGCTACAATTATAAAATGATTCTAAAATTGATAGTTGTTAGTGAATGACTCAAACGCACGGATCCCTCCACTCACCAATATTTACTGAGCCTTCGTTTTCGTGGGACTTCTAGCACAATCACCTTCATTTCTTCAACCTTCCTCTCCCATTAAAATTTTGAAATAAACTACAGTGCTTTCCTCCCAAATTGAATATCTATAACCTATAAGAATATGTACAGAGTTATTGTCTGTCATCTTTCATGTTTCAAAATTGTCTAAATGGACAATAATTTTTGGAGTTATCTTTTCTTGAATTGAACAACCATAGCCATCAAAGATGGCAAAGAGTTCTGGCCTTTATTATCTATACATATGTTTGTTTGTCTGTTTGTTTATTTGTTTATGTGTTTGTTTTCTCATTTATTTATTAATTTATCTGTTCCTGGCCATACCGTTTACACTACAGATTTGAAAATTGGCATCAGTACTCCATTAGACTTCTACTAAAAATGATTTTTTAAAATATTTTGGTAAAATTCTTTTTTGATCTTCCTGGGGCTTAGTGGAAAATGCCAGATATGTCATAAATAGAATTTATTGTAACCATATTTATTTCTTGATGGAATTTTTTTTACTTAACAAATATTTTTTTTTTTTCAATAATTGACTGTGATCCCGGTTGATATTTTGTTCACTTTCGTATAATAAATTCCTCTTCCATAAATTGTCTGTTGATATGTACAAAAATCGTAAAGAGTGCGTGTTTTTTTTAGTGAGTGTGTATTTGTTTTTTACAGAAGAGAATAAATTTTGAATTTGGGTATCTATACCAGGGCGAAAGATTGTATTTAATGGGACCTTCACCTGTATTTGTTAGTAGAGATAAAAAATTGTTCAGATCCTCTGCTTTTGCTTTTTTAGGCATCAAGGAGAGTTCTTAGTGCAATAGGGTGGTGCAGCGTGAGGTAGCGGGTCTCTTGGAGCTATACAATCCTTTTATCCAACCACATCCAGCAAAATCCAGTTTCAACTGTGTATTCAGTCACTAGTTTTCAAAAAAGAGTGCTCGGAACCAGATATTCTTTCATTGAAGCAAATGTTTAATTCAGTAGGTTGAATTGTAGGCAATGTTTCATTTATCCAAAATTTATAATGAAACCCATGATATTCCATTAATCATTTTGTTATATTATCAGGAGTAAAGAATAGCTTATGGGTTGTAGCATTAGAGAAAAGGTTATGAATTCCCACTGTTCAATACATCTTCCTTTTAACTTGGGTATGACAAAGTAAATTTTTTACACACATTTATTTCATTTCCAATAATGGTTAACATAAAAAAGCCAATTTTAGTTTTATTTTTTTTAGATTACGTATTTGAATCAACATGTTACTCATCAAAAGCAAAGTGTTTAAAATGTGATTATTCTTTATAGCCTAAGATTTGTTTTCGTGCCACAGATTAAAGGTTGTGAAACTGAAAATGTTCTGTGAAATTAATTGACCCAATCTTTCTGATGTGAATAGTTTTCTTTATTTATTTATCTTTTTTAAGAGGAGAAATGAACCAGCAGAAGCTGGGAAAAATGAATTTGCAATCCTTTTCCGACCTTAAAAAGCTAAAAGAAATGACAAAAATCATATCGCTATTTTTGTTGTGACTGAAACTAGTGATAAACAATTTCCCCAAATATAAAGGACTCGAGTCATAGTTCATTTGCATCATGGGAGATTTTTCTATAGACAAAGAAGTTGAAAAGAAATGGACACACAAGTTTTAATGAATTAAAAATCAGTGAAATCAAAAGAGTCTTTGTTCTAAAGTGGTTGTTAAAGAAATATGGTGGACAAAAGAATCTTTGATGGATTTTTTAAAAAATGGTCGATAGTTAATGCTTGATGATAGAAATCATTTATAAAAGAGAAATAGGATGATCTTCATTAAATCCTGAAAACTAAAATTTAGATTTTTTTTCATGAATATTTATGGATTCTTTTTCTTCCATCAAACTTCTAGGTCTTTTCTGTCAGTCCCCATCAATAGCTGACATCCATAATTTTAAAGTATGGTAGCCTAGTAATGAAAAGAAAAAATTGTTACATTTTCTTTTTCTTGTCAAAAAAGATCCCAAACGCTGAGTTATTTTTGCTTGTCTCCCCATGAAGATTAAAAACCCTAGGTAGATTGAGGAATTATCTGAATAAACTTGACATATCTATTCCTGTCAAAAAGAAAATTTTAGTTTGGTAGAGACTGGTGAAAAAAAAAAAAGAAAGCCAAATCCTATGCTCTACATAGCAATTATTTCTCATTTCAATCTTTTCTTTGGGGAAAGCTGTAAAAATCTGACAACTTGATGGATCTGGGACTAAATAAAAAGATATACAACACTGACCGTTCGGGAGAAAGGGCAAAATGTTTTCGATTCACCAAGATCAGATTGCTTTCAAGACTTGACCTGAACTAACACCATGAATTGAGTTTCTAGAAAACGAGGAAGAGAAAATCCTTCAATTTTTCTTTTTCTCATTATGTTTCGGTATTTTAGAATTATCTAAACACAGTTTTTTCAACTCATAAATCCAAGTAGTAAAATAAGGCATCTAATTTGGTGACAAATTTGGTTTGCAGGATGAATAAAGGAAGAAGTTTACTGACAGAAAGAGCATGAGGTAGGGGGCACCCCCATGTCCACTTTAGTGTGTCCCTATACTCATGCAAAGAAAATCTCAACAAATATGAATTTATTAGTCTGAATAATTTGGACAATGATAGAAATAGTTCTCAAAATTACCAAAGGAATACCTTTTTAACAACAAATGGAAACCAAATTTCTGTAATGCCATGTTTCAGGATATGGAATGTTTAGTTTGGTGTAGCTAAAGGGCTCAATTATAGGGCACCAAGTGAGGATCAAACTCAATAGGCAAGTAATGGTCTATTACACTAGCTTACTGACCACTACTCCATCGTAAGGAGCCTGGTTCAAGTACATATAAGTATTGATTAAACAGTTTTGTCTGGCACAAGGCTTCAGGTGTGAGATGTTAGGATCAAACACTTTCCAGTAGTAATAATCTGCTAGACTAGTCCACTGATCCTAAACCCAAGGGAAGGCACACAAGGTGGATAATCAAAAGATTGTTCAAAATTTGATATTTTTAACATAAATCCAAAGTTTTTTTTTGGTTATCAAATTTGGATCTAATTTTACTGAATTCCTAATGCTATGAAATCACAAACAATTGAGTATTTCATTCAAGTTTTTAATGATTTTTTATTCCTGGAGAATGAAGGAACTTTTGCAATAGATAATTTGCTTGTCAACTATTTGCAGCTGAGAGTTTCAATTTATTTTGCTTCTATATCAGATGATTGTATGAAAGACTCAACAGGGCCATAAATAATTGCACAGCTATTATAGTACAAATTTATCTTCCTGAAAATAACAGGAAAAACTTATACTTTGGAAGCAAGTAAATAAACAACTCTCATTGTAACCTCAGGTAAAAAAATGTTTTTCTACTTTGAAGCATAACAAACCAATCTTCCGCTGTAACGGCTGTATTGCTCTGAAATGTATTGTAACCTTCATGTTCCTAGAAGAAAGAATTCAATAACCTATGTAATATATTTGGTTAGTATTTCAAGTATAAGATTCGGATTTTCATACAGGACTTACAAAGTTTCTTTAACTGAAATAGCATAAACACTTAAGCTGATATTTTGTACATTTGGGATAATGTATCCTCAAAACACATGGCTTTATATAAAATATTTATTGTAAAATTTGTTGTTAATGATAAGGTAATAGTAATCAAAATGAGTATACAAAAATGTTGTCCTTTATTCAACCCAGACAATGTAAAATAAGAAAACTTTGCCCTGTTTTACTTTTTTTTCTGCTCCATTCTATGTCCGACATCCCAAATAAAGCAAGTTGTTACCAACCAACAAATGTTTTTTGGTTCCCGACAACTATCACTACAACAGATGATCACAGTCTATTTCATAACCTGTTTATAATATCGGTTTCCCCACTATATATAAGTAGTGTTCTCATGAAATCTCTCATAAGCTGAAATGGTGTAAATCAAAGACGCGATTAGTGTTAATTTATTTATGAAAGATCCTTTTGAGCGTTCCCAGACCTATAAATAACCTTCTTCTATATCTACTTGTTTTATGCTGAGCATAAATACCTTTAGAAGCTCTCTTAGACTTTTCAGATACTTTAGGACACATCTTGCGAACAGATGCGTAAATAAATCAAAATTAAGCTCAAATGCTCAAAGGTACAGTTTGAACTTACGGCTGCTTCAGGTTTTTCATAAAAGCAATGTCGCTTAAAGGGAGACCTGAACATTCACAGGAGGTTAGGATTAGGATATTGAGCCCCTGTCCTTTTTCTTCTTCAAATCAAGTGCCCCTTTAGTCAAAATTCAAAAATATATCATTATGGAAGATACAACAAAAATAATGCATTGAATACCACATACATTTTCAACATTTTTCATTATGTTCAGATTGATTTATATAGCCTATATGGCATTGCAGATTTCATTTTTGAAATGATAAGGAAGAACGCCCCTATTTCAGATGTGTCCCTGCCCTCCTTGGCCCCCTTAAAGTCTGTGCACATCACCGTCTGTATATTACTTCAGCACAAGACCACAAATCACTTACAGTATCTGACATTTCCAAGTGATCACCCAGCTAAATACTGATCAGGTCTGATGTTACCTAACTTGATTGATCAGATGAGAACAGGTGCTTTCAGCCTAATTAGACTGAAAGTCCTAAATTGTTGTTTACCAAGTTAAGGCGAGTCTTGTACAAGACTGCAATGGTGGCACACCTATGAAGAATGAAAACACAGCATCTGCAAATTGGTCCTCACGTTAGACTGCGGTAGACATCTTAAGAATAAGAAGAGAAGAATTGAACTCACTTATTCGTTTCTATTTTTGTTGATAATTTGTTTCCTTATCTTCACTTCCATTGCAAGATTTTGATTCTTTTATTTTTGCTGTGGGAAGCAATGATTTCTTTATTATGGCAGAAATGACAGCACTATGAAAGTCCTCAGTACACAAGCAATGTAAACATCAACAATGATTTTATTATGCATGAAGCTGACAGTTTTGGTGAGTTTTATAAACCTTTTGAGATGTAATTTTTCCTGAATTCTAATACCTTGTACCTTGGAGATAAAACTGTGCTCATCAATATAAAGCCTCTAAGTTGCTTGATTTTTATGATTAAAAAAAAAAACTTGTTCACAATATCTTCTCATACATACATCATAAAATTATTTTTTAATAACAGAATTGCTTTTCCTGTCATCAAACAGATATCACCATTCTTGGTGAGGAGAAATCCTCACCATAGTAGGAAAAGAATTATAAGAATACGACAAACAAATTTTCAACTGTATTTATGTAAGTCTAAAGCTAAAAATTTAATAGGCATGCTCGAAAATTTAATAGGCAAGCTCAAAAATTAGGAATTGTATTACAGATGATGTTGACAGTCAATAGATGGCATGTCAGTTCATGACAAAATTCATCAACTTTTCATATATTATCCTTTGTTTTGAGCAACCCATCAAAACAAAAATATAGATTCTACAATGATATATAATGCATTTAACAATACATGTATATTGTTTTTAAACTTGTATCATAGTTTTTAAAATGGTGTGCAACAGACCAAGTTTGCGAAGTGTACAAGGTTTGAAAAGTGAAAACTTGGGTGTTGCATTACATACAAGAGTAAAAATGTATACCAGCCTTTTTCACCACTAAAAAGAGGGATTACTTTGTACATGACTTATGAATGTAGTACATCTAACCCTGCAACATAAACGGACTTGAAACCTATGGATCTTGAAAGACCTAAAAATAAGACATAGAAAATAGTTCCTATGTGGAGAGATTAAAAGGAGGATGAATTTGCCTGTAAGCTGATATAACCTACCAGGTTTTGTGTTGTGGGAGGAAGAAAACAGTCTCTTATATAGAAAAAAATTGTGAAGGTAAATGGTGTCTATATTTTGCCATGAACCCTATAGATTTTCTAGGATAGAGATAAGCTACAGAATAATCTGATAAAATAAGAACACGGTATTACCTGAATTGCAATAATATGTAGATATCAATTTTTGTTATTTCTTGACACAAACCCTCTAAATTCAATACCATATGGATTAGATCTGCATACATCTCATTTGTTTGAGAGGACTATAGATCTAATCCATAAAAATGAGGAACAAGTGAATCTTTGGCAGGATAACCTTGAAGAGAGGAATTAGATATTGCTAAATTCAAATCACTCTAAATTCAATCGGAAATTTTTTTTTTCCAAAGAATAGAAGACAAAAAACATTGAATGATTAGCTGAAAAAAAGATGGCGTCTGTATTTGACTAAACATTGATCAGATGTGAATATCAGAAGAGGTCAGACGAGGCAATATTTAAAAAAAGAGTAATTTAGTAAACAGCATATGCATGAAGAATCTATTTGACCCAGAGAAATCTTAAAGTTATATAAGGTCAAGATTTTTGGAGGTTGTATAGCCTCGGTCTTCTTGGAAGGGAGTATATCTATGCATGTTTGCTTTTTTATAGAGGTGCATATACATATTAGTATTTCATGCTTTTTTTATGTGTATGTATGTAATCATATGCATTTATAATAGCGAACCTGTATGTATTGTGTATATGTGACAGTATCTGTATCATATATATATATATATATATATATATATACATATATGAATATATATATACACACACACACACATATATATATATATATATATATATGTATATATATATATATATATATATACATGAATATATATATATATATATATGAATATATATATACATATATATATATATATATATATATATATATATATATATATATATATATATATATATAAATGTATGTATGTGTTTGTGTGTGTGTGTGGTGCTACCCAAAGGTTTGAGGAATTTTTACATATTGATCGATTTGTTCATTTGTCAACATACTAAGAGTTTCACTGTGTCTCACCAGACATTTCACACGTGTTTTGAATTCACTCTATCGGAAAATGAATAACATTATTTTCTATCAATTTTTTCTCTCTCTGAAGAAATCATTTCACACTTTATGTTCCCCAAACTTTTGGGTAGAGCTTCTCATAAATCATTTATGTATATATTCAGTTTTATTATTATGTGTAACTATCTGCATACAGGTATATATCCAACTTTGCACACACACACATACACATGCACAAACACATACACTCACACACACACACACACACACACACACATATATATATATATATATATATATATATATATATATTCATATTTATTCATTCATGTATACAAGTGAATGTGCGAACAAATGTTTCTAGTATAAAAGAATATTCATTCAATTACACAAGATGATATTTGCGTACATATCTATTTTGTTATGCAAGGCTAAAAATTATTTTCAGGAATAATCGAATTATATCGATCTAAAGCAAAGTTCAGAAAAGCACTTTTTTATTGCGAAGATAAAAATCAATCAGCAAAATGTTCATATCTCCCAATGGGTTTTGTCAAACAAGATCCATTAGCACAAACATAATTCAATAATCATTGAAAAACCCAATTAGATTACATTAATTTGTGATGTTGATCGACAGTTATGGGTCAATTCAATATGATGATCCTTGGGATAGAATATGAGTTTTGTTTTGTTTTTTGGGGGGTTTGAATAACAAGATGGATGCCATCTTGGATCAACAAACTTGACCTTTCAACATTCCTGGGTCATGAATATTCTGAGGTTTCTATGACTGCCAGGCAGGACTGGAACAAGGGTTTCATGTGTTCTAGATAAAACTTAGAAGCTGCACCTCAGTTGTATTTTAACGACTTCTTTTCAGTTCAGAGTATACTCCAAGGACCTTTGCATTTCGGACGACCACCTATGTTTGCTTAATGGACAGGACGGCCTTGCTGCTAGGATATATATGTCCTGTAGATATCTTTTAGATATCTATTGAGACATTTTAATTCAAGTACTAAGCACCTTAATGGGTTAGTCTTCGAAGGGTTAAATGCTGTCCAAGGATTTGGGAGTTTGTATCAATGAAAACCAAAATTTTTCAAAGCTTATTCCTCATGGTGATCTGCTCTTAAAAGTTCAAATAAAACCACAATATATTCAATCAACGGCATTTCTTACTTGTATGTGAAAACCTGGTAGAACAGCCCATGAAAGAACTCCTCATATACATTCCACTCAATGCAAACGATGGACATCATTACACACAGAAAATAATGAAAAAGACTGGCTGCTTCTATTCTAAATAAAGATAATTAGTGCAAGTTTTGTATTAAATAAACAAGCTATGATATCCGGCATTGCCTGGGGAAAAATAACTGCAAATATAATAATACTGTTTCCTCTTGCTTTAGACACCTGAAAGGGAAAAATATTTCCCCACTGCCTTTGACAACTAGAAGCGAAAAAATGTTATTGATCAAATTTGACCACAGAAAATGAAAAAAAGAACCCCTATCAATTTTTAACCCTTAAGAGGGAGAGAAAACATTCCACCATCCAGATTTTGATCTCTGAAAATGGGAAAAATGTTTTCCCTTGATTTTGATCCCCAAAAATTTCCCCAAATCTTGACCCTTAAAAGAACAAAAAAGTTCCCATTTAATTTCGACCCCTAAAAGTGAAAAAAAAAGCTTTGCCATGATTTAGACCCCTGGAAATGAAATTGATGGGTAAGAGTGAGAAAAATTTTCCTCTCAATTTTTAACCTTAAAAGTAAAAAGAATTATAACAGAATTAAATGTAGAAAATGGAAAAGGAAAACAATGAAACTTGAATATAATTATGTTTTGAAAGGTTAAATAGATTTATTTTTCAAAACAAAATATAGAGTTGACAAATCTTTATTAGGAAAATACCTGGTGTAGCTTCAAGAAATACAATATTTTATAATGTGTAGATTAGAAATATAAACAAACAGCTGAATTTTTTCTGTCAATCAACACTCAAAGGTAAACGGGATGTATTAATAGATAGTTAGGTAGATAGATAGATAAATATGAACAGCAAATTCTCTATTGTCTTTCCAATATAGAAAAAAAGCAAAATTATTGTAAAAATGCTTAGTATATTAAGCAAAAGTTAATCTTGGAGTTGAAAGTTTGAAAAAGTGCAATAAAATGTGAGTATTATTTTGTTTAAAATTAGATAAATCAAATTTAGTGGAAATTGATTTAAATGTTTATATTCCCTTATTGTTTTGACCAATAAAAGCGAAAAAATCTTCCCCTCGATTGTCAAAATAAATAATGGAAGGTAATTTCATAATTTTAATTTGATTTCTGTAAAAGAAAAGAAACTCACAAAAAATAATGTGACTTGAATATGAAGTCATGTAAATAAAATCTTTGAAAATATAAATGTGGATGGAATGAGTGTTCTAATATGACATCACTGTATTTCCCAATAGAAACACTAATCAGGGATCCAGTTCAGCATCATAGTCATGTAGTAAATAGAACCACCCACCTTAAAATCCCTAAAAATGTCACAAATCCCTCTGAGTTTTTTTGCATCCTCCAATATTGAATATCTTAGAGTTAACTTGAATAATTATCTCTGGCTGTGAAGTAGCATTTTGGGAGGAGAAGACAAACATAGTGATAAACTTTAACAAATGTAATTATAGATAAAAAATCATAAAAATATTTTTTTCCCAACATGAAAGTATTCATCCATTAGAATGAAATAAGCCCTAGGGTATCCATAACATAGATTTTTTATATACATATATATATATATATATATATATATATATATATATATATATATATATATATATATATATATATATATATATATATATTGGAACTCTTTGTACAGTTTTGCCTGAATTGCAACAATTTCCCCCAGATCTAACACATTTTGCCTGAATTTGCCCCATTTCACCCTTGGCTCATTTGTGTATGTACATATGTAAGACCTGTTTGGCTCATTTGATAAGAGAGCTGCCTACCACTCTTTTGGTTATGATTTCAATTTTATCAATGTATTCATTGATTAGAATGAAATAAGCCCTTGTGTATTGGTAGTATGAATTTTGGTAAAAATGTAAGATTTGTCAATGTAGCTCAGTTGATAAGAGAGTAGGCTACTAATTAGTTGGTCGTGATTTCAAACTTTTAGTTTTTGCTACCCTAAATTTGGTGAGGATTGTTGTTGTTGCTCTGTAATTCCAGTATTGCAAATTACTAGACTATGACCCTTCACTCTGCTGACATTTATCTCAAGTGTGCCAATAAAAATGTATGTAAGGGGTGGTTTGAAGTGTAATTTAAGATTTCAACTCTAACCTAACAACACTATGATGACATCACTGTTTTTAATCAATATATATGTACTGTACTATTTACTTAGATGCATATTGACCAATCTTTTATTGGTAGACAACATATATTGCTAGTTTCCTCTTTCCTCTTTCATTATGACATCTACATAATTCTCACATTTGGGTTGTACATTACAAAATAATGGCCTCTTGAGTCAACAAGTGTGACAGGCGTGGCTTTAATTTCCAACGCTCAGTGCTCATCCATACTACTGCAGCTGACATAGCTAGTGCTGCCTGGCAGGCTTGACTAATGGCTGCTACTGATACTATGTGACAGAGACAGAGCTCTTATACATATGATTTCTGTTTCCAAATGGTTGTTTCTTGGTTTATCTCATCACTACCAATCAGATTTAATCATTTGATTTACTGAGTGGAAGGTATCATTTCTCATACTGTTATTTGCTAAATCTTTCTAGTATTGTAAATACAAAGAGAACCTGATAATAATGATTGTAAAGAGGCTTTTAAAAGCACATGATCTCAGAGTATTCATCTAACTGCTGGATTGTGAATCACCAATACCAACAACCGACCAGTTTGACTGCTATTGCTGGGTTCATGTTATTTATGTCTTCTGATATTTATATGTATATATATATCTATATGTGTCTATCTAAGTATCTATCCATACTTTGCCCAGCCCTCATCATTCATTGTAGAAACCTAATATTTTCCACACACACTCCTTTTTTAGGGATCAAAGCCAAACAGAAAGCAAGATAAGGAATTCATTCATTGATCACCTTTTTTTCATACTTTTAATTTGACCACTTCCAACATTGCATACATGGGTGGCAGTGATTCATAATTTCCCTAGGAATGATTGTTTTTTTATCAGACTTTACAGGTACACTAATAAACGTATATACAATCCAAATCTTCTGATTACGAATGTTCCAGATAAATATCTGATTATCAAATGTCATTAGGTTAGATTGGTAAAAAAACTCAAGAAATTATTTCTGACCCGCTTATTATACACCAACCAAGTTTTAATTATCATAGATTAACCAAGACAAATGGATAGAAACTGTAAATTAAACTCTCTGATCAAATTTTGGTTGTTACAAAAGGGTCAGGCTACAATATTTATACCTGCTTATAATCATGAATTATCTTATAATGAAAATTGCAAAAGCCATCTTGGCTTGGAAAGTGAAAATAATCTAATTATTAAGTAGAATAATATGAAAAATAATTAGGTTTTTTGTAATTGATATCTTAATCTTATTGGCACCCATCAGAGGTTAGATATGGAGGTAGCAGCTTTTTATTGCTATGTGTGGTCACATAAGGAAGTTACTCAAGAGTGGTATACTCACTCAGCCAGCTTTCTTTGACATTGTGGAATGAAAGTTTTATGACATTTTGTCAAGATATCTATAGATGAAACAGAGCACAGTGGCAAGTGGATTCATGCCTTTGAATTGAACAAAGGCAGCCCTAGCCAATATTCAAAGTGAGTTTGCTGGCTCCATCTTCTGTGCATAATTGATATTAAGAAAATAAGATAAAATTCCTTCATATTGGCCTCTGTCAAGATTGGTTAAGGGGTTGATAGCTTTTTGTTGCTTTTGTTCGGGTAGTTGAAGTAGTTATAGAAGAGTGATTTTCCCAAATACTCACTCACCTCCTTTACATCAATCATTGTGGCATGCCATTTTGTCAAGATATTTTACACGGGGAGAAGAAGATTCATGCCTTCCCCAAGGTCATTAGTGCAAAGAAGTCTTATTCAAGTTTTGAATTTGGTTTGCTGATTCTATTTTCTGTGCTGGTAACTGTTACACAACCCTGCATCGGTGGTGCTTGATATACAGCGAATAAAAAAACCCTCAAATTGTCATTAAATTCAGGTTGTCCAAAAATTCTTTGGGTTAATTTCTTTTCCATGAAACTGAGTGATTCCATGGTATACAGCCATCCTGTTTTAAAAATGTTGAGAGTTTCTCTCTCGCTTACTCCTTTTGAGACTCCTGGGACACATATATCCCATGGTATGGTATATGTATATATATCCTATAGATCTCTTTGAAAAATGTACTTGAATGTAAGTATCACAAAAAAATAAAGTAGATGGGATTTTCCCGATTTTTACAACCACAGACAATGATGTCACCATAGTATGGAACCCAAGCGGAAATTAGTTCACATTACACTACTGAACAGGAAAAGACACGTAGACTAGGTGATCTATATCTTTTATTTGTCATGATAGATATCTAATGGGGTAAATGCATACCATGTATTTCGGTTCTTTAAAACATTGAAAACTTTGGATTTGATGAAATCATTATTTTCTTAAATCATTTTTGTTTATCCATAGAATAGGTTGGGCATGGTTCTCTCATACACACGTTGCATACTTCTCAGTTTGCAGGCTTTATTTAAACCTCTCAATAATTGCTTAATTTATACCTGGAATTTTCAACCCACATTACCTGGACAGTAGTGAGTACTTTTAGAAGAAGTTGGAAACCAATTTGTTTTGCCAATTATACAACTTGAAAATTCTCTTATAGTACACATGACAAGTGTTGTCACATTGTTTTAATGCTATTACTACTGGGAGAGTAAGGTGGTTATGACAGAATGGTATGCCCTAGTGCTTACTCACTCAGTCTCTGTTTTATACCAAACAACCATCATGGCTGGCTAGTTATTTGTTATAGGATAGAGTATCAGATAGATAGACTATGTTGAAGACTGTCTTCTCGTTTGGTCTTTGACCAATATGTGATTAAATTGAGACTGACAGAAGAAAGAAAAGAGCGCACTTTATTTGCACAGGCCAGCCCAGGGAGCCCAGAGGAGATACAGCGAGTGACAGATCCACATCCAATGGGGACTAAGCTTGTAATTCCATGCACCTTCTTACTATTAGCCACACTAGGTCCGACACAAAAAATAAACGAAATATGTTTAAAAACAAAAAAAAATTTTTTAATTTTTTGTCTAATAATAACCCTTGAGACTGAATCACTGAATTTATCCAGTGACCTAGAAAAATATTTTTTTTCGGATACCGGAAGTATCATTGTGGGAGGCTATAGCAAGGGATTTTTCTACATTTTCCAGCTATTATACCCTGAAGTCACAGAGTGACAAGAAGAAAATATGCATATATATATATATATATATATATATACTCTGTGTTTTGAATTAAGAAGTTTGTTTCATAATTAGGTTTTCAAATTTACGAGTGCATATGTAAAGTAGTTATACAACACATTCATGTTGAATAACTGGCATTAGGGCAGAGTGCAGAGGGAAAAGATTTCATGCCTTTTCTAAGAGAACAGGGGTAGCCATAGTTGAAATTTGAACTCAGTTCATTGATTTCATTTCCTGTATGAATGATTCAATTTATCTCAGTCATGGAAATATATAATCCATTGTTGTATACACATCTTCCTTTACTCGTGCTTTCTGCTAGATCTATAGACTTTAAAGTTTCTTAAAAATACTGAAAAATGTCTAGCAAAACAATGATGAATAAGGACCCTATTTTTTTACTCTAGTAATTGTGAGCAAAACTAGCTTGTTAAGTTCTGCTCTACAGTGAGGCAATCAATTAATAATTACCGAGTTTAGCTTAGAACAATACAAGCTCTCATGTTCTGAGCACTCAGTAAGGATTGAACTCCCTTCAGTAGTAAAAGTCTTTGATACTAGCTCACCAACCACTACTCAACAGGGAGATTCTCAATCATTAATGATTATCAAGTTTGGCCACATGTTTATCCTCCAATAAGAATTGAACTCCCTGCAGCAGAAATGATCTATGAAAACAGCTTGCATATTATAGCTCCATGACAAAGTGTTTGCGATCAGAAATTCTTGTGGTAAACATCATCATCACTAATTTTTTTTTTGGATATTATGTAATGCCGATAAAATATAGCAATTCAAATTTTTAAAAAGTATGATAAAAATTTCAATCATTGAACGACCGTAGCCATCAAAGATGGCAAAGAGTTCTCTCCTTTTCTATATTTGCTTGTGTTTATAAACTTGTTTATGTGTTTGTTTATATATTTGTGTGTTTCAACGTTCCTGGCTATTTCATTTAATAAGAGACCTGAAAATTGGCGTCAGTACTCCACTAGACTCCTTCTTGAAATATTTTTTTGATTTTTGGAAAAAAAGATTTTTTTGACTTTTTCAGGGGTCATACTCTAATAACATCTTGATTCTGCAGAATCTTCATGTTTCTGGACATCTTTTTGTTCTATTTTAGATGTTTTCCAATGGAAAATACCAGTGATGTCTTAGATAGAATTTATCCTGACTGTATTGATTGATGGAATTTTCTGACATGGCTTTAAATTTTGATGCCATGGTTGTTCAGTTATTGACTGTGACAGCAAGTTCAATCTTATTTTTGCTATAGGACATTTTTCAAAGGAAAAATGCATAAATTACGCTCCAAGTATTCTTCAACTTTGTCCACTTACAATCTATTTTTTAATTCTCAATTCAATTAAAGCTACGTTTCTATAGATAGCTTTCATAATTATAATTACCAGAAGTGTAAATAGGTAAACAAATTGACCTTAAATGGATCTTCCTTAAGCAGGTGAAGATTTGTATAAGTGTCATTTTTAATGAAAATAATTAAGACCTCACAGTGCAAAGAGGGAGGTTACCAAGAGGCAATTAAGAGAACAGTAATTGCCACAATATGCACCGGATAGCACAAAGCAATTAATTTCATTTAATTACAGTCCCATAGTTAGTCGTTATTGGTTATGCTCTTTTATTTTTTGAATTCAAGTCTTGAAATATGACAATGAATTGCCCATCAGGTTGGATACTTGAATGGAATCACCAAAGCCAACTGCTCAATTACAAAATCAGTTTGACATCTCCACCAATTGCATGTCATAAAATGCTGCAATTACAAAATTTGGTTGATATTTTGATGTTTATTTCAATTATCTTTGACATAAGGAATAAATATTTGTTTATAAATTTTCCACTTGTACTTAGTGTTGTATCAAGGTGTAAACAGCAGTTTCTTTTTCACTTTGTTCATCCATATTTGTTCTCCTTCATTTCATGAACAATTTAAGCCCATTGAAACTTCACTAGAGCCCCTTTTCCAACACTCATTCTAGGTATATGTTGTGTACTCTTTCTATTGCCAGACTCTCAAGACACTGGACAGTTTGAATTCAGAACTGTCCATCTCATAGACCGGCTGCCAATAAAAGCTGAAATGACCACATAGCCCAACTATTTACCTATTATACAGCTGGGTCAAAGAAAATTAATTGTCCGCAGTCAGGAATAATGCAAAAATTACTAAGAGGGTTATCATATATATATATATATATATATATATATATATATATATATATATATATATATATATAATGTGAGTACATTGCAAATAATTTTACTTGGGAAATTCATTGCAAATAATTCTACTATTGAAAACTATTGCCATTAATCAAGATTTATGTCAAGTGTTACTCATAGAATACAGCTATCAAATACATAAAAATCATAAAATGAGATGAAAGGAAATATCTATATCTAGATATAACTGGATTTCAAATGCAAGTCACTGAAACATGGAGTTCATTTTCTTTAAGCACAATTCCTAAAATCCAATTAACTGTCTTTTGTAAGGAAGTATTTAGAATTTTAAGCAGGTGGATGAAACATATTGAATTCTTTCCAAAACCATAACCATTAAAGTTTGACTTGAATCTTAACATTAATTAAAGATTGATATTTTAATTCAGGCATCGATAACAGATACAGATAATTTTTTTAAATTAACAATTTCAATTATATGATTTTAAAAAGATTTGAAAAGAGAGGAAGTGAATGTTAAAGAAAATAAGAACTAATAATCTAAAGAATTTTGAAGAAATAATTTTTCCTAAAATTGTTACGGCAAATTTGATGTCTGATATTTTTATTGCTTTAATTTTTTCCTATGATTAAAAAGATTATTTCAGGGCTAACTTTTTCTTGTTATTATTCATCACAATATTTGGATTTGTGTATCTCCTTGCCGTCTAAAAATATCACGGGCAAACTTCATTTGTCCAAATTTATACACGCCTACATCAAATGCGCATTAAACAATCAATGGCAGTAATTAAAATTAATTCCTAACCTTTTAGATCACAGTGACTGAATAAGAACATGTGTAAAACAGGAAACAGTTTCAGTTTTCCTGATTGCAGTAACTGAATTTTGTTTAGATCATAGTGAATAGCAGGATTTGCGTGTCTATTATAGATTGAGCATTACTGATGAGAATAATACTTAAGGCGCTAGTCTTGTTGACCATTACAACAGTGCAGTGTGTTCTCACTGGATGCCACAGATTAGATAAGGCTTATTAAATACTCTTAGATTAGATAATTTTTCTTGTAGCCTGAAGGGGACCTTTATTGTGATGCAAGTAAGCAGGCAAAGCCATTTTTTCAAATCAGAATCCCTGGGTCAAAAATAGAATCATTTTTTGTTGATATCCACAAGAATGAAATAATAAAAAAATTATGGTAATTTACCATATTTGATAGCATGTAAGACCCACTTTAAACCTCAAAAATGGCTCATGAAGTATCCCTCCAGGTCTTATACGCATAGCTAAGCTGCTTTTGTTTTCTCTTCTAAATTACAAAAAATACCATTATTAAAAAGATTTTTCCTAAAATCCAAGCTGCATGTTTTTTTTCATAGTTTTTTCTGCTGTACTTCTTTATATTTCAATAAGATTAAATTCTTACCCATAAATACAAAAAAATCTTTTTCCTAATATTCCCTGCTTAAAATGCCATCAAATACTTTTCTTGTATTATTTTTTTTTCTGAATAACCTATCTATTTTTTAATCTTATGGTAAACTTTTTCTTTTCTGTTTTGTCGGTATAGAAAGAATAAAGATTCAACATTGATAAGAAGCCTGCAGTACATTGCTGCTTGGAATAAAGCTTAGATATTATTTCCCAATTGACCTTTTATTATAGGCATATTGAAACTCTTTGGTTAAGAGGGGCAAGGGGCTTGATTTACCAAAAATTTAACAAGATTTTGTCTGAATAACATTGATTTTCCAAAAGCTAAAACTACCTGTTCCCCTACTGTATTGAAGGTGCTGGATCGTTAGGATTGATAAAGGATTGCTAGGAAAATAATCAATTATCTAAATTAGGAATTGAGCACTCTGGTGGATGAGGGATTTCTGTTTAAATTTAAAATATATATCGCTTAAATTCAGCCTGTCTAGTTCTGTAGTCCAGAGGTAGGATATCGGCCTACAGGTCTGAAGTGAAGGTTTCAATTTTGCCTCGCGGTACTGGATGGGATAATGGAAAGTCTATAGCCACACTGAAGAGATGTAATACATCGAAACAGCTGTCTGTGGATGACACAATATATATATATATATATATAGATAGATAGATAGATACAGATCTTGCTTGATATCTGAAAGTAGAGAATTCTTATGGAACCTTTTGTAAGCTAAGATGGCATAAAGCAAAGAAACAATTACCATTAAATTATATGGGAAAAACCTTTGAGTGTTTCCAGAGCCCCAAAATAACCTTATATGTCTGCCTGTCTTACATTGAGCAGAACACATTTATGAGTTCTCTTATTGTTTTCCAATACCTTTGGACACATTTTGCAGAAGGAAACTCAAAATAAATCAGGATGAAGCACAAATGGCACAGTTCAAAGCAATGGCGGCTTGATGTCTTCCATAGAAAAATAAAATGACATAAAGTGAACTTTCATAAATTGAGGGATAACTCTATAACATATATATATATATATATATATATATATATATATATATATATATATATATATATATATATTCAGGCTCATTGCAAAGTTGCATTTATTGAGGTAGATATATATATATATATATATATATATATATATATATATATATATATATATATATGTATATATATGTATATATATATGTATATATATATATATATATGTATATATATATATATATATATATATATATATATATATATATATATATATATATATATATATCTACCTCAATAAATCCACAGTGTAATGATGGAAAAGCATTTATTTTACCCAACAAATATTTTTTCAATATAATCTCCTATCTTTCAATGCACTTAACTCAGTTCCTCCATTAATCACAAAGATTGTTCTAAGAAAATTTCAGAGCAAAATTCAGCAAATAACCGAGTCAAGGCTTATTCCCTGCCTGCTCACACACAAAAGTCACATGTTCTGTCATTGCTGTCAACATCATTGAGGCTTGTTGCAATACTTGAATAAAAGTCCTCGGTCCCGTATATGTTTTCTGTCAAAATTCCTTGCCATCTTGTGTAATACTTTCCCAGTTCGTACACAACTGTCTACAACATGATTCAGCACTTTTTAAATCTACAAAACAATCATGATACCATTTGATAAAGTTTGGATAAAACTACTTGCCTTTTTGTTTCACTAAGCCTTCAGTGCTTGAGATGAGCTGACCCATTCCTTCAAGAATCATCAGTATTAGTCTTCTAGTGTCGGTCTTTGGACATAGATCTTGCCAAAAATTTGCTAGACCTCTCCATCTTGGGTATCACAGAGCCAGTACCTTCTGAACTTATTTAGTTTGTCATGCAACCTTATATTTCGTCGGCTCCGGGTTTTGCACGTGATTTCTGGGAATCTACTGGTCTCTCATTCTTGCAACATGACCAGCCCATTGCCATTTAATTTTTCTATTCTACTCTATCTCGGACTCCTGTTTCTTCACTGATATATTGTGCTGTCTTGAGATCTCCCCATGTGAGGTTGAGCATGATTCTTCAATGTGTTCATAGCAGGGTTCTCAGTTTAAGGGTCAGTCTTTTGGTTAGCTGCTATGTTTCAGCTCCATAGGGGACTATTAGGAGGATGCATTGATTGTATACCCTTTTTTTTAGTACTAAAAGAATTTCCTTTTCTTTTTCTCAAAGGTCAAGATTGACCTGCTGAAAACTTGCCAACCTAGTGTGATTCTTCGCTTGATTTCTTCTTCTTTTACAGAATTCATAGATATTTGTTGTTCTAGGCAGATATAGTGGTCAACTTTCTCCAGTTCTGCAATTTCATTACAATAAGTGCCATGTTGCAATGATTCAGCTAATAATAATCCTGAATTTCATGGAGCATAGCCTCTATCAAATGGTATCTCTTTAGGCTCATTGCAAAGTTGCATTTATGTGTAAAAGCAGCCAAGACAGATAGATCTCCAATCACTTCAAAGGCTTAAGAGACATTAAACAGGGTGTATTAAATGGTAGCCTAATTGTTTTGTAGATAAAACATGGGCAATATCTTGTTGCAGAAATTCGTATATGAGCTAGAAAAGATTTACGAAAGGGCACACTTAAAAGGCTTGGGAAAATATTTATTGAAGTTCTCCACGGGGTTTAGCTGAAGCCATAAATGAGATCAACTTGAAAGCAGAGTCAATCTCGACAAAGAATGATACTAACCATAGTCTTTAGATAAGTTCAATAAAAAGCCAACTGGTAGTTTTTCATCTCGAGTGTGATCACAGAACTTTCTGGGATTCATTGTTTGTGCATTTGAAGTGTTTTTATTTAAAGATGCAAGCACAGAATCACACTCATTTGTTGGGGTCCAATCATATTTTACCAGCAACAAAAGTTTGCCAAGTATAACCAGGAGTAAAAATATGGAGATACAAGTTGATGCCTTTCCCAAAGACATAAGCAATCAACCAGCGGCTGGAAACTAGAATTCATAACTATTTTGTTGTCTTTGTTGTCCATTAGGCTGTTGCACACTTCGCAGTGGTAAGTGGATTGTCGATAATATAGCTTAGGTGTTATTGTTCACAGGAGGTTGAAAGACAAATTCATATTTCTTAGCAATTTTATTTTGAATACTTGCATATATAAATGTCTCGGCGTATAAAGCTTTTTAAACACATTCGATATAACAATTGTCATCTAGCTTATATAGGAATGTTTTCTAATCTTATACATAAAGTATATGATGTAGTCAGATCATTTTCAATCTACAATACACAAACGAATATATGAATATCTAAAACAGTTTTAAAGACAGAGAAAAAAAACATTCTACTAAGTAAAAATAACTGAGCAGCCTTCAAAGGAGATCTAAGTACCATAACTACTAATATAATAATTTAGTGTATTCAATGTCATCATGATTTAATTAATAATATACTCAGTATCAGTCATCAATCAAATTGGACGTCTGAAGACCAGTCATAAGTCTGAATTTCAAGGAAATTCATTTTTCTATTCAATATATTAGAAAACTATTTTATATGCTGCATGTTCATACAAATTTTAAATATTACTACCATACTTTTGACACATTTTAAAATGAAGAAATAATTGCAATGCGATGAAGCCAAATTCTTGATTTTAACTAATTATAGTACAAGTTAATTCCTGAAATAGTTTCCCTTTTATTTTGTATATGGTAATAAAAAAAGTCGAAAGGCTACAAAATTGCTTGCACTAAATTATCTCTAATTTCTCTAATTTTTGCCTTTATCACAAGTTGATGTATCAATATATACATATAAAATTCAGCACTGACTTAGTACGTTGTTATTTTGTCATTAAAGCACAAATCAAAAGTGATTGTTGAGGAAAGAATAGTTGTGTATTTAAATAAACAAATCAACATTCAAAATCTTAAAAAACAGAAATCTGAAAAATATGATGAAACAAGCAGGACCATTCAGAGGAATTTTTCAAGGTGGTGCAAACTTATTTTCACCAACACCCCTTTCCACACACACAGGCACTTCACAAACAACCTCGTTCTTTATCCATCTTATTTCCATATGCTTTTAGTATGCAATACTATATTCACTTACTGGTAACAATAGTCAACCTATTTTATAAATGGATTTATCATATTGATGTAGAATGTTTGATGCACAGCTCAAGAACCTCTCAGGCCTCCCTTGGCCCACTAGTGATGCGCTGGCTTCACCCTCATATTATAGGCCCTGGGGACGGGTTTGTAGAACCTATTTTAACTTACACAGACGCTACCATTTACGGCTCTGGTTTAGTCAATATTGCTTTCATAATAATTTGAAAAGTTTCAGCTAGTGCACATTCCTATGCACACCAACTCCATTTAATGCACTCTGACTTTGAATACATGACGCAAATGATCTTTATTTGGGCTGCTAACAAGATCAAAGTGAATGCTCGTTTCTTCTTTAAGTTTTTTTTTTCAAATTCTGAAATCAATATTAGAAGAGTAGACAGAGGGAAAAGTATCCTTACAGATAACCTCCCACGTATGCTAACACAATATATACACTCAAATACATACAAGCATTACTCTTTCGAGTATATTAGCACATACACTTATCAATCTCTTAATCTGAATGCCCCCGTCGACAGGCCATCGTATTGTGTATTTTTATAAATAGAAACGGCTACACAAGTAGTTCTTAACCAGAGAGACGTACCCCTCTAGGGGTATGTAGATAATTTCAAGAGAGGGTATGAGTTTGGAAAAAGTGAGAATTTCTCGAACTATTTTTGGAATTCTCTTAACAGATGTTTGCATAATATTGGGATGAAGATGGTTTATTAAAATTGATTTTTTTGCATTTTTGCCGTACCTATTCCAAACTTATCCTTTGTTTGATGCAAGGAGTAGTGGAGGTAAGCACCAACTATTATAGCATGGTGCAATGTTAAAAGGTGTAAGAATCACTGGACCAAACATATAAACAGATACGTATATAAATTCAAACTTGATCATTAAATCCTATATAAACAATGTTCACAAACAAAATATACACAAGAAGGACTATGCCCGTCAACAATTGAGGAGAGTAAACATTGTAAGCATCAGTATGCATATATGTCTGCTTCAATACTGCTGGCACAAGTAGTCATTGACCGAGCTCAGGGAAAAGCCAGAATTTTGGATGCTGATTTCCAAGAAAGACAGGCAAGCCCCACCCAATTGGAAGATAGATGTAACACATCCATTCTAACTCAATTTTCCCTTGAGCCAGACTGAGCTAAGCTTAGTAACACATGAATATATGACTTGTTATAACAAGATATGGTGAAATTTCATAGACCATATGGAAAACATGATTTGGTGAATAGTTATTTATTTATAGACGTTTCGTAGGCTGTGACCAAACATCATCCACAAAATCTGTGTTTTCCTCACTGTCTATAAAAACTTTCACAGTTATGCTGAGTATAACCTATCCATCCATTTATCATACCTAGATATGCATATCCAGATCATACACATCTGTCATGCAAATCTATACAAACCACATTATGTCCATTGTCACATAGACACAAACATTACCATGCACACATACACACTATATACTTACACACACACACACACACACACAAACACACACATATATATATATATATATATATATATATATATATATATATATATATATATATATATATTCACAAACATCCCTGAGGTGGCACATATGTATTTACCACATTCAAATACATATTATTGCTACTGGTTTCTCAAGGATTCACTATTGGGCAGATAGCTTTTTACTGCTACTACCTGGGTAGATAAGGTAGTTATAGAAGAGTGTTTAGGCCAAGTTCTCACCAAATCATCCTTCCTCGTCAACAATCTTGGCATGTCAGTAACAAGACATTTCGATAGGATAACTGGTGATGGAACAAAGCAAAGAGATCTGGATTCATGCTTTTCCAAAGAATATTACTGCAAAGTAAACTAAGTTTCAGACAAAATTCAAATAGTTGGACAGTTTGAAATATCCATGCTGGTAACCATTAGGCCACCATTCGTCTCACACAAGTGTGTGTGTGTGTCTCTGTATGTGTATGTATATCATTATCATCAGCTATTATGTCCTTATCTATCTTCTTCCATGATGGAATCTCTGTCATGACTTGCTGGCAAACTTTTCTATCTGCTCTTCTCCGTATTTTTTTTCTCACAGCACACTGTCCCAGGAGTACCAATCAGTTAGCCTTTTGCCCAATCTGTTGCTTCTTCTTCTCACTAGGAGCCCTGCCCATCTCCATTTTTGTTGCTCAATTACTTGGACAATATCTTTCATCTGGGTCCTCTCTCAGATCCATGTTGATCATTTTCTATCGATAAGAGTTATTCCTGACATTGTTCTTTCCATTGCCTTCTGTGTCATTCGGAATTTATTTTTGAGGGGTTTTGTAAGGTTTCAAGTTTTGTACATCATAGCTGGTACTATGCATTGATTGTATACTTTGTGTTTAACGGACATTGGCAATTTGCTCATCAGTATGTCTTTATTGATACCAAATGCTTTCCAACCAATTGGTGTGCATCATCATAGCTTAAGACCTCAGACTAGACCAACTGATCATGGAATTTACCAACATCACCAAAATACATATACGTATATACACACACACACATATGTATGTATATATATATATATATATATATATATATATATATATATATATATATATATAAAAGTTAACATTAACAAACTTTTTTCGAAACTTTTTATGTCATTTCAGTTACTTATTCCCCGATATCTGTTAATGTATTTTATGTAATTTCCAACTGTATTTTTTATGTTTTACATATTCTCTGTTATGGTACACTGTGTAAATTTTCTCTTGTTGAATCATCAATTGTTTACCATGTAACTGTTTTGGGGATTTTAAAAACAGAACAATTACATTAACATGGCACCTCAGCAGTGTTGATCAAACATCACCCCTCTTTCTTACTTTTAAGCTTATGCCATATGTATTGTTTGTCATTTTATTTTGGGCATTATTTGTAATATACATAGTGACTGCAAAGTATACATATGTATACAATCAATACTTGAACGGCAAAACAAGAAATATTCGATTTTCTTAATTTTTCAATGCTTATTGACAAAATCACAATTGCATCAATTAGAATTACAAAAGAAATAAAGAATATACTCCATGTTTTTTTTTTATTTGTCTTCTTGTTTGAGATTTATTTTATCTATATATACAAATGGATGCTAACAAAAGTGGGAAGTTTTCTCAGTAACAATTATATACCTAGGCATTCTTAAATAAATTAAGAGAGAAATATGAACTAAACAAAGAACTTGTATAGTAGCTTCTAGATACCTTGATAAATAATTAGTCCCAAAAAGAAGGGTATACAACTAATGCAACCTCCTAATAGTCACCTATGGAGCTGAAACATGGCACCTAACCCAGAGACTGACCCTCAAACTGAGAACCATGCAATGTGCACATGGAAGAATCATGCTCAACTTCACATGGAGAGATCACAAGACAGCATAATATCTAAGGGAAAACCAGGAGTCCAAGATATCAAAGAATACATTAAAAAACTCAAATGGCAATGGGTTGGTCATTTTGCAAAAATGGTAGACAAAAGATGGACATCACTACTTGCAACATGGATTCTCACAGATCACATGTATAACCAAGACCAGCAGAATACAAGATGGAGAGACAAACTAGTTGAAGTTCAGGAAGTTTTAGCTCCACGACGCCCATGATGAAGATATGTGGTGAATCTTGCGTAAGGTCTATGTCAAACGACGGACAATAAAAAACTGATGATAATGATGATGATGATCTTTATCAGAGGTATTCACATAAAAACACAATCAAAAAGTGTAAAGGCAAAAAATCATCAATTACTAATATCCAAGTTAAATGAATCAATTATAGCCATTGTTTCTTCCTTAAAAAATAGTGTGTGTGTGTATGTGCGTGTGTGTGTGAGTATGTGCAAGTGTGTATGTATGTGAGTGTGTATGTGTGTGTGTGTGTGTGTGTGTGTGTGTGTGTAGGTATGGGGATGAACATCGGTGCAAATGCAAAACTTATTTCTGGGTAAAAATAGATACTTCCAAAACTAAAAACTTACTCATGAAGGAAGTATGAAAAAACTCGATCGTAAGAATAATCTAGAAAATCAACAAATTCCCTGAATAATGCGTTTAAACATTTCACTGATGGAGTCCACAATGAAAGCATGAGGCAAAAAAAAAATAAGACATTTTTCATTGTCGACTTTTCTTATGAATATTTTATTCCTTCCACTTTCCTATTGCAGCAAGCAGTAAAACTTCCTAACATTATTTTTTCGTTTGTCTATGCAGACGTTTTTCATGTGGTCACTTCAGATTAATGTCTCCCCATATTCCATTCATTACTTGGGAGATGAATGTAGTTGCAAATGCTGAGAGTAAAACATAATAAAGTTCTAAAAGAAAATGATGCCATACTCTAGACAAAAGCAAGAAACACACAGAGAAGAGAGAGACAAGAATTGACAAAAAGAAAGAACTGACTGAAAAGAGAGACAGGGACTGATAGAAGAGAGAAAAAGAAGAGAGAAACAGGAACTGATGGAAAAGAGAGAGAGGGGGGGAGGGAATTGATTGAAGAGAGGAAGAAAGATGGGGACTGAGAGAAGAGAGAGGGAGGAAGATGAGGGGCTGATAGAAGAGAGAGGGAAGAAGATGAGGGATTGATAGAAAATAAAGGAGCTAATGGAAGAAAGAGAGAGGGGGAACTCATAGTTCCTTTCTCACTTACTCTCGTCTGTCAGGTCTCACCTCCTTCTCTTCTGTTAGATCTTTCCTCTCGTTTTTGCCAGTTCCTGTGTCTTTAACTGACAGATGAGAGAGGAGAACTGACAGAAGTGAACAGAGCGAGAGAGATGGGGGTTAATGACAGAAGAGAGAAGGAGAGAAAGAAAGAGCTGACAGAATGGAGAGAGAGAGAAAGAACTGACTAATGACTGAGAAGAGAGAGACAGACAAGAACTGGCTAAGAGCGAGAGGCAAGAACTGACTGAGGAAAGAGAGGCATTAACTGAAAGAGAAGAGAGAAAGTGAACTGACAGAAAAGGAAGAGTAACATAAATTGACATTTAAGGTGGAGACAAGAGAGAGAGGGAGAGAGTAGGAACTGTCAAAGAGAGGGAGGAGAATTGACAAAGAAAAGGGAGAGAGACAAGAGCTGACAAAGAAGAGGGAGAGAGACAAGAGCTGACAAAGAAGAGAGAGAGACAAGAGCTGACAAAGAAGAGAGAGAGAGAGAGAGACAAGAGCTGACAAAGAAGAGAGAGAGAGAGAGGCAAGAGCTGACAAGGAAGAGAGAGAGAGAGACAAGAGCTGACAAAGAAGAGAGAGAGAGACAAGAGCTGACAAAGAAGAGAGAGACAAGAACTGATTGTGAAGAGAAAGGCATTAACTGATAGAGAACTGATAGAGTGACTGACTGAAAAGAGAGAGACTGACTGACATAGAAGGAGTCATTAATTGACAGAGGAGAAAGGTGTGATCTGACAGACAAGGGAGGTGTGAACTGACAGACAAGACGCGTACTGACTTAAAGATAGGCATGAATTGACATTAAAGACAGACAGACATGAGAGAGAGAGAGAGGGAGGAGGAAAGAGGAGCTGAGAGAGAAAAGAGAGAGAGGGAATAATGGACTGAGAAGAGAGGCTATAACAAAGAGAAAAGATCGAGGGGAAAACATGGACAGAGAGAAAACATCAGAGAGAAACCAAGTGAACAACAAATGAAAGAGGGAAAGAGAATGGAGAGAGAGAGAGAGAGAGAGAGAGAGAGAGAGAGAGAGAGAGAGAGAGAGAGAGAAGATGAAAAAGAGAGAAAGAAAGACCAAAGAAAAAAACTGAAAAGAAAAGGGGATGTAAAAAAAGAGAGGGGGTTGTGCCATAAAAGGAAAAAAAGAAAAAGCAAACAGATTTCAAGTAAATCGATGATTTTCTCTGATGACTTCTGTGTCATAAATAATGAGATTTTCGCATTCTTGTAGGATAATCACGAATATTAAATGAAATAATCAACCAGAATTATTATCAACAAATCTGTTAAACAGATCAGAGGAATGCTGAAGTAGAAAAAAAAAACTATGTATAAAAATGAATAAGAATGAACAGATCCAAAAAAAAGCAATATTCGTTGATTCAGAAAATGACATGTATAATGGGGATGATATTGTGTCAATTAAAGTAACAATTTTGAAATTTCTTATTAAAAAAATGTCAGTGTTTGTTCCAATCACAATCTCGGAATTGGAAAACATTATAACCAACAGAGACATATTGAAGAGTGAAGAATCTCAAGCTAGAGGAATCTACAGCCAGATTTCTGTATGTTTATACATATACATCATTTTAATATTAAAACCAAGATGTACACCTTAAAATCAATCCAAAATAACAGTAAAAACATTTCAGTTAATATCAATTGTGTATATATATATATATATATATATATATATATATATATATATACATATATATATATGTGTGTGTGTGTGTGTGTGTGTGTGTGTGTGTGGTGAATGTGAAGTGATCCGACAGAATGTTGATGAAAATGACGATTGGAAGGTGAAGAGAAAAATTCAAGAGATAGGTGTTACATCACGATTTTTTTAAAATTTTTCTGTAGGGGTATTTCAATGTATTTCGACGGGGGCCAGCCATCTTTTTCAGAGAAGTATTGCAGTGGTTTGCAAAGAAAAAAAATGTTTGCTATTTACGGGTGGACATTTTTGTGTTGTTTGGTTCTTCAATAGGAGCAGGAGGTGGGGTAATTGTATTTGTGTAAATGAGAGCAACGTTTGGTTTGGAATGAGATGGGTCTGTGAGAGGTGGGGTCATGGGTCCCTCTCCATCCTATAATAAAAATAACAAAACCCAATTTCTCCAAGAAATGACCATTGCGATCCTGCCTTTCTTATCTAAGACAAGCCAAACAGCTACAGAAACAGGAAACAAACATCCCCTAAAAAAAATACACCGTACCAATGATTTCAGCCATAACTATGTATCAAAAATATTACTTCATCTCTCAGATTCTTAGTATATATATATATATATATATATATATATATATATATATATATATATATATATATATATATATGTATATATATGTATATATATATATGTATATATATATATATATATATATATATATATATATATATATATATATATATACATATGTATATATATATATATATATATATATATATATATATATATATATATATATATATATGTGTGTATGTATATATGTGTGTGTGTGTGTGTGTGTGATGAAATAAAGGATCTCTGCACAAACATGTTAATGTTTCCGACCTGTTTGGGGAAATTACGATGTATTTTAGGTCCCTATTCTGGACGTTTTTGGGTGTGTCTTTCTTCTAGGATGGAGAACCTTATTCGAATTATATATCTTTCTTTTTTTTTTCTTTTCCTTGTTTAGTTGTTGGTCACTAGTACTGTAACACTGTCATTTTGTTGTTGGCCTTGTTTTATTGGTTTTTTTCATTGTTTTGTTTTTTTGGGGTTTGGTATAATTCTCTATAACTTAGATAATTGTAAAAGGTGATAGGATTACTCTTAAAGTGACCGGGGGTATAAAATAATTATTATGTTAATGGTGATAGTAATGCTGCACCTTTTATTGTCAATGATAACAAAGGGAATAAGATAGCTATGATGGTAATTTTTTGTATACCTGTATGTGGGATGTTTAATTACGCTTTTGTTTTTTGTTTTTTGATAGAAAATTTAACCAATACCGGCATTCTAACACTGCTTCATTTTTTCTTTTTAATAATTCTGCTTTTTTGATTTTTTGTTCAATTGGCAAAGGTGGAGACTTCAAATTTTTTGAGGCATAGGTAACGTGGGGTTTGAATGTTCTGGCATCGACCCATCACACATCGGATATTGCATTATATATATATATATATATATATATATATACATATATATACATATATATATATATATATATATATATATATATATATATATATATATATATATATATATATATATATATATATATATTTCATAGAGTGCTCGATATATTCAAATTTATACTTCGAAAGTCAAAGCGAAACCACTTCCTATTATATATATATATATATATATATATATATATATATATATATATATATATATATATATATATATATATTTAATTCAATAATACTACTTTTAAAAAATAATTTCATTCTCAGATTTTCATATAGATATGTATATAAAAGACAGTACTTGAAAAAATTCTCTCTCAAAATTTTAGTATATATACATATATATATATATATATATATATATATATATATATATATATATATTGTGTGTGAGTGTGTGTGTGTGTGTGTGCTTTCCAAGCAGCTGCACCAAGCCAGTTGCAACTTTGTCCACAAATGCAACAATTTACAGGTAATCTGCAGCTGTGCCTTATAATCTGCTGGGTCGTCGCCTTCAAGGCTAGAACTTGAATTTAATGATGTCTAAAAAAAAAAATAACATGTTCATAACAAGGGATGAAAAGGGAGGTTACTCTGACCTTTATAATCTTAAAGATACGATAGTCGAATTCTTTGTCTCTGAACAGGCTGCAGGAGAAACAAGTCTTATCAAAAGATTTCATTCAGCGTATGACAAAAATAACATTGCATTGTATTTTCATGGTTCTTCTATGAAATTAATATCTTCCATGAAAGTAACAATCAGTTGAAAAGAATTATCAAAGAAGCAGTGACCGTGATGGGTTTTAAATTTCAATCTCTTTACAGATAAGTATAATTCTTTATGTTGTAACTCCTGCGTTGTTATTTTTATCGTAAAAAAATGATAAAATGAAAAGACTCCATTGCATATCTAAAACAGTTTTATTTTTATTGTACAACATAATAAAAAAAATATAAGAAAACCGGGGCACAATGAGACATGGGACACCGTCAGACAACCCCATTTAAAAAACTGTAGGTTGGAAAGTGCTGCCATCTTGTGTGGATATGAATCATTACACAGCCTCTCTTTCGCTAACGTGATTGAAAAGTTGATATGACCAAAGGTAGGTTTACCAGAGTTTGGTCTCCATAGTATCAATATAAAGATGTTGTGGGGTACAACTGGACAGAGTGTCATAGAGTATGAATTCTGATGTATGTATTAGGTCATGGGCCCCTTCATTCATCTCACCCAAAGCTCAGAGAAGAATCCTTATTATTGATAATCATGAAAGCTGCATTTCAATTCGTACTATTGGCATAATCACAGAAAACGGTGTGGCACCTTTCACCCTGCCACTTTATTGCAGTATCAAGATGCAAGCTCTTTATGTGTCAATTTTTAAATCCTGAATACATATTACAACCAAGCCGTAGACACCTGGATCCTTCAGAATCCTGGAAAGGTCATCACAACATTTAGAATTGCCGATTGTGTGGGTATGGCTCATGAAAAGGCAATGACACCTTCTAACTTTTTTTTTGGGGGGGGGGAGCAGAAAATTAGGATTTATCCTATGAATGAGAATATGCTTTTGGGGATAGATTTCCTTAGCTCTGTCATCACACATCGACCAGCCCCACTAACCAACAGGGAGATCACTCCCATCATTGAAGGAACAACTGGACATTCAAATCAATCCCTGTACATCAGCTACATTTTATTCTCTATATGAATGTCTGAGACATCCGTAAAGTGTTTCCCAGAAGTGTCGTAAAAAGGTGAAAAGGCATTATCAACATTGACATACTTGCAAGAGATCTACAGGCAGAAGGGACCCCCAAGCAAAGACGACTCGTTGAAGATACACCATAGTCAGGTCCTAACAATGATGAGGATCCTCGGGTTGAGACTGATGGTGATTATGACCTTACTGAGTTTAAGACTGAGAATAAAGACAAGAAAACCTACGACATTGGGAAGGTGTTGAGGAGCAAAGATACGCCAGGGGATTATAGGATTAATTCTCTCTAGCCTAGCCCAAAGCCTGGTCTACTGATTCAGATGGGTTACAAATTTTATTGTAACCTGGTCCTCCCTATCGAGAAACTATAGGTGTACGTCATCCTTCGTCTACCGAACGGCTGCACCTAACCAGTTTCAAATTGATCGAAACATGCAACTTTTTACAAGGAATCTGCTGCTGTACGTTACACCTTACAAAACCGTCACCTTCAAGGCATGAACCTTGAATTTAATGTCTAAAAATAGCAAACATGAGATAACGAAACTCACTTTAAGCTTTAGCTCGCTCTACAGCAGCAGTAGTAGTAGATTACCAACAGCAGCATTAATATCGTACGCAATTTCCTTAATTTCGTATTAGCGGAAGCTGGAAAGTGAGAGGGGTTGAGAGAGGGAGGGAGGGAGAGTAAGGAAGAAAGAAAGAGATAAGATTCAAAGTGGGGCAGTAAAGAAAAAATTAGTCGGAAGAATTTTAGTGATAGGTGCCTTGAGAACAAGTATGTTTGTGAGAGTGGTAGAGATGGGTATTTTTTTTTTCATAAAGGGTGAGAAGGGAAAGGAAATCAGATATGAATGGGTGACGAGAACAGGGAGACAGAGATTGATAAGTATTCATCTATCTTAATGATTAATAAAATGTGCAAGAAAAGCAATATGAGGTCCGGTAAAAACAAAAGGTAGAAGGTAAAAATAAATCATAGCTACTGAAACGGCAGAATTTCCTCCCTCCCTTCCTTCCTTCCTTCCTTCCTTCCTTCCTTCCTTCTTTCCTTCCTTCCTTCTTTCCTTTCTTCCTTCCTTCTTTCTTTCTTTCTTTCTGTTTGTCTCTATACATGCATATATTTATTTATCAAACGTGACTGAGATGTCATAAGGCAATTAAGTGAGAAGCGAAATCACTGACAATATCGTGCAAGATGAATGCGTCTCTGTCTCGTATATATATGTATAAATGTGTAAGTAGGGGCGTATACTCCAGATTTGCTATTTGTGAGCCGCACGCCCACCAAAAATTCATTATAAATATTAATTTGATAATACCGAGTTTACTCAATATTATAATCATGGATCATGGGAATCTAATTTTTCTGCTCCATAAAATTAAATTTTTGCCATTTCTGTCGAGATCGCACCGCACACTCCATGGCTTGTTGACTAAGTAGTATTAGGATATAACTGAGCAGATGATGGTTTGAGGCGACAGCGATTAAAAATAAGCAGTGTTAAGTGTGCTCTATTTCAGGAGCACGACTCATGTGTTCTTTTTCCATGTTGAGGAGTTGTGTTTATAAATATGTTGAAATTCAATTAACTGAAATGATATAATCTGGTCGTAGTTTGTCTCCAAATCTAACGTTACTCACTTAGTGTGTATATATACACGTATTATACATTAGCATCTAGAAACATCTAATGAGTGAAATACTTTGAACACACTCAAAAAACGATTTTGGCGCACAAAAATCCACAAGTACAAGCAGATCTCTTGGAATAAATGTGTTTTAGTACCGATTGATAGGGACACAAATAATGCAGCATTTATATGTAAAATAAATATCATATTCAAAAGATACAGTTAAAAATAGGTTTGATGGGAACATCAGCATCCACGTATAAAATATCAACTTGTGAACCAGATATTACATTTAATAACATCGTATTATGTGAAAGGTTAGGATTTAAGACATGAAAATATACAAAAGTTACCAATTATGCACTGGATACTTAAAATGCATAAAAATCCGATAGGTGCTCAGTTCATTGTAGTCTCTAGAGTTTATAGCACTGAACTTAGCAAAGCCGTTTCTAAAGTTTTTAATCTAATTTACAATCAAAAACAGAAATCGCATATTAGAGGTAAATTCGATTTTATATTAAATCGCTTTTGGGTAGTAAATAATTCTTTGCTCGTTAAAGGAAAATTGGATATTACAAATACCAGTACATCAACCTACGATTTTAGTACTCTTTCTACAAAAATTCACCATGAAGATCTCAATTAAGGAATTAAATAAATTAGTTGACTTGTATTTGTGGGAGGAAATAATAAATATGTTTGGTTTACAAACTCTAAAGCTTTCTGGTGTAAATTTTTAAAAAAAGCAAGGTTATTTTATGTGCTCTACTCTTAAAGTGATTTAGTCATCTTATTAGGGAATGTAACTTTAACATTGGTGATAAATTATCCCATCAAATTATAGGCGTCCCTATGGGGATTGATCCTGCGCCTTTGCAAATTTGTATTTACATAGGCAGGAATATATATTCATGTCATCTTTAATTAGACTTACTATAAAGTGAGATCGTGCATTTTAGGTTGCACCCGTTTTATTGGCGCCCTCTTAATGATGAGGAGAGAATTCCGAAAATCGTAAAGTGTTATATACCCTAGGGTTCTTGAACTTAAGTGTGAACATAATAGGATGCAAGCAACGTTCCTAAATTTAGATCGTAGAATCGAGAATGGAATACTGATCTATAGATTGTTTGAGAAACGAGACCCATTTCTATTCTATTTGGTACGTATCGCATTTAAAACAAGTCGTATCCCATCTTGTATATTTCACAGAATTATATTATCAGAATATTTAAGGATAGCACGAGCTACATGCAGTCTATCTAGGCAGTAAAATTTTAAAGATTTTTTAGACAATCTAATAAAGCCATTACTAGATATCCTGATCCGTTTAAAATTCATCAGCTTGACCATAATGAAATAATAATGAAAATTGAAGAATATGTTAACGAGAGAATAAAAATATAATGAATTAGTGATGTATATTAAATTAAATAAATATGTAATAAAGTTAGGGTAATTAGACAACCGAAAGAAATAAATTTTATCTTCCCCAGTGTGAAAGATCATGGTATTGACTAGAACAAGGGATAGGGGAAAACATTTAGCTCTGTTCCATTAGTCTGACTGATAAATAGTTGGGTGAGGTAGGAGATCGAACATGGATTGCCAAGTAACGAATAATCCGAGTATATTAATGGAATAGCCCATTGAAGTGTTACAACCAGCTATAAATTAGTTTCGTTTCGTTTCAGCAAAGTATATGGGGTTAACTTATTCGATCATTCAAAAGAAAAAAGACAAAGAATGTTGATGGGAGCAAGATGGTATACGACGTGTAAAAATTAACTTTGATGTTAGTAAAAAAAATTGACAGTTGAATATGTTGGTAGAAAATCAACCAAAACAAGTTTTTCTATGTAAATAGTATTCTTAAAGATGATATCATAAGTTGGTTTGCATGCAGTTCGAGATTAAAGCCAACAGAGCGGATTTGATATTAACAGAGGTGAACACTCAATAGAAGTGATATGAATACCAAGTTTTTTCACTTATTGATCCTTCATCGTCAATTTCTTTTAGTTGATCAACGTAAGCAAGCCCTAGGTTTCAAAAATATCAATTGATGTGTGATGTATAATAACATTGTTATACAATACAATATGATAATACCCTGTATGAAATAACAAATTACATGTCGTATGACATAAGCCATATATCAAAATTATAACTGAAAAGGAGGTAGTGTTTGATTAACACTGGGGTATCATGTTGATAAAGCTATTTTGTTTTCAAAGTCCCGAAACGGTTAAATGGTAAACAACTGATGATCTCAACAAGAGACAATTTACACAAAGCATCATAATATGAAATTATGTGTAAAATATTAAAAAGAACACAGAAGAAAATTATATATAATGTATATAACAAATAGTGGGAAATAAGTGAAAGGGGTGATACAAAGATAGATATTTTGGAAAAAAAAAGGTATTTCGATGTGCTTAGTGTTTAAATGTGTTAAGCTTTCTAAACTATATATATATATATATATATATATATACAAAAATTACACAATAATTTCCGCATTTTTGTCATATCTTTTTTAGATTGACTGTCTCAGGTTCTGTGTGCACATGTGGGGTTTTGGTGTACCTGTCGCTACTACACTGAAAATTCGTGGTTGAAGAGTCAGTTGCCTTTGTGCTACTATAAACATAGCCACATCGCTCTCAAGGTTTTCAGCACAATATCTTTTCCACAGCGGATTGTGTATGAATGTATTGCGATGTTCTAGAATGGACATGTAATTCAAAGCAAACACCGACGTCTATTGTCAAAAGGTGTTTTGCTTTTGCATAACAATACGCGCCCACACACTACAGCCTACACGGTTCAAACGCTTTGGGAACTGGGTTTGGTTCTTTCAAAAACACCTTAAGAGGTCATCGATTTACCACAGACAAAGATGTGAAAGACTTGGTGCATACACGTCTTAGATGCCAACAAAAAACAGTGTACTGAGGCCATAAACTTGTAGAACGCTGGACCATGCCTATTGCAAAGTAAAAGGACTGAACTGAAATGTATTTGTAAGTTCTGCAATGTTTTTCCAATAGAAAATTATACCAGGTATGGATTGGGAGCTCAAAATGGCCTGGGCAAACACATAAAATCGGCCCATTAATCAATGCTATGATTCTGGCTAGTGCAATGAGCCCATAAAACTGGGAGTTCAGGGTATAGAAGCCCCAGAGAACATTTTGAAATTTGAATAAAAACAAGAATATTTTGTGGCTGTTTGGAATGGAGATAATCCCTACTTATACGCGGCCAAATTTTGGTTCACCATAAAATGTCAACCCCGATTATGAATTGTGAATCGATCATTCGATGTTAAGAACGACACACAAAAGTTGTGCGTTATTTTTAATATCGAGCTAGTGAGAACAGAAGTTGATATATAAATCATATTGGATAATAGATTCACTCATTCTCTCGATATTTTTAACATTGGGTGAGCAAGTGAGTAAAACTTCACAATTCACTATTGAGATAGCCATTTCATAGCCTTTTCCAATCGAGGTAACCATTTTATAAACAACCGAAATATGATCACGAATAAGTACAAATTACCGAGATGGATACTACAACGTATTCTTAAGGTAAACATCAGGTATTGTTCCAGCCTGCAGAGTGAGCGATCACTTACGATTTACTCCATATCCCGATCTTCACGTTCGGAGACTTCATATTTCTCTTCCAGGCATATTTGAAAGGAACCTGCGGCCACCATCGTACTAATTTACCTAAAGCTTGTTCCCCGTGTTGCCGATTCTTCAGGATCCTATTAAAATGCGATGTACGCGGCCTTGTCGGTGGAGATCAGAGCAGGACGTAGAGACTGGTTATCCGGACGAAGCCAGGAACTCGCTGTTGATAACCACGCTTACCTAATCATATACTGTTGGCCTACAAGAATGGTTTGTAAAATACAGAAATGCCCTTCTTAAAACTTCCCTATTTGGCGCTGATTTACAGTCACAATAATCTTTTTGTTTCAATGGACATTCAAAAAAGAAGCTCTCAGAGAGTGCATACCTCTGACAACATCACACACCAACTAAAAACTGAAGGAAGATCAGTTCATATATAGCTACGTGGCAGTGGGAATTACAGTGAATATTTGGAATACTCCCTCAAATTAAATCAATTCTCTCTGAGCCTATGATTCATCTTCTCACAAGATGACGAAAAAATTCATCGAGAAGTTTTGGAGATACTGTGTGAACAGACGGACAGACAGAAGGGGTGAATACGTATACCGCTTCCAACTTCGCTGGTAAGAATAGAAGAAAAATCACAATGATCGGTCGGCCAACTTGTTTTTTTAGATTTTATCAACAGATACATCAATTGTTTAATATCGATTTGGATGTACTTGTTAGATTTTTTTTCCTGGTACATTTTAACTAAGTTGGTTGAAGCTTTTACGAACTCACTGTAAGGAATACGTACCCGAATGATCTTTGACTGAGGTTTCGATGAATATAGCATGCACTTTGCTTTATTTTGGGGACAAGATGCTTTACAGCGGAGTTAGAGTAAACAGATTCCCATGTGTGAAACTGGTTAATGGTCTACTATGAAGTTGGTGCAAATTCTGGTTAAATGGAAGGGTCGTATGACACTGAATTGCCTTATTTGTAAGACTAATTTAAGATATGCTATGAAGTTAGCACATCGGTGTGGATATGGTTTGCGGGACAAATATATGTTCTTTCTGAAAGGCATCCTAGCCTTGAAATAAATTCGTGAATATTTCCGAAGGATATTGTTCATGACGAAATGATAGTCCTAGTAATACGAGGCTTTTCAGTAACTGCATATGATATTTTCTAGAGGTTTCATAAAATTTGATTAAGGTGAGATGATTGACCAAAAAAATATTTCCAAATTTTTCTCATAGAATACATTTTCATAAATGAATACATTCATAAATGAAGAAGTACCGGAAATTGTATCCAAATCCGATAATCACTTGATTTCGGTATTATTTTGAAATCTGTGTCTGTTTCGACAAGAATCTTTCTAATGCAAGTTAACACGTTCTTCTGTTTATCAAGTGTAAACAATTTTTCAAAGATAGAACCTCTGTTCCTAAACTTTGGGAACAACTATTTTCATATCGAAATTCTCTCTAATTCTCCTTTTTATGAATGGATTAATTTTTTTTTTTTTACAATTAAAGTAACGATTATACATGTTTTGGACGTTTTATCATCACCTATAACTTTTTCGTCAAAAGTGTATGGAGGTACTTACTATTCTATTTTACATTCTGATAATTCCACAAGATAAATTAATATCAGTACATGCCACTGTTAGATTAATATACTTGAACATTTTTTTAAATGCAATTCACCAAAAACCACGGAAGTGCAAAGACAGAATGAACATAAATATTTATCAGCTTTTAGAGGTAAAGATTTTTTTAAAATTTGACGAGTTTTTGCTACATCAGAATTTTCCAAATCTTTTTCATAAGGATTGAACTACCAAAATCTCCAACGGCATGATTATCTAAACATATGAATTATCAACAAAACAGACAGAAAAGTCAAAATATGAGACTTAAAACCAACATTTCTTGATCTGATTTGATCGAAAACTTTGCAAAGTTTGCTGATTGTGTTTTCTCAACGAATGCAACGTAATCATTAATCCAAAATAATACTGAAATAACCTTGCTTACGTTGGTACAAGTTGAGTAATACTGTCCCTACAATAGCACTCGTAGAATTTCTTCTTTTTCGCAAAGCAAGCTCAACTTTCAAGAACAAGTAAATCCTGCTTGTCCAAAAAAGATGTGTATACAATCAATGAATCCTACTGATAGTCACGTATGGAGCAGAGACATGGAACTTGACCAAAAGATTGACCCTCAACTGAGAACCATGCAATGTGCACTCGAAAGGATCATGCTCAACATCACATGAACAGATCATGACAGCACAGTATATTAGAGAAAAGACAGGAGTCCGAGATATCATAAAAATCCATTTGAAAAATCAAATGGTGATGGGCTGGTCATATTGCAAGTACGTCAGAGAACTGCTGGACACCACAACTCACGATATGGATCCCCAAAGATCACAGCCATTGAAGTATATGAGAAAATAAAGCAATAATACAAGCTCTGTGGGAGGACTACACTTATTTTCGGGGACTGCATTATTTAACTAATACCATCACATTTTCTCCATTCAGAAACTCATTTTGGCCCTGATCTTGGTTGGCATGGCAATATTAATTTGGTTATAAAGTTGATAACTTCCAACATAAAATTGCATATGCAGACAGGTAATAAATGTAGACTGGGGTAACTTGGGCCGTGCTTAAAGCGATGAAAACAGTGGAATGGTCCAAAGATGTCGCCCCCCCCCCCCAGTGTCTTTAAATCATTTCAATATTACCATTTTTATGGGCAAAAAAGTTTTTAAAAAAACTTGTCCACAGATTCATTATCTTACATTGAGATAGATTATTGATCTTTATGTTAAATCGATCATCATATTTTTTATGGATATTTCGTTTTTGTTTAGATCTGTTTGGAAATAATTGCTGAATGCAAGAACTGAAGGGCCCTGGGGATTTGATACACATTAAGCCCCATCAATAGTAAACCTGGCCTAATCAACAGGACAGGAGTATTGATACTAGAGGGACCCAAGAGATTACCAGCCTTCTGCAGTGGTTCCAAAATTTCATTGTATGACGGCAAACAAAGAAATATATTTTGCTTCTCCGGCACACGAACTGTAAAAATGAATTACACTAATTCGAAGTATAAAGTGGAATGTATCGAGCACTCTTTGAAATAATTCTATCATATATCAGATGTTGCTTTATATTATGCTATATTGCTAACCTGATCTGTACCATATATATATATATATATATATATATATATATATATATATATATATATATATATATATATATATATACACACGCTCATCTCTTTTTTTTACTTTCCTCTGTCGCTAAAAAGATTGAGATTTCAGTAAGTCTAGTGATAAAACCACTAGATTGGTAAGTTTGTGCTGAAAGCGGGATAGACACAATACTCGCACTGAACTAGTTCATGGACTGGAAAAGGTTTTCATACTTGGAAAAAAATTGCGCAGCAGACCTTGAAGGTATTACTATTGGGCCACAGTCAGAAAACCACTGACCTAATGTCTTGGCGCCAGGCCTGTACCGGTCCACAACCAACCTGATGATCTAATCTGTATTATACTAGAGGGGTAGCATGGTACCTGCGGACCCCACAAGTGGTGGGGGGCTCCGGGGGTGTAATATATCTATATAAATTTCAAAATAAATTGTTTACAGCAGATATATGGAGCTTTAGGACGACCAACGCAGAGATGGGAATCATTAATCAAAACAATTTAATAATTTACACGTTTTGTAATTTTCCAAA
This sequence comes from Thysanoteuthis rhombus, assembly GCA_963457665.1. NCBI lineage: Eukaryota > Metazoa > Mollusca > Cephalopoda > Oegopsida > Thysanoteuthidae > Thysanoteuthis > Thysanoteuthis major. The sequence continues at coordinate 44,290,150 of OY735212.1, read as the reverse complement.
TCGCAGCAGCTCCCTCTTATTTCTTGACTCTTTTTTAAAAAGAATATTTCATTTGAATGTGACCATCCATTTCCCCACTACAACTCATTTTAGCCCCACCGTGGTGATACCGTTCCCGTTGAGAATGACTGATCCAAATAAATAAATGCGTTTAAAAATTGTGTGAAGATTTTGCTTGAGTGATGTTATAACAATGTTGTTTCATTGATTTATCATTTCAAAATGACGACTTTATTTATTATAATGTTACTCATCTTGCTATCTGTTCAAAGGTTAGTTACATATTTATTTTTTATGGATGATATAAATAAAGTGATCGGAACTTCAAACATATTCTATTAATATAAACTCTATTAGTCTGATACGCTTATTGTTATTTCTACATAATCGTTTTTGCATAAATTTCCAGGAAATTTTATTGATTTGTTTGAGTTTTTGAACAGGATTTTGTGTAGCTTGACGGAAATCAGTGAATGAATTGTTTGTTTTTTTTTTTCAATTTATATACTTTATGTGACCATAGTTCATCTCGACAAAATTATCAATATTTTGAAAAAAAACAAACAAACACGAAATTGATATTAAAATGTGTTGGGAACAGGTGTATGATGGCAATAGTATAATTGCAGGTATCTATAACGGTCCACAAGCAAGGCTTTTACAAGGTAGAACAAAATCGAAATATATTCATTGTGCAGCACATGATTTGAAACTTGTTGGGAATGCAATGGTAAAAGAAAAAGTCACTGATCTTTTGACACCATCAACTATTTGAAGGAGTTTTTCAATGCAAGTGTTGAGAGGTGGTGATCGCTACTTGAAAAAAGATCGTGGACTCTCTATGATTATCCCCGACTCGATGGCCATCAAGGAACAAAGCTTTAACAAATCTTAGGCTTAGGTACAGTCATAAAATCACACTGAGTCGGTTTGTAAATGGCTAAATTACGGTTCAAACCGCAGATCAAAACCGAATAGGAGAAGTCTACGAGTAAATCCACAAACTAATGGCGGCAGATTCTAAACGTGCTTGACCACAGGAGAAACCAGACCATTGAGCACCGGATTAGAGAGGTACAGCCTGTAATTTTACCCTGGGAAAATTCTAAAATACGTATATCAGTATTATCCTACATTTATAGAGAGTGAGCAGTAGTGGAAACGAAGATAAGGCGTATACCTACTTCTCAATTTCCATCTTTTTTAACTTTCAATGACTACCATTGGAGATATTATCGTATACTTAGTATTCAAAACCCAGTCTTACCATATACCGTAAACCGTTTCTATCAATGTATGGGAGATTATTTTTGGTTCAGACTTTGAGCCATCTTTTTTCTTTTCTTTTTTTGAATGGCACAACTGTTATTACAACTAATCATTTTTATTACTCATTTATCAATGGTACTTTTGGACTGATGGAAAAAATCAATGTCTTCTAAAAGGACGTCATTATTCGTTATTTCTCTTTTTACGCAATTATCAATGATTATATATTTCTGAAGTATAACTGTCAATTGATATAATGTATTTTTCTATATCAAGGGCATAATGGGCATAATTATTGCAGTTATTTAATCTTCCTATTTCTGATTATTTTAATAATATATTCATTTTGAAACCTACTTTTACAGAATGAATGATGAATCAATGATAACGCATTAACAATGACATTGATTTATCGACATCAGTTACAAGGGGAGAAAATTTAGATAATATTAAAGTACATTTAGGAATAAAAAAGTTATCTTCTGTAAAACCGGTTAAGGGCTTTCTTCAAACATGAAGATGCTTATGTAAAACTCTCCCGTCTCGATGATCAAAAATATTCCCATCCATCACCTGAAGATGGCTATAGGGTACCACGGCTGGAACAATGAGGACCAAAGCCTGAACAAAATTTTACACAATGATATACCTCTAACTGAAAAAATTCGGACAGAAATTTATGTTCTTACTTAAAATGATCTATTTCAAGACATTCAAATTCAAGCATCAAGGAATTAAACATCCTATCACTACTATGAATTGTTTTTAGAACTATTTAACATAAAGGGTGCAACCAAGATGGTCAGGGAATTTGATCTGCGCACCCGTACCACGTCCATTAAGGACTTTTATCGCTACCCTTTATGATATCACAGTATGAATAGTATCCAAATAAATTATACCGTCAAATACATGGCAAACTTGGTGTTAGTGTAAGTAATTTCTCCAGGGTCAAATTCTGCAAAAATTTGGTTAGCACCCAACTGTACAGACATTTTCAAGTACAGATTATACTTCATTAATTTGGCACCTTGCGGTCCGGCATTCTCATGGTCTGGGACGTTTGGGATCCATTGTTATTATTTTGTGGATCTGCCACTGGAGATCTTTGAATTGTTTCAAACACCCGTTTGAACCGTTATCTAGCAGTTTATGAATCGACTCGTTACATCGAACGTGTAAAAAAACCAACAGCAGTTTGAAACAGAACTCAAACCTGGACAAATTACGAAGTTTATATCAGCATTTAGTCCGCTCTGATGGTGTAAATGTTAGCACGTCTGTCTCACACGCGGGAGAATCTGGGTTCTAATTCCCAGTATGAAGAGCGTGGAAAACCATTCATTTGGACAAATTCCCCTGTGCACTTTGTAGCTAACTGAGTACACCCTAACTTATTTGACTTCAGTGGGAAAATCGCGAAATGAAACTCGACTCAACTCTCAAAATAAAATTCGACCCGTATTTATTAATTTTCCTGAATATTATTTATTATTTTAAATACAACCAATTGAGATGTACCAGCCGGCACAAACAATTTTGATTTGTCATGATTGAATTTACATCTAAAAATAATCTAAGAAAACTCTGTGGATGTGTGTGCGCGCACGCACCGAAATGACTCGAAAACTGGCGATTGTACGAAGTTGTTATTCGCCATAAATATTGATCAACTCACCAGGCACTGCAGTGTCGAGTTTGTTGATAAGATCAGCGGTTCTCGAGAAATCTAATAAAAATATATTTTAAAAATACAGATTGAAGACATTTTATCTTTGATCATAGATCTGAATTTAGATATAAAATATCTAAATTGTCAAAACGTCAAAATTTAGATATAAAGTATCTAAATTGGCAGAAGGTCAAAATTTAGATATGAAATATCTAAATCGGCAGCACTGATGAGAAGTAACAGAAATATTTCGAGGCCTTTGTTTTGTGCGAAGGGCAGAATTTATTTCACTTCACTATTATTGTAGGCTGCTCTATAGACCATTAAGTCCAGTTCCTTCCAAACATGCACCTTTGGAATTACATGAATTATATTAAAAAACGTATAATTCTATTTACCAAGAAAGGTCGATAAGAATCGACCCCTAAGTGTCAATTTCTGTTTTCCTGCATTTCATGTTGCCCGGCAATGGCCTGGTCCCAACGTTACTGGATTTAAGAGTTCCAAATGTATGAGAAAATGAGAGAGGTAGATTTGGCAACAGATTTGGTTTGAGGAAATCGTGCCGAACAATGCAGATTCAAGTGCAAACTTGGCTCCAGTTTTAAAAACACGGGGAGTTCTCGCCAAGCGCATAGAAACTACATTCGCACATGGCAATTACTCAAAAATACTTAATGTTAAATTGTCACGACTATTCAATACGCAGCAATACTTCGCAAGTATTAAGAAAGCAATTGGTTTGTTTAATAATGAAAATTCGAACCGATTGGTCGTTTCGAAATAACATCGTTTTGCAATGAATTGAGCTCAATAACAACTGAAATATTTATATGTTTTGAATCATAATTATCAAACCTATTTATATATAATTATTAGCTAAGGTATCCAGTGTTGCCCCCTGCCTCAAAGAAAAAAAACTTCAAATGTAAAAACATATGAAAACAAATGATATTTTTCTGAGATTTCCTAAAATAAGGGAGGGTGTGAACTTGGACACATCCCTAGGTCATGCTCGTGTACGCACCTAACAGGAGGGAATGCACTCGTGTCCCCGGATTAGAAATGTTACATTATAGTTAAATCGTAACATTTCAGTTACATCGTAAATAAAACCATTGAAAAACATTTTTCTTGTCTCATAACTGACAAATCTTCAGAAGGTTTGAAGGTCTAGCAGTTCGAAAACACACAAAATTCGAACACAAAAAAAGTTTTACTTCTCTTCATCAGTGTTTGAACATGGTCCGTCATTTTTATGGTTGTGTGACTCTCACCATTGAACCATTACCGCTACCAATGATTTTTTTTTTCAAATAAATGGATGAATTATCGATTAGATATTTACAAATTTGGACAGAAATGTAATTCTGGCCATAAATTGACCTGTGGGAACCTTTAGGAGGGGTCAGTATTACCTTTCGTTTGTGCAGCCTGGATGCAAGTTACTCTAATACCCAAATTTTCAGCCCCTAGTGTGCAACTGTTTAGGAATCTATAAAACCTGAAGTTAATTAGAAACAAAGGTACAAAGTTACGATGCTACAAACGCAAACGAACATTCGTCGTTTTTATAGTATAGGATTATGATATCAAACTAGACGTGCCGGTAACCAAATGTTCTGAATAAAATAAATCTAATGTGTTTGCAATTCGTATACAAATAAAAGCTGATAATTTTTAAACAACTTTGATCAATTTCTCCCTTGGAAATAAATTGTGGTGATCCGATGTAGTTTAACTGAGTTTCGAACCCACAAATAACTGCAATTACTCCAGCACTTTAAATGCATCATAAATTACCTCTCCCAACAGATTAAAGTTAGGCTTAGCTAATATCTACATTTTATTTCCGGGTAATAGTTATTGTACTACGCTTTTATTCCATCCAGTTCTTGTTTCGGGACCCTGGTGCATATGCTCGCCTTGATATAATCTACTGTTTAAATTAATATCGAAATCAAGATGGAAATGTGTTTAGCTACTCCTGCTCCCATAAAAACAAGATTCTTGAGTATGGACACATGAACGTGAATATATACACATACAATCACATACATGACCACCGAGATCCAAGACATTCGCATTTAGTGGAACCTAAGACTTATTCCGTCTTTGTCATTAGATAACATAAAATGCATTTAATTTATCAACAAAAAAATCCTCAAAAAATCACTTCAAATTACATTGTGACAGCTTTTATAGCCTGTAATTTTATCTAAAAAGGTGTTGTTTACTGATTCTAACACTGAAGGTGAAAGGAAATGAACATTTTCAGCATATCATGTTTTTTATAATGTTGGTGCAAAAATAATAGCGGTTTTTTTTTTCACCATCAACTTTAAAGCAATATAACTTGGAATGAAAGTTATTAATCGAATTAAGACCCTTCAGAATCTATGCATTCTCCCGATTCTGATCATTTATTCCAGATACATGGAATTACAGGGTCACAGAACCAATAAAATTCTTTGAGGAAGTTTTGAGCTGCTCCTTGGTTGTTGAAGTCGGTCGAAGAGGGGTCTGGTGAGTAAGCTGAGTTAAGTAACGTTTAATTTCTGCGGAGTCAGTCGCGTAACATGCTTGCTTTTTTGCTTTCCATTCAGGGCCACTCACGCGAATGTGTCGAGCTTTTCGGCATTTCCCAATTTGGTGTAAATGTCGAACAATTGTTGAATGGTCAACGTTTCGTTCCTTTTCAACATCTCGAGTTGTTTTGCGCGGGCCCGCCTGAACAATGTCCTTCAATTGAATGTCGTCAATCACAGAAGGCCGTCCACATCTTCAAGGCTCTCATCTCCATTTCCACAGTTCGGGAACCAATTTCGAGCTGTACCTTCGTTGACGTTCCCCTGGTTGAATACTAGGTTGATATTGCGAGTAGTTTCCGTTGCTCTGTGTCAAAATTTAAGTCATAAAACAAAATTGATCGAATAAGGTTTTTTTCTTTCATCTTTGATTTGACGGTCTCAAATGAACCAGAATAGTGGGAAAAAAACGTTCAGCTTAAAGGAATTGAAGAAAATTCGCGCTTTAAAATGGTATAGTTAAATGAACATAGTTGAGTAACAGTTACTCAAAAAAAGTGGCTTGCAAAGTTTCGTCCAGGAAATCTTTCGCTGGATGATGCTCACCTTTGGGTAGACCAGCTGAGGCTGATACCAATCAAATAGAGACATCACTTATAAATAATCGACATTATGTGATGCAGGAAATAGACAAAATTCTAAATCAAGTGTTGAAAATTGTTTAGCTTGGTTACATTAGCAGCTTTGATGTTTGGCTTCAACTCAAGTTAACCGAAAGAAACCTACAGAACCATATTTAACAGATCCATGTACGTATCACGTTGTGACGGGCGATAAAGAGTGGATATTCTACAGCAATGTGGAACGCAAGCGAAATAAACCATCACTAACTGTACCGAAGGCCGATCTACAAACAAAGAACGTAATACTGTTTATATGATGAGATTTGGAGGAAATACTCTACAATGAGTTCCTTCCAGAGAACCAAACGATTGATTCAAACAAGTACTGCTTCCAATATAAGGCCGAAATTGGGAGAAAGTATCCTGAATTGGTTAAGACAAATGGTGATATTCCATACGGGTAACGCTAGGCGAAATGCTTCTTTGGTGACTAGGCAAAAATCCTAACATCTTAGGTATAAAGTTTTCAATCATCTGCCATAACCATCAGATATTACAACTTCAGCAGACCATTCATTCCGGTCTTTATAAAATTCTCTTCATGGAAAAAATTTTGATTAATGCAAAAAGCAATTAAAGCAATCCTTTGCAGAAGACGATGAAAAGTTCTTCGATAATGGAATAAAGAAGTTGCTTGAAATATTAGTGGAACAAATCAGTAATCATGTTGTTCAATATACTTAAGGTCGGAAATGAAATTTTGTCTTTTGTTTCAAATCAATAAACCGTGTGGACTTTTTACCTTACCCAAAGTAACAACATTTAGCGAGATAGTCTGACAAACTATTTTCCGTCGCAAGTTCGAACGAAATAAACGCAAGACTCCCTGGGGATTGCTCCAAAGAGACATCCTTGATAAGTGCGATCAGATTTCTGTCAGTTGTTATTAAACATCTTTTCAGATAACCGATTTAGAGGAAGGGTTTTTTTGCAAAAATCATTGTTTATAATTTTTACGAATATTTGTCTAAAACGATTCTTTCAGAAAAATAACATCCCGGGAAACTTTTGCACGCATTGATTTTTCTCAAAAAGTAAAAATTCCCCAAAAGAAATTAAGGTCAGATTCAGTATTTGCAGAAATTATATTTTGAAGCCTTTGGAGCGGGTTTGTTTCAACATTGTAACTACAATGCTAAACTGGACAGGTACTTTCCGAACAGTACACAGAAGTGCACGAACGAAGTATTTGGTCACTTCTATTAGTTCCTTTTACTTACTTTTTTTGTAAAAGGATTATCGGACAATTCTCCATTTTTTGAATGCCAAAGGTCGACTACAGATGCAGAAAAGGACAAAAACTATTGTTCTGCCTGGTGATATTCAAAGTAAAAACAGTATGATATATGTATCCTTATGTTTCCTTTCAACATACTCACTCACTTGACAAAATGAAAGTTGTACACCGTTTTAACATCGAATGAGAGAGTGGAACTTTACAATTTGCAATCGTCATTTAATACAATTAGTTATTTGTACGATTTCTGTGAAATCACTTTATTTTCGATTACGAAAGTGGTTGAAATATTTGCCTCCACCAAACCACAGATTGCCAAATACCACTCAAGTTTGAAATTAATTTTTTCTATGAATTTTATATCGTCGGAATCAAAGATCCAAACATCAGCATTCAAACATTCTAATAACGATCACAAGAAAAGCTGCCCTATCCAAGGGTATGTGGGGGCTTACGCAGGTTTGCCTGGATGTCTGTTTGAACCTACTCGAGGATGTGCGACGTCCATGTAAAGATTCGATACCAGTTAGTACATTTATTTGAAAGCATGTTTTATTTCTGCTGCATGCTGACACCAAGATTTATATAAAAGTATTGATAGGGAATCCTGGCGTTGACTGGGAAGACAAATCTCAAATTTGACAACATCATCGAGGAAATAGAGCTAAACTATAAGATTTAGCCTCAAACTGAGAACCATGCAACGTGCACATGAGAGAATCATCCTCAAAATCACATTGAGATATCAAAAAACAGTACAGTATATTAGAGAAAAAGCAGGAGTCAGGGATATCATAGAATCCATTAGAAAACTCAAATGGCAATGGGCTGCTCATGTTGCAAGAATGGCAGACAACTGCTGGACATCACGACTCATAACGTGGATCATATGCGAAAATTGTGGTCGGCAAAATATAAGATTGCCTGACTAACTAAAGTTCAGGAAGTATTGGTTCCACGATGTCCATGATAGAAAGGTCTGGCGAATCCTGGGAAAATTTTGAACAATGACAAACGCTAAAAGGATGATGATGATGGTGATGATGCATGTGGAAGTGTACGTGGACCGGCCCAGGGTGTGCAAGAAGTTAATTGCGAGAATCCCTGCGAGTAATTCAATAAAATTAGTTGCGTACTCGCTACGGACACTTGTGTGCAAGCTGACCCACCACTACGCAGAGGGTAAGTAACTCATTTTGATCTTAGATCTGGATTCATCAACTCCTCAATATTCATTGCCTGAACATATATCCATCATATATGTGAACTCTTTCACGATACCAGTGGCACCAGTCCAGCCAGAGACAAGCAAATTGTTACTATTACGACACATTTATTAATAGTAACTGTAAAACTACTTATTATTACTATAATAATTATTTCCCGTTCTTCGTCAACAACTATGCTACTTCTAATTAGTATTACGATGTGTTCATAGGCCCCGGAAGTACCAGGTATATACGCTAGTGTGTGCACACTTACATAGACTGAGCTTTCCTTGATATGTGAAAAAATATTGTAGGGATCATTACGGAATGGGAGGCTTTGCAATCACTAATGCAAGTCATCAGACAAAATAATTGCTGCAAAATAAAAGAAATGACAGAAATCACTTAGTGGTCGTATAATCTGTCTCAAATATATTTCTCAAATGCTGGTGTCAAACGAACCTGAGTAGACAATTGATCAGATGGTCATTCAGACATTAGACCCATTTCAAATTGAAGTTAAAAGCTTATTTAGCAATCAATAAAAATGTTTGGAGGCGTGGGGTAATGGAACTGAGGATGAACACGCCGAGCCGAGCCCAAGCTTCGGCAGGGACAGTTCGAGTTCATTTTGTACAAATGCGCTTGGGAAAAGCATGAATCCTTCTCTCCACTCAGCTATGAGTAAAACAGCGCTAATCGAATCCCAGACATCAATTTCCGCTTCGATCATTGTTGACCCGGGGTTCAAGCACTCCGGGTGACAATGGCTGGGCTACAATTCGATTTCTATTTCCCAGGCTTTGGGACCCAGCTGTTAACCACTATTAGCGATATCTGTTATGACTAGATAGTGACCCCGAAGTCAGCCACCTGCAAAAAAAACCCGAAAAAACAAAAACAATTTTGACTTGAAAAAATAAAAGCTCGTGAGTTTTTAATACTACCTATTGTATGAATAATAATTTCATTGTCTGTGAAAAATACAAAAAGAGAAGAAGAAACGAGAGAACCAAGGAAGAAAAACGGAAAGATAAGGAAAGAGAAAAAGAGCAGAGAGCAGCTCTGCAGACTTCGTAGGAATATCGTCCATTCTTTAAAAGATCTTCTAAGATTTTACACAAGAGTTTACTATCCTCTTCAAGCAAAATTAGTTTTTAAAATATATTTCAATGAGAAAATCAAAACTAAGAAAATATTTGTATTGTTTACATTTCACTGTATCGAAATTCAACATATTTTTTAAAAAGACCAAATCTAACACTTGTTTTCCCTTCAAATTGCCTCTTAAGGTTAAGCAGAGACTCTAGACAAATATTCCTATTTCAGAGACGTGAAAATATTTTGTAACAAAATTCTTTTTTCCTTCTTCAACGAATGCTTAAAAGCATTTAAAACGCAATCCGAAAAATCAATCGACAAATAAATAAATTGGCTTGTGTAAGTTGCTCAACTTAGCTCCTTGTGTTGTTAAAATCGATTGCTGTTCTTTTTCCTTTCAATGAAACCTTTGTAGGTTTCCAGTTGATTTTTGTTTTTTGTTTTTTTCAGAAGTATGTTTTCCCCATATCCCTACGAGTAGAAAATAATAAATAGTGACATGACTGAAGAAATTCTACATGCTCATCAATACAATAGGAGAATAAATAGGGAATAATGTTTGTGACAAAAAAATGAAGTTCGAGGAAGTATGGGTAAAAGTCTAAAAAGCATGTGTCTCCACATTGTTATAGAATTTGTAAACTGGAAGCGATATACATAAATTTAAAGAAAGAAAACATCACAATTCTGTTAAAAGGCATCCATCAGCTGATTTTACTAATGCAAGCTTCAAAAATAGATTTTAAAGTGATTGTTAAAATCTTACATTGAATTTACTCTAAACATAGAATCCACATAATCTGAATGACATTTTCGATACATCAGCCCATATGGTTATGTTATCCTTTCACCACCACATTGAATAATTTTGCCAGCGATATAATGTACGAATGCAACATTCTTTTCTTAAATAAAAAAAGCCTTTAGAAAATTTGTGCACTTAACAATTACCAGTTCAGAAAGTAGATACAGAGAGTAAAAAATCTTAAGCCTATGCACAATAGACAAAACAAGCGTGCAATTAAAATAATGAATAGTAACGGCTTACAAGATATTGTTTTTTGTTTTTTTTACTCAACTGCGGTCAAATCAGCAGCAGCATTTTAACGTCTGTCGTAGGACATAGACCTCTCCCTAACCCACCAGACATCTCTATCACAACATGGCCAGCTAATTGCCGTTTGAGTTTTCTAATAGATTTCGTGATATCTCTGACTTCTGTTTTATCTCTGATATACTGTACTGCCTGATGGTCTCCCATTATAATGCTAAGCATGACCATTTCCGATGCACGTTATTTGGTTCTAAGAGTCAGTCTTTTGGTTAGCTTCCGTGTTTTAGCTCCATTGGTGATTGTAGACATTCATTTCCAAAATGGTATCTTTTATTTCTTGGTTGATGTGCTTGGTATACGGAAAGCTTGCCAACCAAGGGGATTCTTCGTTTGATTTCTTCTTTTGATGATATCATGGAGACTCCCAGTCCCAGATTAATGCAATGGTCTACTTTCTTTAGCTCTGTGGTTTTGATCGTTCCAGTTCTCATCTTCAATACATTAACTGCACATGGTATTGGTTTTTCTAGGGTCAAATGGGACAGTCTGATAGGAAATTCCGTGCAAATATGAAGATGGCAGAATTAGGATAGCCCAAAATTGCTATTGAAAATATAGATCAGTTGCGACCTCCCGTGGATCTCTAAACGCAATCATATATCCTTTACACAATTATGATCGAATTTGGCAGTGAGAGTAATATGATTTCATTTTTCAATGCTGATAATTTCTGTCATATTTTGAAAATGCGTGATTCCTAGAAACGCCATTCACTATAAACACGTCAAAAGTATTTTTTTTTAATTTTCAAACCAGTCGGATCTGATGGCTTTCATTGGAGATCAAATGACAATCAATCTCGTCAATATTCCCTCCTGCTGATTTGAACAATGCTGTCGTCCCGATGATTTCGATTATTCCTTGGATTTTCAATCTTTTGCCAAAGCTCTTAGGAACTATTCCAAGTGTGCCAATAATGATGATCGTAACTGCCACTTTCATGTTTCACTATTCTATCAGTTCTTCCTCAGGGTCCAGATATTTTTACAGCTTTCTTTCCTGGGACCCGTTTGAATTTCTGAGCTCCATAGAATTTTACTATTTTTATTTTCTCTCGAACAGCTACTATTCTCTAGATATACCATTGGTCAGCACGGTCAAATTCAATCATCAGTGTAATTGATATTAAACAAACTCCCCGATAAGACAACGCACAGTCAATTAAAATCCGAAATTCTAACATTATTAACATTAGATTCCGTTATCCACTCAAAGTTAGTGCTCAGTATATATTACCTAATGCCTGACTAAGTCTAACCAAATTCGACACCTCTACACAGTTGTTTCCTGATTCTACAAATGCCACATCTTTGGTCAATCAATACGTAATCGATTTTCAGCAAACGCTTTCCGGGACAAGGAGATAATTTCAACGTGAACTATCAATTAGATTTCAAGCTTTGATTACTCATACAAATTCAAGAGGCTTAAATCTGGCTATTTGAAAAGTTGAGAAAAATAAACACATCCAGCAAGCAATTCCATTTGGTGTTAGACGAGTAATTCACTATACTCTCTGTATTGGATTACTTTTACAGCAGGCTGAGGTACATTGACCTCATCTGCTGAGTTTTCTGGTTCACCAACATACATGGCTTTGCTTGGAACTTTTTTTTCAGAAATTTCATTTGGAAACTAATGCGTTAATGTGGTTCAAGTCATTAATACATGCTTTTGAGTTTCGACACATTTATTCAACTTCTTTTGTATAATTTGAATCGAACAGCAAAAACGTAAGTAAATCAAACTGACTCCTAGATTAAGCTACGTTGAATCGACGATAAATGTACAGAAACATCAAGTTCGAAAACAAAACAGAAGTATCTATCCTCCTGTAATTCTGAGAAGAATAATTGTCGTTACATGAGTTCTTTGTGCGGTTGGTTTCATTTGGGCAGTCAATTCTACGGTATTTGTGGAAATATAAGGGTTTCTTTTTTCTACTGACCACCATTTCCCGATTCTTCTAGGGAAAAAAAAGGAAAAAGAAAAGATAGAGAGACCCTACCTCATCTTAGACAGATTGTGAACCTCAAGATGGCCGTAGAATTGATCTGTTGAAACGAATTAGATCAACAATCCGAACAAATCTTGGAATGAAACAAATATATTCAAACAGTCGTTTACGGTTTCTCTACTCATGATTCTGTTAGTGTTAGAATATAATATAAATGAATAAAGCTCATCACCAGTCTTTCATCGTCCATCGTTGGACATTGAACTTCCTTAAGATTCGCCTCATCTCTCTATCGTAAACGTCGCGGAGCCAATATTTTCTGAAACTATCCAGTTCGTCTCGCAATATATTCTGCCGGCCTCGGTTCTGCATTTGATCTCTGGTGATCCATATTGTGAGTTGTGATGTCCATCGGCTATCAGCCATTCTTGCAACATGACCAGCCCATTGCCATTTGAATTTCTCAATGGTTTCTATGATGTTTCACTCTCCTGTTCTTTCTCTGATATACTGTGTGTGCTGTCTTGTGGTCTCTCCATGCGAGGTTGAGCATATTTCACTGACGCACACGCTGCATGCTTTTCAGTTTGTGGGTCAGTCTCTGGTTTAGGTTCCATGTTTCAGCTCCATAGGGAGATGCATTGGTTGTATACTCTTTTTGAGACTAATGATATTTTCTTGTTTTTGTAGGTTGAGCTTGCTCTACCGAAGGCTTGCCATTATAGTGATTCTTCGCTTGATTTCTTTTGAGGATTTCGAACAGCGCTCAATTACCTCAAAATCTTTTTTGACAGCCATTTCCTCGATGATATCGTTAAAACAAGATAAGTGTTGAACAACAATATTCTACCAATGATAATGTTTTACTAGTTCTTGCATCTTAATTTTTGTTGCTTTTCCCTGTAACTATTTTTCTTTCAATCTGCACATTTTACTCACTGTCGCAGACAGGTTCTAAGTAGCAGCGATGAAAAAATAATTAACATTGAATTAAAGAGAGTACAAGAAAGAATTGACAATGGTTGTCAATGCTTCAACTGAAAAAAAATCAAGATAATATTGCAACTGTGTTCTATCCATCTATCGACAAATAGTTTCATAATTCTGTTCAAATGAAGGGCTTCGGTTTTTAAAACTAAAAAATCGGAGTAAAGTTTCCAAAAAATATGGCTCAGTGACCATATTATTAGCAGGTAATATGATTATTACAAAAGAATGTGTAACCGAATCAGTCGTTTGTAATTATCTTATCCTCCCCCAATCAGCATAAGACTGTCTATGTTGCGCCAGAGCGCATTGAAGCAACTGCCACAAATGATGTCACAACTAATGGATCCATTAATGGTTCATTGTATAAGACTTTTTCAGTACTCCTACCGAACAAGACTCATTGTAAGCCTCTTTGATATTTCATTTTACCCTCGATTCTATGAAGAAAACTGGAGCTGAGTTATTCAATCCTGGGTCATTTTATAAGAAAAATTTTAGCTGCAGACAACCTAAATTGTTCAAATTTTACATTTTGAAAAGTGATTCGAGGAAAGAGAAAACATAAGGCAGAAAAAGAATATTTTCTCCATGATATTCTCTCAGAAAATTATTGAAAAACAAGAATGATGCTTTTTTTACCTATATAAGTTCAAGAGTCTAAGTGTTTTGAGTACTTATAACCATTCGTTGGTATCATTTCCTTCCCATGGACATGAAAAGCTCCAATCCTGCATTTATGTACCCTGTTTTATTACCAGGGATTATGGATTTAGCTTGGTATACTGGGATTAAGGAGTCTCGCTTTGCTTTCAACCTTACTTGGATGGTCTGAGGACTTCTCCCGTTTTTTTATTGCTTATCCTTTCAAGTTCATCTATAAAATCCTCTCTGCTGGGAAGTGGAGGAACGGTATTTATATACTGGCTGGATTTCCTCGCCATTTTTTTTGTTTTGTTTTGTTTTGTTTCAAATTTACAGTGATAAACAATAAGGAATTTCAGCTCTAGCCTTTTTTATCTCTACAGAAGTCCCTTTCAGTATACTCAAGGATGCAGTGCTATTTTTTAGGTGCCGAGCGTCTCGTCTCGTTTATCCATTTGCTTTTTTACTGAAGTGCCGGAGCAGTGCTCCAGTGAGCTCCAACAGCACTTAACCCCTAAGTATAATCAAATTTTATATGCAGGCTTCTATACTGTTGGATGATTTTAGTTTTATTCTAGAAATAGCATGGTACCCATAAAGATGACGGGCGTATTCACGTATGGATCGGCGCATCAACCTAGGATCAGAATATCTGTCCGCTCTGCTTTGGTTCAAAATGTCGGTAGCCGGCCTTTTTTCGTAGGATCAGAATGTAATATAAGTGTTCCCCTCCCAACTAAGGTTTATCTTGAAGCAAAAAGGTAAATAATGGACTGGAAACACGGAAAAGATGGCACTTGATCATAGAGGCATTTTTTCTTCTTGAAATTGTCTTATAACGATAACGCCTAATCTCAGATCTCTGTTTTCAATCATTTAAACTACAGTAGACAGATCTACTAGAAAAATATCACTGTGAAGCAACTTGGAATCTTCTCTTTTAGTACACAACAAAAGCTAGTCCAGAAATACTTTCCTTTTCTTGTCCCCACCCCAATCTAAAATAACTTGGACCTCTCCGTTAATCTACACCGTGAAAGCGAAAACCCTAACCCTTAATCATGAGAGGAACAATCGAATTAAAATTAATGCACCGGTTTTTGAAGTTTTGCTTTGGTGGAAACTAACGAAAAAGTCCCCCAAGTCTATGGTCTGTCTTGCATGATATTTCTCATTTCAAACTTTTCATAGCATTAGCCTCTCCTTCGGACAAAGCTTCAGATATCTGACAAATTGGCTGATCTGGAACCCAAATAAAGATACACAAGACTGACTCTTCAAGAGAAATGTTGAAATGTTTTGATTCTCCAACTTCAAATGGTTGTTGAAATTTCATTCCAAATTAAGTACATGATTTGATCTCAATAAAACCCACAAAAGAAGACGAAATCAAGCGGAGAATCACCCTAGGGAGGCAAGCCTTTGATAGAGCAAGCTCAACTTTCAAAAACCAGATGATCCCTATAATCCTAAAAAGAAGAGTATACAACCAATGTATTCTCCTGATGGTCACTTATGGAGCTGGGAACATGGAATCTAACCAAGAGACAAACCTGCAAACTGAGAAGCATGCAACGTGCACATGCAAGAATCATGCTTAACCTCACATGGAGAGATCACAAGACAGCACAATATATCAGGAAAAAAACGGGGCTCCGAGACATCATAGAATCTACTAGAAAACTCGAATGGCAATGGGCTGGTGATGTTGCGAGAATAAAAGATATCCGATGGACATCACGACTCACGACTCACGACATGGATCCCCAGAGATCACTTGCGAAACTGAGGTCGACAAAATACAAGATAGAGAGATGAACTAGACAAATTCAGAAAATACTGGCTACGCAACGCCCATTATAGAGAAATGTGGCGGATCCTAGGAGAGGTCTATGTCCAACGACGGACGTTAAAGGACTGACGATGATGATGTTGATGATGATGTTAAGGACTATCATTCAATAGGTGAAAAGCAACCCCAAAGGCTGAATTGAAATAGTTATATATGTATATGCAAATATATCCTTGTTAGTGTATCATATCAGTAGAAATGTAATTGGTGATCTATCATTTAGAAAGCACAGAAGATGAACTGGCAGAACTTTGATTATGCCAGTCAGCTTCAAACACTTTTCTGCTGGTTGAAGAAATATCTGCTTTTCTTTACATTTCCTCTGTGTTTCTTCATCTGCAAAGGGTTAAGACAAATATTCGTGTAATTCTGTTCCTGTCAAAGATTTCACGGTTGGTATACAAAAGTAAACAACCGAAAAATTTACATCCAGAATTCGTTCAGTTTATGGGACTTTTTTTCTCGACATCCGTCAGAATGGAGATAAGGGTAATTAATTCTTCGGGATTATCAGGCGGGTATCCTCCTTCACATGACTCATAAGTTACACCTGGCGTCACTGGTGCACACCCTCCGCTTTTATACCTACTGCTGTATGGTATTCACCTTGCAGACCAGTTAGCTCTCTTGAGCCACACCCAGTTCCTGCTTCGCTCAGTGGCATCTAATAGTGACTTGATGGCCATGTTTCAGCAGACTGGTGATTGATGTGGCTACGAACCCTCAGCAACCGGCCCCCACTGGGAGCACGTGTCTTCCAGGCCTGTTGTATTGTCTCTTATTGTCTGTTATGTCAGAGCAATTAAGTCTCTTGCATTCAAATGCTTCGTTTACTGCTAACTCCCATGGCATAGTTAGCTTCACGATGTATAGTTGCTTCAGCGAGGTTGGCCTCAAGATCAGGTCTGGCCTGAGATTAGTTGTAAGGATCTCTAGTGGATAGAACTTCTGCTCCAAGTCAACCAGCATTTTCCAGGCTGAGTTGTGGCCTTTTTACTGTTAGATTCTTTGGAAAGTCACTCGCTGGTATGAAGGTGATGGTGTTGGGGGGGGGGGTAAGATGTCGATGGGAGGATAGCGTCGGTGGCCCGTTGCCAGCAGACCTGGCACAGCGGCCTTGGGACAGACTTGTTTTATAGCCAGTGGGGAGGGACCTTGGTGTCGCTTGAGAAAGTTAGAACCTTTCCAAATCACTGCTTTAGGCTCTTGGAAGTAGGAAGTACGTCATGGGTGGCTCTAATGACGAAAAAGATTCTTCCTTCCATCTCCCAAAGATTCCTCCATTTCCGATCTTCCAGATTTTCCCAGCTTGTCCACCGGCCCTGCTTGGCTTGTGAAACCACTCTTGCATAATGTCCTGCCTCCTCTAAATGCTGGACCTCAGCCTACCAGCGTTCTTTGGACAGGTGTTGTCCTGCGCCATGCAGGTCAACCTGTCTCGATTCCACACCCATTTCTCCTATGCTGCACCCAACCTACGATTTTGCTTTTTGTACAGTCCCTGAGTGATGTCTACTTCCTTCCGGTTGCCTTTGTGGGCGACACTCGAATCATAGCGTCCTAAGACTCAGCTGGGGTCATATCAGAAACACCTTGGTGTATTTATACTCTTCGTCTAGGCTCGAGACAGTTCCACTACTCTGTTCCCGTACAATCCGATACTACTGAAGCTGTGTGAGAGTCCCAGTAATTTTTTTGATGTATCAACAGAACAAACATTGTTCTCTTCAGTTTCTCGGCTTTGGTGATGGGAATTTCATTGAGCATTAGAGGCAACATCATACAGGGGATCAGTCCGAACTGAAGGCACCACCTTTTCGACTTACTTTGGAGTAAAATCTAGTCTATCCTACCAAAACCTTTGATGACTTCTTCCCGATCATTTTAGTCTAAATCGTTGAGGTACGAATTATACAACTGCCTGGACTCTTGATTGGCAGCTCCGATGCCGTTGGAATGGGTGTTCCATTGATGTGGAACCCGTGATTCATAAATTTCCCCATAATTATGAATATGCCACTGAACTTTTGGAGTTTGAACTTCATCCTTGCCCAAGTTGTATTGAAATATTTTCCAGCAGCCTATTCATGCATGCAATGGTTGAGGTCAGGGTGGTCATGTCGCCAATAGAGACACGGATAGAATGTATCCGTGGTCCAGACTGCAGCAGTTCTCCTTCTACAACCCATCTGGATGTTTAGATACCAGTTCCGTTGTCATGGTGAAGGCTAAAGAGAAGGTACACCTCTCCATTATCCTTACTTCCAAAGATTACCATGATGTATTTTGAATCAGAATTGCAGATGTTGAAAGCAGTTTCTTTTTGTGATGGTCGCTGGCATCTGGGAAAATTCGAAGGCTGTCAAGATGAGAGTTTGTGGAACAAACCCAAAAGCATTGACGAAATCCAGGAATAAAAACGTGCTGGTCTCTTCCTTCATTTTTGCAGCCTGAGTCTGATGCCTAAGCCTACTTGTCTGTTCTAGGTAGCCTGTTTGTACTGACGTGTCAATAAGGTTGTTTCATTTCAGGTCAGTTGCTATCCACTGGACAATGATGCCAAAGATGATCCCTTCAACATTCAGGAGATTGATTTGTCAGAATTGGTAGATGTTTGCCTTTGGGTTTAATACCCCATGCCTTGTGAATGTTTTGCTTCTACCATGCCACCTTCATTTGCCTCCAACAGGAACTTAAGGACACCTTATCACAGCATGTATGGAACATCCATTTGACACTGGAGCCAGAACTGCCCTTGCCTTCATCACTACTTCATCTTGGAGGGCTTTCGTGAAACAGATGTCCTAGTTATGGGATTGGTTGCATATCTAGAGGTATGACCATTTGGTCGTATCTGTGTCTGTGGTCATCCGTGCTTGCTGTTTTCAGATGGCCTTCAAAATCTATTCGTCATTTTGAGTGACCCGCTCTTTTCCTTTTCAAACAGCCATTTCACAAATCTAAAGGGATCTTTGTAGAAAGATACCCTTTCTCTTTTTTCTTAGCCGAATTCTGAGATTTCTCTGCACAGTCTTCCCAGGCGTTCCTTTAGAACTGGCTGCAGGAGTTTAACCCTCTCTCTCTCTCTCTCTCTCTCTCTCTCTCTCTCTCTCTCTCTTAACTCTTCTCCTTCACTGTCTCCTAGGCTCTCCTCTCCTTTCCAAGGCGTTCAATTTCCTCTGACTTTAGAGGGGCTATTGTTTTCTTATTCTCTGGTTGTTTTGCCCCCAAATGTTTCTGTCCCATAATTTCTCCTGATTCTTTTCTACAAAGATCCTACTCAGATCTACAGATCTTCTTCTGACCATTCTTTCTTTCGCGTGATCTCAGGCATTTGATGTTCTCCGTAGCTGGCTGCAATGGGCTTGGTACCAGGTTCTCAGATGTTGTGTTCTGATCTGTTTCCTCGGCCACTGGGGTGCTAATGTTCGGTAGACTTTGGGTTGCATCATACTGCAGAACTTCAATCGACTGACTTGACCTTTCCCTCAACAGATATTGGTCAATGCAAGATTCCGCCTCAATCCCAAGTTTTGTCATACGAGAGCTTCTTTGCAATGTAATTTTTACAGACTATATGCATGAAGAATTTGAGCGCTCTTCGATCAAAATAAACTGATATCTATCCTTCATAAAGAATAGTTTACAGAAATACGTTTCTGTTTCATGGATAACGAGCATGAGTACAATGGTAGTCTAGGGGAATACTTCAATTGAGAGTTGCCCACAAATAAGATGAATTAATTTCTGCGCATTGCATTTTAGATTGCATGTTTTCTTCTATGTTCTGGGATTTCCTAAAATGCAAATATTCTTGCAACTGATAACACTTGTTTACTAGTGTATGGTCAATATCATTTTTTGTAATACGATATCATGTTTGATACTGTCAGGGGTGGCGAAAGCAATTTCGGGCAGGGGTCAGCTTTCCAGGGAGGGCATTCTACTGATAGCTGAAGATGGCTCAAATCGGTTAAAGTTTTCAATTTCTAGTTTACTGTGTGGTTAAAAATAATTCATATACTGATCAAAAGACCACATATGAAATAAAACGAATAAGATCCCAAATAAATTATTGATGACAATAAAACTTTTACTTTTACTAAAGTTACAAATGATATTTCTTTTTAATTGGCCATGTTTTCTGTTATTTTTTCCGTAGTTGTTCATCGGATAAACTGGGGGGAAATCAGCCAGATCTAACCGAAAAATGCTTGGCAACATTGGTTGTCAACAGCAGAACACGTGACTTTTCGATCAGGTTCATGCAGGAACATTTTGTCGTATTCTATGGCTCACAAATCCCTTGTCCCAGTTAGTTCAGTTGAAAATCAAAAGATAAAATTGATGACAGCTTGTTTGTTTTATAACGTGAGTAAATGGATTTGATAAAATGCAAAATATTTGAAAATCCACAGATCTAAGTAATAAAGTTGTTTTTGCCTGCCTATCAAGTACGCAGAACTGCTGTTGTTATGAATATCAAACTATCATCATCATCATCATCATCAACATCATCAGTCTTTTAACGTCAGTCGTTGGACATGGACCTTCCCCAAGATTTGCCACACTTCTCTATCATGGGCGTCGCGGAGCCAGTACTTCCTGAACTTGTCTAGCTCGTCTCTTGGCATCAATGAGTCCGACAATCACTAAAATCACTGAGCAAAACTTTCTTTTTAAAGCAATGAATGCAAAAACTGCTCATGCGTGAGAACTTGGAGATGCTGAAGTAAAATAAGCAAAGCATTAGTCACTGAAATAATTCAGAGGAGATTTCATTTTACCGCGCAACGATGAGAAAATTTTAATTCGGTCGGTGATTAGAAATAGATATATTTGATTCGGTAAGTCTTACTCATAGCTTTTTCATAGAGGGCACACAGTTGCCCTTCTGACCTCATATTGAAATGGCAGGAGGGCGGCTGACCCGTTGCGTCGGTGGTTCCGGCGCCCCTGGATACTGTCAATTCAATTTCAGAATTCTTCAAATTCTGAGAGAAATTTGAACCTTTTCGCAATCTGCTCATATGGGTCAATCCTCTTGAGTAACTGGATAATCAAGCAGTAATAGAGTTGACTTGGAACTTCTATCCTATTTTTTCCAGTTCTTTTAGAAGAAGCACTACCACCTGTTCCATCTGAAATTGTGATATTGGATATGCAAGAAAACGAGTGAATTCAATGGAAATACGTATCCTTACACGTTCAAGATATAAAGAAGGCAATGCCGTCGACTAAATTTTCTATTTTCGTTTTTGTTTTTTTTGCTTTTGAAATTTCTAATTTACAAAAATAAGAATAATTCGCTTTAATTATGTAATAATGTTGAAAAAAGAAAATTAGATATAAAAGATTTTTCACAAGTAAAACTTTTTTTATTCTTATTATTTCTTGATATCGCCTGCTGAACGGAACGTTGCTATCGCCAAGAAACACGTTGTCTTTGATTTCATTTTGAACTCATCATATCAGCCTTTTATCGTCCGTCATTAGACCTTCCCTTGGATTCGCCACATCTCTTTGTCGTGGACGTCGCGAAGCTGATATTTCCTGAAACTGTCCAGTTACTATCGCCATCTCATATTCTGCCGGCCTCAGTTCCGCATTTGATATCTGGAGATCCACATTGTGAATCGTGATTTCCATCAGTCGTCTGCCATTCTTGCAGCATGACCAGCCCATTGCCATTTGAATTTTCTAATGGATTTTTCGATATCTCGGTCTCCTGTTTTTCTCCTGATATATTGTGCTATCTTGTGATCTCTCCACGTAAGGTTGTGCGTTTGCTTTCTTTTTTTTTTTTTTCGACATGTTTGTTTTTCATAACCTTTGTTTAGCTGAAGTTCACATGAAGACTTACTATTTTATTTTCTTTGTTCAGTTCGTGTAGCGTAAGCTATCACTTGAGTCTGTGCTTAATCAGTACAAAAACTGCATCAATTTTATTGAAAAAGTTGCTTCTGGACTGGGATCGCTCCGGGATTAGTGGCCCTGAAGTTTAAGTTTCAATCGTTCCTTAGCAGTAAAATATAAACATTAAAAACTGTAGCGACAGGGAAATTGACATTTTGTCCTGAAGTGTTTTCCATTCGTGTTTTTCCTATTACTATTTTGTTCAGATTCTAAATAAAACTTTTTAGACTTATAAAAAAAAGTCTAAACATTGAAAACACTCCCATCCCTTTTTTCTTTATTTTTTTAGTTAACGTGATTATTTGAAAAAAAAATTCTCAAGTAAAACTGAATCTACGGTCTGTAATGAATCATTGAAAAAAATCTTCACTAATTTTATAACCTCTCAACTAATGGTGTTGATTGGTATTTTTATTTCTATCTTTTCAACTAAGATCTACTTAATGCATTAATACATATAAACATGTTTGTTGTATATTTTATCATTTTTCTCTCATATGCATATGTGATTATAAACTGCGTTATGCTGTAGTTGTTTAGCTCAACGGTAAGAGTAACGCTACATTGAAGAGGCTACCCTATCGTTCGCAAATTCGATTCCTAAAGCAGACCCATTTTCGTTAATTGATTATTGATTATTATATTTGCGTTGTCTTAACCATGTAATGACGGGAGATCATTTTGGATAAGAATTTCTATATAATGTAACACAATTTATAATCATTCTGTCGGATCGTATACATCCATTTCCCAATACATTCCACACATATATATATATATCTATATATATATATATATATATATATATATATATATATATATGTGTGTGTGTGTGTGTGTGTGTGTGTGTGTGTGTGTGTGTGTGTGTGCGTGTGTGGGTGGGTGTAATCGATTTCTGTCTACAACGGAATTTCGAGAAAGAAATTAGAAGACAAACCAACCGAAATGATGGGAATGTTTTCCTCCGAAGAATCAGTCGCCAACCAAAAATATCTCGGCAATGAATGGATTGAAGATATTTACACGTGTTTTCTTGTATTAAAGTAAACGCGTCTAGAGAGCAAGGCTTATTTCATAACTAACATAATTTAACATATCTGACATAGATAGATAGATAGATAGATAGATAGATAGGTAGGTAGGTAGGTAAAGAGAGAGAAAGAAATGATGACATTATGCAACTTCTTTTCGATTTTGTGTTATTTTCTGATAGATTATATCTAAAAGAAAGCATAGAAAATGTCAATTACTCTCTTCAAACTTTGCTTTTGTGACCGGGAAAGTGATAATTTCAAAGTTATTCATTTCAAATATAAACAACAGGCAAATTTACACCTTTTTAATCGCATAAAGTAAGAAAAACAATTACATATGAATATCACTTTCCTTGCCACAAAAGCAAAGTTTGAAGGAAATAACCATTTCTTATACTTTTAACGCATGAGCAATCAGAAAATAGCGCTCACAACCCAGGAACAAAAATCGCTCTGCACTGAGTAATAATAGTAACTAATTCCGTTGCGTTCGTTTAGGAATCTACTAGCAGAGATCGTCTACAACGATTTTTCTTGGTACTGACAAACCAAGGTTTTTCGTTTTTTTGTTTTTTTTTGTTTTGTTTTTTTTCTGAATAAACGCAGAGACGCGCTTAAGGGGAGAACTATTGTAATCACCTCCTTATCACAGATCGCATACTCTCTAGGTTCGAGGTAGTGTCTGTCTGTCTATCTACCTCTTTGCTCGGAGCTGCTTCCTGAATAAGGTGAGGGGAACCATTGAAAGATGTGGGTAGGTGGAAAGAGTAAAATTACGAAAGTGGTTCCAGAAGCGAATGATAAGAATGACATCTGGTGTACGTGTGCGTGTGTGAGTGTGCTTTATGAATGGATCAGTGAAAAAGGTCGTGGCATGATAGTTTTGACCAAATCAGCGATGTATTTACCAGACTTTTCTACA
Organism: Thysanoteuthis rhombus; assembly: GCA_963457665.1. Classification (NCBI taxonomy): domain Eukaryota; kingdom Metazoa; phylum Mollusca; class Cephalopoda; order Oegopsida; family Thysanoteuthidae; genus Thysanoteuthis; species Thysanoteuthis major. The sequence continues at coordinate 44,266,025 of OY735212.1, read as the reverse complement.
ATATCCAACTTGCCTTGAACCAAATTCACATATTCTACACAGAAGTAAGTAAATGATGTCAGTTCACATTAAACGCGGTTGTATTTTTAAAAATCATTATTCTGTCCAGGCCCGTTTAAAGTCTTGTTCAACAGATTTTTTTTCTTTCCTAAAATAGAATTTTAATTAAGAAATTTGATTAAGAAGTCATCGTTGCAGAACGCCTGGGCTGGATTGACAAGGTTCGTTGATCACCGCAATGAAAAAAATCATCAAGCTCCAATCAAAGTCTGGAGTTGAATTTGCTTTTTTTTTTAACGTAACAACAACAAGAACAACAACAATCTTCGCCGGATTTTTCGGGGTCGGAGGTTGGCTTTGTTTTTCTTTAGTAAGAACAAAAAGAACAATCCTCGCCAAAATCATTGAAAATTATTCGACCTAACTGATGTGTAAAAATAACATCCCCGACCCCGAAATCACGACCAACTGATTGATAGGCGGATTTTTCATCGACTGAGCTAAATCCACTAGTCTCACATATCTACGAAAATGTTAGAAATACGCAAGGGTATATTTCATTCTTATGAATAGATACAATTATACAAAAAAATATATAAGTTTTATCCATTACATATACGTTACAAAAATTGTAGTAATTATCTTTAATCGGAATAGAAGCAGCAGTAGAGTTTGACCCTGAAGCAACCGCACTTGTTCTAATTTCTAAACTTTCCTCTTCTCAACAACCTGAGTTCATTTTTTACTTGTAAAATCCCCGTTTCCTTTGCCTTTCCACCGGGCTTTTTAGCTCAGTGGTAAGAGCAACGCTACGTTAAAGCGGCCACCCAATCGGTCGCATTTCGATTCCTGCAGCAGCCCTATATCCTTCCTGTTCATACTACTTACGCTGTCTAGGCCAAGTGATATATTCTTCGTGTAATAACAGGAGGTCATATCAAATAGTTTCAAATAATATAATGCATTCAAAATTATTCTGTCGGATTATGTATCGTTCTTACTAATATAAATGAAGTGAATGACTCTCTTTTCCTACTTGCAAAACTGTATTAGGTTTGTGCGTATATCAAACAATTTGCCAATCATTCTACTAATGTTATTGATATACAGTCGTCTGATAACCTCGTCTTATCATCATCGTGATGAAGCAATTGCGTTTCAAAAGTTTTGCGAATATTTGACGCTTTTAATTACAGTTGTTTTAGTTCTATTGATAAATCGTTAGCGTGATTGCAATTGAGAAACGGCTTAATAAATTGATGTATATCATATTTTCATTTTAGTCCTATTCAACTCTAAACCTGGGATTGACTGTTTTTTTTACCGTAACAAGAACAAGAACAATCTTCAACAAATTTAGGGGGAGTAAAAATTAACATTTATTTGAAATCACGACCAACTGATTAGTCGTCGGGTCTCTTACCGACTGAGCAATCTGTTTTATTCTTGTTTTGTCGTATTTCCTGCCATGTAAGCTACACTATTTAGAAAAAAAAAACTCTTGTCAAATCATCCTGTGTTTTATTCTCAGACGGATGGGTTTCGAACGTCAAAACGCCACTGACACATTATTACCCTGATGACACCAGATGACACCAGAATAAAATATACGATTGTAAATAATCCGATGATAAAAATTCAAAAAAGTGTTAAAATATTGAAAAAGAAAACAAAAACGATTGCCAGTATCACATTCATTTTCAGTTTGTTTCTTATGTTATCATCGCTAAATTATAGGTGCGTGCTATATGCTGATGCCGGTGCGTGTTATACGGCAGGAAAAACGATAATTTTTCTACAACAGCGTAAGGAAATCAATTCCGATCGATTGTATCTAAAATTATCAATGGTGGTCATAATTAACCATAAGACTTAAATGACTTTTAATGGGTGATAATATTTGATTATTTTCAAATCCCCGAACTTGTGAGTGATGGAGAGTAATTTAAAATTCAATCTTTTAACGAACACTCACAGAATATCTTTCAATGACTTCTCTAAAAACTTGTAACTAATACACAATCCAGATCCCTACTGAAAAATAGTTTTGTGGTATTTCTTAGCCTTTTGTAGGAGGTGGGGTAGCTAATTTTTCCCCCTTCCATAAGTTTGGTATAGTTTATGCAATAATTGTATGTTCATTAGTAGTCTAATAATAATACTAGATACTAACATCGACAGTTACAAATACATGACGTTGTCACTAGTCTTTAGGAAAATGGAATTCACGCCTACGTAACACTTTCGGAATAAACGTCTTCTAATTTACGTGAATTCCACACGCTGACAACCGGAGTATAAAAAATTGATAACACAATTGAGTGTGCGTGTGAGCGCGCAAACAAGAGACTGCGTACTAGAAAATGATAAAAATCTAGTACACTTAAACTGACGTACACGTTTTCATACTAATGATACTCTACACACATTCCTTTTTCAAAAGAAAGTTTACAATACTATCAAAACGAGGAGTAAAACATTACAACACGAAAGTTCTTTTTAAAATTGCATCACGTTCAAGTTGTGTATATTTGTGTACTTTTTAAAATGTCATGAATATAAAGTTTATAAACATTTATTTATTTTCAACCAAATTTCTCGAAGAGATTTTTTTAATGTTTAAGCAGAACTGAGTTTACATGAAGATCTGTTAAATGAACGAATTGAATGCAGAAGAGAAAAATAATCAATACAATTTTTTTTTTTTTCTCCCAAGTTATTTGACAATAACATTATGAAAATAAATGCATTTTGGTCCAGTGTCCTGGGAAAACAGTTTTTCAACACATTTCTGCTAATTATATCATGTAGATCAATATATCTTCGGGTTGGGGTGAGAAGAAAATTCAAATTGAAAAATAAGTCGGACATGCACGTAACAGTTGAATTTTAGCCGCATCTGACGCTCTGTCGATTCGGATCAAATTTTGTAACTAAGAGATTTTTTTTCTCGATCAATAATTTGGGGGATCGTCATGCCAGTTGGAAATCATCATAAATATGTGATCAGGCCTTGAATGTGTTATTTATTGACATTCTTGAAAAGAGAAAAAAATCAGTCGCAGTGGGGTGCGTTTCAAAGTCAACCAGCTTTTATTGATGATGATGCGAGACGGTGGATGAGTGACTAATTGAAAAATGATTTTTGATTACTTTTTTGTTTTTCTAACTACAGTTCTAAAATCGATCTTTACACCCCAGAATTCTTTATTCCAATGAATTTCTGAATGATTATAACGATAGTGCTATTGTGGGAAAGGATTTTTTATGAACATCTGTGAAATACTGACCATGTTTTCTATGAATAACAACCAATGATTGTCAATCACGGAGAAGAAGTGCAATTGTCCGTCATCGCCTCGTATAATATTTGTTGAGATTTTTCGCAAATATTTTCTCTATAGAAAAAAACATAATGTACTTCATAGGACTGTTAAGTAAAAAACCTCAAGTGTTGTCGAATGTATTGCAAAAACGCTACTAGTGATCAAATCATTCACTAGGAAAAGCATGGGGACGTTTGTACTATGTAGAAATTTATTTACGTTCACCCAATGTGTGTGTGTGTGTGTGTGTGTGTGTGTGTGTGTATGTTAGAAACAGAGAGAGAGAGAGAGAGAGAGAGAAAGCAGCATCCTTATGGTATGAATAAGAGAAAATATACGTATACAATACGTACTCAAACGATGCGAAAAAGACAGATAAATTCTAGTTATGCATACACTTACGCAGCAGGGCAGTCTTGGAAATATTTGAGGCCCCTGAAAAATCAATGTCCTAGCGTCCTAATATACAAAAAAAAAAATAAGATTTAAAAAAAGAGTCAAAGATTGGAGTAAACATGAAAGGAAACTTTAATAATAATGTCAATGAAAAATGGTCGTTGGAAACTTACAAAGATGAAGCTAATTTCGCCCGGGACATTTTTACCTGACAATTCAATGTAAATAGAAAACAAATATTTTCAACACACGTAACAAGGCGAGAATTATAAACATGTTTTAATACTAATAGCGCCAAAGTAGAAATAGGAGTCCTTCAAACATAAGATCAAAGAAGGTTCTCAATGTTTTCTCTTTGATAATATGAACCTTAATCTTTGTTTTTTTCGAATCGAATTTCAGGGCCCCTAAATTCGTGAGGTGCTCGGGCTTCCCAGTACGCACAGGCGATAAGATAGTCCTGTTACGCAGCAATGACACGTTTTTAGCGACAATTGCAGACGACAATTAGATATTTATTTATTTATTTATTTAGTAGTTACTTAAAGAATTAACTTGGCACATGGCCATAATTTGTAGAGCACCGTCAGAACTGAACTCAACGACCATGGTTCAATTTGCGAACCAGCGCTCTAGCATTGGGGAAAATTATTCACTCGACGAATGCACAGACGTGTTGACAGTTGTATAATGCAGGCACCGTAAGTATTTCTTATAGGGAAGGCACTCACACACAAGCATTAAACACATGCAAATCCGAACAGAATTTCCCCGTCTTAGTTGAAGAGATCAGTTGTAAGAGAGTTCCATTTTTGGCAGAGTTAGCTTGTGTTCTCTTCGCACTAATGTCCTTGGGAAAGACACGGATCCACCTCTCCTAATCAGGACCGGTGCCAGGTTTTCATGCTCCTTACGCGAGATTTAAAATCTGTAACACCCGGTTGTATAATATCGACAATTTTTTTTCCAGTTACGCTTGTAGCCCTAAGACTTGGGCGTTGCCTTGATTCGCCCAATGGATGGGCCGACCCTGCTCCCTATAGGTCAAGTTCAGAATCATCCCCTGTTGCTGTAACCCAGTACGTTCTGTCACATGTTATTTAGAGAGAGAAGGTGGGCGCCACCAAGTAACATTAAATGCCCAGAGAAATGCTAAGAGGCACCCAGCATGATCTCATGGGGTAATTTGAAAGTTGAGAGTACAAGTCCTTGCTAGTGCACTTACCATAGTTGTAGGGTAACAATACTCACAACAAATAATTACGAAACAATTTAACCAACAATTGGCATATGCTTTTTACGCTGAGCGTATATCGAAATAAACGAGCCAAACAAACAGTAATCCACACACACACACACACACACACACACACACACACACACACACACACACACACAAGATTCAGGACAAAAATACAGTTTACACACTTTGCAAAAATTAAAGTATTGTTACGCTCATTTGTATGTACAACCGTTATACTGATTATCATTCATTCCCTCTTCTTCTTCTTCTTCTTCTTTACCACCCACGCTTGCAATGTAATGAACAAGTTTAAGAATGGAAGACGGTGCTTATGCTTGAATGGGAGCAAAAGGGACTCAACTTTCGCTATAACTATCATTCATTACTCCTCCCTCACAAGTTGTTGTAGTAGTAGACCACAAGAATATAGACAAATGACAAAAGTAATCAACATTAACAGATGTATTTGGTTCATCTACTCTTGCATGTTTTCATAGTTACTAAAGATACATTCCAACGGTAATAAATTATTTTAACAAAATTATACACTCTAATTGTAGAAATATACATGGGAGGGTAATGATGATGCCCGAGTCCTCAACACCTATGGATTTTTCGCGGGTCCAGCCTGAGGGTATTATTATAAAACACGCATTATATAGACAGTAAACACAGAAATAAATGTTGTAATGTGTATGTACTCGTGTTTACACAATGAAGCAGAAGATTACACCAGGTGAAAATATACACCAAATACGCACTTTTGTGACTTCATTGAATTCTGTTTAAATTCTATCAAATATACCCCCACATACACACGCATGCATCTTGATAACAAGGAGACCTGCTTGGTGGATTTTGTAATTGCGTATTAACCATCGGCTCCAGTGGTCGGTGTTCAAGCTCAACTAAAAGCCCGAATCCCCAAAGCCAATTTTGGAAGCAAGGCAGTCCTCTTCGATCGGAGCAACACAATCTTCCTCAATTCATATTTCCCGTGATACAATTATTAAGCTAAGCTTCTAATCGATAAAACAAACTGGGTGACTCTAATTAATGCTGTTATCCCCTTTTTTACACGTGTAAAAAAATGAAAAATGAAAAAAAGAAGTTATTTTCTGATTAAGATAACAAACGCTCACAAACGATGTACGACGTCTCTGAAACTTCATGCTTGTAACTACTTGCATTTAAAAAGAAATAATGCACATTTATTAAATAAATAAAAAAAAAACATACGCAAGTTTATTACTCATGTGTTCTACGGGAACAGGTAAAGCGAACTCCACACATTCTTACGAACATCCAATTCATTCAACAAGCAAGTACACATACTCATCACCAGACAGGAACATGTATAAAGGTCGTTCCACAACAACCACATGCATACGATTTTGAATCTTAGACAACTTTTCTTTTTATAGTATAATACTATGCAAGCAGTACGGGACAGCCTCATTATGATTATGAAAGAAAAGCGTATTATCATGTAAAAATCTGGAAAGGAAAGATATCTTTATATTAGCGTCACTCTTACGAACACACGTTACGTTCACATTTCTATTCATTCATTCATTCATCTTTCTCTTCGTGTTATTGTTACGTACGATACTTGTACTGTAAGCGTCACGAAATGGGTGAAGAAAAATGTGTTGAGAAATCAAGAGATGGAACTAATTGAAGGATGGATGGATGGATGGATGGATGGATGGATGAAGAAGAAGAAGAAGAAGAAGAAGAAGAAGAAGAAGAAGAAGAAGAAGAAGAAGAAGAAGAAGAAGAAGAAGAAAAATGAATATTGAAGAATGAAGAAGAGATAGAAAGAGAATCATCGGAGAGACGTGTGTGGGCTGATAACGTGTCAGGGACGAAGTGTCCCGTCAAAGGAGAGGATAGTATTAAACGGAGAACCCCAGAGTATTCGTAGATTCGAAATGAAAAGAAGGTATTTTTTTTTATTTTTTTTACATTCATCTTTCAGAACTAGTTTGGGATCACGTGACCAAAGCATTATCTAATCATAAATTAATTATGAGATAATGTGCTTTGAATTGAAATTCAGTTTTAATTTCACATGGCAAAAAAAATGAAATGAAGGTGTTAATCAATGCACAGAATATCGCAAAAATAGTAAACACGCCACTGACTCACTGAATGATTGAGAGACTGAATAAGAGGGTGCGATCAACAGGGTGGGAAGATTAGGGGCGAGGCATAAGAAACGATAAACAAAGTGAAAATGAAAGAAAGGGGTCGGTGGAAATTACCTTGAAAGACAGGAGTAGAGAAAGAATCGAGAAAAAAAAGGTGATGAGATGACACACAACACGCACAGAAATGTTTATAGATATTGAAAGTCAACAGTCTTGAAATATTTTCTTCTTGCGAAATGTGTTGATAAACGCGTCCGATATAAATCCTTCCTTCCTAGCGAAAGAAGTTAATTCTGTCATTTAGTGTGAGATAACGTGAAATTAGATAAAGGGACTTGCATTTGAAAAAAAAAGATATTCTGTTCACCAATTATTTAACAAAATAACTTTCTTTTAAGAATGATTTCAGTATTTCATGAATAAATGCCGGAAAAGTTTTACTAAATTTCAATGATTAAATTTCAAAAGATTTTTAAAATGCTGGCGTATATTTGTCACTTCTCCATTAGTTTTTTAAATGTTTTTTTGTTTGTTTCTTTTACAAATTCAAACACAAATTTGAAAATTAAATACCACCCGTTTATAATATGAAAGTAACCGTTCATCAGGTTTTTATCCAATTTTTCTTTTGAATGACAAATATTTTTTTAAATTGATTTAACATTTTATATGCAATTGAATAGTGTCTTTGTTAGTGGGTGTCAATTTTTTGAAATCTTACTTTTTAGAATTAAAAAAAATCTACGTGTTTCTGTTTAGTGAAGCTATTTTTCTAATTTCATGACGGTACAAACATGGATGTAGTTAGGAAAGAAAGAAAGGACATTTTAAAACTAATAGCAGTTGTTAATGATCCCAATTAGGCAGGGAACCACAGATTGAAACCTTGACCTCCTGAACTCTGGCTTCATCGACGATCCTATAATCTAAAACAAGTACTCCGAGATATTTACGGCTCGACTGAAGCACTCACTTATGTTTGTTGTAGATATACGCATACATCTGTGTAGGAACATAACATTGACAACACTGCCAGGAACACAGTAAACACGTGTATAGTCGAAAGATAATCTCTCTCTCTCTCTCTCTCTCTCTCTCTCTCTCTCTCTGGTAAGTACAATTCTGGTGATATTGTATTAAGATCGATGATTATGTAGAATTGTATTGTTGATATCAACCTGACTGTAAATATTGATGATAGTTTTTAAGGACATAGCATCGAGGATGATTGATATTTTTCGCAGACTGCGTTGCAACAAATATCTGAGAAAAATTGGGTCTGGTGCACGAATGACATGAATGGGGTCACAGGTGGGGGTCAGGACATAACTTGGAAGTTAGTGAGTACTTACGTAAATCCGGTGAAATTTCGGGGCAGTAAACTTTCAATCGTCTCAAACGTATAAGATCCCATATTGATTTATTAAGCATAGGCATATTCCGTGATTTTAGACTAATTTGGTCAATTCGAAATCCAACATCAAGATCTTCACCGTTTTGTTTATTGTCGTATATGTCGTCATCGGAGAGGTTTCGACTCGCAAGATTTAGCAGACCCGTGCGATTTTGAAGTTGGGAATCGTGCAGGGTCTGTAAAGATAAGTTTTGGGGTAAATGCAGTGATAATTGTTGTTGTTGATGCTGAGCCAGTGGTGTCCTTTCGTCCCTGGGACCCTGTGACAGCGGGGACCCACCGTCAGCTAGCAAACGGTTAATTTTATTTTTAGTGTTATAATCGCTATTAGAGGACAATAACAATGATGAGTGTAAAGATGAAGATAACGACAAAGAAGAAAGCGAAGCCACATTGTTGTGGTAACCTCTGGCAGTGACGGCCGCCTCCCGTAGATTTAGACGCGTTTTTGAAATGTTTGAAGCCAACTTGATGAGTGACGCGATCCTACTGACATAAACATCGTTGAGCAACCTCTGGCTACCCAAACCCATACCGAAAAGAGAGTTGTGATCCAGCATGGGGCTCTTCGCTCTCCGGCCTGCCTCGGTACCCCCAGTGATACCATGTCTGGTAAGGGCCAGCTTCCGAATAGCCTTAACGTAGCGTCCTCTGTTGTGTACCACCAAAATCTGCGAGAGGGTCACCATTACCAGGGTGATGAGCACGAGTAGAAGAAGCAAGGGCGGTATATCTTTCCTTTTGAACATGCTGTGCCTTGTAGTTAGAACTACATAGACAACAATAACCGTGGTCCCAACATCAACAATAACAACAGAGGCATCCGGGGTCGTCGGAGTCCTCTGCGCGGTAAATGAATGATGTCGTGCGGGATGATAGGGGAAAGGGGGAAGAAAAACTCAGGGGGAAAAAAGTGTGAAATCGAAGAGAAAAAAAAGAAAATGATAGACGAACAAGAAGAGGCACAGTTCGTTCTTTGTTTTTTGGTGTCACCGAACTAATAGCCGACTGTCCACACTTGGGAGGGTAACGACGGAGAGGAGGGGTACTGGTCGCGATTCCAATACGGATGGACATTTTATAGGGCCCGCCTCTACAGTCCTCCAGCTGTGTGCTACCGCTAGCAGCACCATAGCGCGGTGCCTCGTCCGTATCTGTGACTAGAGCCTCAGTACGTGATTTCTCTTTCTCGCTCTCTAACCGACCCTCACTCTGCTAGATCTCCAGATCTTTGCTGTTCTCTGCTTATTTTGTCCTCCCCGTTCACTACACCACATTCTCTTTTCTTTCGATCTCTCTCTCTCTCTCTATGTCTCTCTGTCTCTCTCTCTCTCTTTCTCTCTCTCTGTGCGTGCAAGGAGCGCGCTCTCGCAATGAATAGTGAGAGAGTTTTAGACTGATTATTATTGGTAGGCGGTGGTGGAGCCTCACAGAGTAATTGTAATTGCTACTACAACTACTACTGTTACCACTACCACTAGGATTGCTGCCGATACTACTATTGCTTCTTCTATTGCCATATCAGATCACGACAACTACTACCAGAGTTATTGTTATTAATGATTTGAAACACTTGTAAGGTCTTTCCTCGCATGGCTTTGCTTAAAAAAAAAATCTCAAAGCTTCAATGTTTTCGAATTCTACACTTTTTTTTCCGACCATTATTCTGAGAAACTCATTCATCTTTTAGAATAAGAGTTTCGATATTCTCACTTTCGTTTTCTTAAATTGCAGAGGAAGCCGCTTATTATGATCAGTTTGGGATGGGACAGGTTCTTCCAGATAACATCAGTAATAACAGGTTGATAACATTAAGCGAAGGGTGTTTCGAGGAAGTCGCTTAATGTGATCATTTTAAAAAGTGTTTTGGACCGACTGATTTTGGGAAGAATAACCGTTTGATAACATGATCGGTGATCATTATCCTATTATTTTTATTTATTTATTTTTGTGTTGTTATTAGACACTACAAGAGACGCGTCTCGCCATTTTTTAACGACATTTTTTTTGGCATTTATCGATGCTTGTATAGCTTGTTTTTTCCTAACTTTTCGTTATTTTTTCATTTCTCTAATCATCAAGAGATTATGTTGGAGTGTTTCCAGTAGTGACCGTGCACCTATAAAAAAAAAGGGCGGAAAATACTGCAAACCAACAATTCCCCTTTTACAAAGAAGGAAAAAAAATCAAGCAAATGTGACTCAAGATAGCTGACAATAAAAATGAGAAATTACTAGAGTGCATCACGGTTTAATGAGGAAAACATACGGAAATAATTATGTCATTTTCAAGAAAAAGCAAATTGTGTTTATTCATTCATCAAGTGCAATTTATAACTGATTACGGGAAGAAGAAAGTTCTACTTGAAGAGTCTATATGTCTATTTGTTGAACGGAACCAAAATTTATACACTACACCGAGGACTCGAAAAGATTTCTGAAGAAAAGGAGGTTGAAAGAAATAATTTGAAAGTCGAAACGGAGAAAAAGTCAGCAGATGCAATCGACTGTTTTTGTTTTGTTTTGTGTTTGTTTTAAACATGAAGTCATGGAATTTTTTTTTTCTTAGAGGAGAGGAGTGATAACGAATCAAGAGTTCGTGACGAAAGGTAACGAGCTATTTGCACGGAACGGTAGTATAATGAAGAAACGTAAAAACGATAATGAAAAGTGGGAAAAAAAAATGATTTTGGTATTTACAAAGGGACACGTTGAGGTGAATGCAATTTAAGAATTGTAGTCATTTTATTGTTTTTCTCCCACCCCCAACCACATCTAGTTGGGGATAGGGAAGCGAATGAGGAAATTTAATTTACTTTACTTCAGTCTGACACACACCGGAGCGCGCACGTGCGCTCACACACACTTTTTTCAAAGTATTCTTTTTGTGTTTCGGCTTTTGTTATTATTGAAATTTAAATAGAATTGGAGTGTTGTCTCAGCTGAATAATGAGTGAAAGTTGAGCAAATTTCAAGCCTCTGATTTCCCCAGTTCTACTTTTCATTTAAAATGAAATTAAAATGAAATTAAAATGAAAGTTTTTGGTCGGTACTAATAAAAAATAAAAAATAAAAACCGCTTAGTGATCCGCTGCTGCAGTATTCCAAGTCTTTTGTTTTGTTTTGTTTTTCCAACCGATTCCAGCTGTAGCTGACTAAAGCGAATATTGGTTTGGGGGAGAGAATAGAGTTCAAAAGGCCCCGCTGTAAACATTATCAGCCTTTGAAAAAAAATGTTCCCCGCTTCTCATTACAAAATCAGCCGGTTCCTTCACCACCGAAAAAAAAAAAAGAAAGAAAGGAAAGAACAACGGAAAAAAACGTCCACCTCTCTAAGCGATCTGTGAACTAAAGTTAATACGCATGTAAAAAAAAAGTGTTTTGTTTAGTTCGGTATCCACCAACTTCCGACGTAGATAGCTGAAAAACGGCCGAGCTGCGAATGTCGCTGAGAGATTCCCCCAAAATTAATAGCACATGGAAGGAGAGAAGGCAGACAGGACGGACCTCGGTCGGTCGTATTATTTACTACTGCAACTGCTAAGTTCTAAGTGAAGATTCGGATGGAAAAGAGAAGAAAGAGGCGTGTGCCTGCGTATTTGCGTTCGGCCTGTACAGAAAGAAAGAAAGAAAGAAAGAGATGTTAGGAATCTCACAAGAAGAACAAATTGACAAATGCAGTGCTACGTTTAACTTCAATCTGAACTTCTCTCTCGGTCTCGATCAATCAAGCTTCCATACCCCGGCCACAATGCAGCACTGGTTATCGCATACATCGAATAATAGCAAGTAATTAGTATCGTGGCTCATCTTATAAAACGTATTAACTTTTTTTCTTATCTCGTTAATGCATGGGTGCCCGCTGCCACCTTTTCCCAGGGAGGGGGCTGTACTGTCGGAAAATATCTTATCAGCAACAATGTTACCGACGAAGAATAATAACAACATCTTTTTACAATTATTCACTGAGTTGGGATTACATAGAACGATTGCAAAGCACCATCCTTTATTGACTGTAAGGTTCCAACTTTCAACCCCCCCACCCACCCTCATGGACGGAGTTTTATCTTCACCCTTGTATCCATTGTGGTCAGTCTAGTACGGGTACCCTCCGTTTTTTTTTGTAAGTTCGCTTTACGACACTTTTTCGATTTTACGAAAAAAGGCAAGAAGCGAAAATAGAGATCAACGTTTATTTTATCTCTCTCTCTCTCTGTCTCTGTTTCTCTCTCTCTGACACTCCAGTCTCCTACACCTCCCCCCCAACGTCCAAAGACTCAACCATTGTTGTTGTTACCATTTTAAGGGTCTGGGAACGCTGAAATGATATTCCCATCTAGGTTGATGGCAATAGCTTCTTTGCTCTGTCGTTTCGGCTCACAAAAGTTTGTTGCTTTTTTTTTCCAGAGGAAGGCTTTACTTTTGGATGGCGGAAGCAACCTCTTCTTGTAAGTTTCGCATAATTCAAGACTGAAAAAATTGCAAGGAATTATCAAGACAGCGCACAATTTTCACGTATCATCAAAATCATCATTATCAGCAGCAGCAGCAGTAAGAGTCTGCTGGCATCCGTCGTTGGACATAGACTTACCCCAAGATTCGCCAGACCTTTCTATCATGGACCTCGTGGAGTCAGTACTTTCTAAATTTATCTAGCTCGTCATGCCATCTTACTTTCTGTAGGCCAGAGTCTCGCACCGGATCTCTGGGGATCTACATTGTGAGTCGTGGAGTCCAACTGATGTCTGACTTTCTTGCAACATATCCAGCTCATTGCCATTTGAGATTTCTTACAATTTCTATCATGTCTTAGACATCTGTTTCCCCTCTGATATGCTGTGCTGTCTCATGATCTCTTCATGTGAGATTGAGCATGATTCTCTCATGTGCATGTTGCATGTTTCTCAGTTTGTGGTTCAATCTTTCGGTTAGGTTCCATGTTTCAGCTCCAATAGGTGATTATCGGTAGGATTCATTGGTTGTATGCTCTTCTTTTTAAGACTAATGGGATTTTTTAGTTCTTGAAAGTTGAGCTTGCTCTACTGAAAGCTTACCAACCTAGTGTAATTCTTCGCTTTTTTCTTCTTTTTCTGATGACTTCATGGAGACTCGCTGTCCTAGGTATATGTAGTGGTCTACTTTCTCCAGCTCTGTATTTTCGATTTTGATCGTTGTTTCTTTGTCTCCAACATCTTTATTGTACATGACATTTGTTTTGCTGAAGTTCATACAGAGGTCAACTCTCTTGCTTGCTTCATTTAGTTTGTCTAACATTATTTGGGGATCGTGAAGGTTCTGGGCAAAGACGACGATGTCATCAGCAAATCTGAGGTTACTTACGTATTCGCTGTCTATCTTCATTCCTTTGTGTTCTCATTTTAGTCAATCATCTCAATGCTCGCCGTGAAGAGTTTGGGTAAGTTGGTATCACCTTGTCTCAATCCTTTTTTTAATTGAAAGGGCTCGGAGTCTTTTTGTAGTATGATGAAGGGACTGCTGTGTCGGTAGATATGTTGCAGTACTCTGTCGTATACAGCATCTACACCTTGTATTATTGCGTCAATGACTGGGGATTCCCATCTAATCGAAGGCCTTTTTAAAGCTGAGAAATGCTACAGCCACTCGCATTCTATGTTCTGCTGCTTTCTTTTTTAGTTGGCCGATGGTTGAGTAGCTTTTTCTGAAGCCAGCTTGTTCCTGTGGTTGGTTTTCATCTAGCGTTATGGTGATTCGGTTGGTGATCACTTTGGTGAAGAGTTTGTAGATGCAGTTGAGTAGGCTTATTGGCCTGTAGTTGTTGAGTTTTGGGGGGTTTCTTTTTATGTATAACAGCCTTATGAGTGCTATGTTCCTCTCTTTTTGGACTTTACTTTGTTAGAGGCATAAAATATCTTGCTTGTAGAAACTGTCAGTGATGTTTGAATGTAATTATGGTGCATCTTAGAACGATGTATTACTCATGCAAAAAATGCCGAGATTCGAAAGTAGAATAATAAGAAAAATATATACACAATATTTTCTGGAGTAATTCTTTTGCAAGCATGAAAGTAACTCCCAAAAGCATACCTTTGAATCATTAGTTTTGCTATGAAGTATTGGTTAACAAGATAGTTATGCAGTTTGTTACTTTTGCAATGAATTCGATCATAACTACTGAGATCTCATGCTACAATAAATGATAATGATACTTGATTAACAAAACAAAATTTCTGCAGATGCTGTATACTAACATCGAAATATCAACAAGGCTCTTCTTCCTTGCCGTACATTACATCATCACATCGAAAATTGTGCTCAAAATGTTTAAGAGCAAATCATTCACTAATGAGAGTTCGATCCTATACAGGTAGGTCGATATCAAATTGGTCGTCAAGATGAAAGCAAGAAATCCAAAAGCTGATTTTTAAGGTACGCATACCTTCTCTACCTCAAAGATAGATTCTACCACAATCATCATTATCATTATATATATATATATATATATATATATATAGTAACGGTTATTGTATGAACAGACTGAATTGGCAAATTTCAGCTGATGTTGATGTTCATTAAGCACTAATATCCTGAGAAAAGGCATGAATTGAACTCCCTGAATTCTGTCTTATCGCCAGATATCTTGATGAAAATAACTTGTCACTGACATGGTGGTTGATGAAGAAGAGTGTGTGTGAGTGAGAACTTAAGCAAACCACTTTCCCATAACTACTATGTTACCCAGGCAATAGTAACAGTCAAAAGCTATCACGGCCAATATAATACTTGACAAGGATCACTTACTATACATATTATGCACGAGGTGTTATCCAAAAGTTGGGGAAATTTATACACCGAGTGCAAAGCCAGTATAGAACGGACTTTCGCTGCCATCTTGGTGAAGATGCTCAGAGAGAAAGAGAGGGAGATTTTTTGCTCAAGGAATCTGACCTCGAATTTGATATAAAAGCAGTGTTTCTCTAAGTCCCTAGTCACACTCCTCCGCTTGCAATCCAATGTTTTCTCAGTCCCTCCCCGCACCTTGAATAGTTTCCGTGAACACATTCCGCCATTATACGTTTCTCCCTTGACTGAAATTCCTCACCTGCGTGCCAAGTACCTATCGCTGGACAATCACTGACATAAGGAAGAGAATTATACAATAGAATTCTCTGTCGACTCTCTTGTATTCCTTTTCAACCTGAGTTCATTCCTACCTTCAATAACATTGTCATCTCAAGATGAAAACCCGAGAACAATCATACTCTGATAAATGTTTTCACATCTCCAAAAGATATGCAGTTATGATTACGATCAAGGTATAATAATTTCCCTCTATTTTGCATATATTTTAGGGATGCAGTCAAGTCTCAAAAGCAGGGGCAGATAAGAAGCTCGCAACAGCCCAGTCGACCGTTTAAAATCGGTCCATATTGTAGACTATGATTCTGGCGAGCACAGCGGATCCATACATCTGGTAGTTTAAGATTTGACCAATTACTGAGATATTTGGAGGCCATATGAATAGTGTTAGAATATATTCTTATGTCAATTAAGTACTCCGTCTCATTGACATAATTCTATCACTGAATTAGCCTTATTTTATTAACAGAAACTTGGAAAGCAAATAAGATCAAGACGCATCACTCACATCTCGTAAGATAATTCAGCTAGAGATGTAGATGAAGCTGATGGACATTCCTCAAAGAGAAAGCTAAGTTAACAGTTTTTTTTCAATGTTTCCAGACTTGGTAAGTCATCATCATCAGTCTTTTATCATCCGTCGTTAAACATGGACCGTCCCCAAGATTCGCCACACCTCTCTATCGTGAGCATCGCGGTGCCAATATTTTCTGAAACTATCCAGTTCGTCACGCCTTATATTCCATATTGTGAGTTGTGATGTCCATCGGCTGTCTGCCATTCTTGCAACATGACCAGTCCATTGCCATTTGAGTTTCCATGATCTCTCAGACTCCTGTTTTTCCCTAATATGCTGTGCTGTCTTGTGATCTTTTCGTGTAAGGTTGAACATAATTCTCTCATATGCACGTAACATTCTTCTAAGTTTGCAGCTCAGTCTCTTGGTTAGGTTCTATAGATGATTATCGGAGGTATGCATTGGTTGTATACTCATCTTTTTACGACTAATGGGATTTTCTTGTTCTTGAATGTTGAGCTTGTTCTACCGGAGGCTTGCCATCTTGGAGTGATTCTTCGTTTGATTTCTTTTTCTTTTGAGGAAATGCATCCATTTTTTTTTCAAGAATGCATTGGATTTTAAAACTGTTGTTTTAGTCGGTCTCAGAATCAGATACTTCGTCTAAAAATGAACAGAAAACACTTTTTTTTTTTTTTATATCTGCTTGATATTTTTCGAAGAATCGCTGTTACGTTTGTGCATCTGAACTGATCTCATTTTCTCTCAGAGCTGCTCTTTTTCAATTGGAACAGCACATTGAAAGAAAAGGTCATAATCCTCAAATCATATACACGCGAGTATATCACATGATGATCTTTATTGAAGAAGGAGAATGTTATATATAGTATGCAGTTATTCAAATAAGTAAGTTGTACACATTTTTCTACATCTATTCACTGATAGGCGTCACTACTACCATCTCTATCCTATATCGCTAAAGACTACGCTGAAAGCGAGAGTGGAAAGAGAGAGATGGAAATGCTGAAACGGTCACGACTATATCATGCCCCCTCCACCAGCACGACATCCCCAAACCCACAGTAAAAAATGAGCAACGGACAGGTCAATGATCATTTTGTTGAAGAGTAAAACGCTGACCCCCACCAGCATGGCAATCCCAACCCACGACAAAAATTGGCTGGAGACTGTTAAATATTATTTTGTTGAAGAGTAAAACGCTGCATTTAAAAGTATTTGAAGTTCGATATTCACATCTACGTATTATCAAACCTTTGCAGGTTACTTCAAGCTTCATATTTATTGACAGTGATAGAAATGGACGGGCGGCGCATGGCGTACGAAACGACGGCTTCAAATTATTTCAGTTATTTCTTTTCAGTGTTAACAATTTAGATATTCAATCTATAGTTAGATAATTCTAAAGGGTGAGGTTACAAGAGATAAATAATAGAAACTATGAAGAAAGATCGATTATCTGTAATCTGTTTTTAATTCATTTTTGGCTTCACAAGGACCACAGATTCAAAATATATCTGGTGAATATCAACTTCATACAATGGCCAGTTGTTGAGTTATCGGGGAGCATAAACACATGCTCAATTTTTGTTTGTTAATGACTCATAACGCTACGAACAATTTTTCTCTTAAATATACTTTTTGATGAAAAATCTTAGAGAGCTATCATAATGCTGTTGTCTTGGATACTATTGAAAAAAAAATCTCTCATATTTTGTAGACTCGACAAAAAGATCACCATCTTCTTCCAGTTGTATATCATTTTTTTTTGTTTGCACAAAACTCTGGGTTCAGTGCCAGCCTTGTCACATTGACTCTCCACATATGCAACGTCATGAATTTCATATTTAATTTCTTTTGCTTCAGAATTATCACCTATTTTAGAGCCTTCAGTTATTTTGCCTTTAGTTTCCTTATCTACTGAATAATACTCCAAATGAATAGGCATCACTAACCTTAAATTTACAGCTTAAAACACTTTTCTGTTTGTGAAAGGAATACCAGATTTCTTTTCATTGGATATTATACCCAGGCCCCTCTCTGTGTTTCGCCTATTTAGGAATGCTGTTTCTATAAAAAAATTTCTTTAAAATGTCATGGTTTGTGCACAAAACTAGCCAATTGAAGATTTCGCTTGAATAGTATCTTATTGCAGATTTTATTTGGGATAATGAATTGCAAATTTCTATGTATCAAGGTTTTAAGCGCTGATATATATCTGAATCTGGTTGACTACATTCAGCGTTCCATAGAAAACACCGCCAGAAAGATCAAGTTTGAGAAAATTCTTCATCATAGGGTGTCTTGGTTAGGTTAGGTGGTTTATAAACATAATCACAAAAACAGTCGACGGATGTTTCGTCAAAAGGATGATTCCTCAACGGGGCTTTTCGCCGACGGACGTTTTGTCGAGCAGAATTTCAGTCGACAACCTTTCAAGTATTTTTTTTCCCAAATCCTGTTAATTAATCATTGAATTAACAAATTTTTGCGAGTCAAGTTCATTTGTGCGTTATTTTATCCGTTGAAGATTTTTTAGAACTGACTTTTTTCTGTTGAGACACATTCATCATGTTGTAATCGGAGTAATTCACTGACAAATGTATAAACAAAGTTTTAAAACAGTTTCAAATGTTTTGAGTACGCAAGTATGTATTTTTTCTTTTCTTAACTTTAACTTTATGTAATTTCCTCACAATTAAAATCAAAATTGAAACTTCAAAGAAAATATTTAAAATATCGCAATACGCTTTAAAATGAAAATTAAAAAGGCCATCGGGGGTCCCTAATGAGAAAATTAGAATGTTGTCCTGTGGTGTTTGGCATTCGCGTTTTTTTACCATTTTCACAAAGATTCTGAATCAATCTCTTTAAAATAAGGAAAAGTCTAAGCATTGAAATGGTTTAAAGTCCTGTCGGTATTAAAACACCATCTTTTTTATTGAGATGTTTTAAACATTTTAAATAAAACTGGAATGTGATTCTTTTATTCTAATAAATTGTCATTAGTTGAGTTTATAGTCTTTTTGCAACATCAATTATGAATGTTTTGAAAGAATAGATGTACAGATTTATAAGTAAAACTCAAAATAAAAAAATAACGTGAAATGTACTCTTAAATCAACATACGACTAAGTTTTTTTTCTGTTGCTTTTTTTCGTAATATAAAATTATACATATATTTTGAGACAATATGCAGATTAATCAGTGAAATCAAATATTTTAAAAAATAACGTAAAAATTGCCTTCGACAAAATTCTTTTTTGGCAAAATTCCTATCGATGAAACCTCGTTTCAAAAGGTTGTCGACAAAATGTCAATTGGACATAACATCTGTTGATTGATAAATAATTTCAAAAAATGAAAAACAATTCGACAAAGGTTCTCGACTGAAAGTCCATTTGATAAAACGTCCGTCGTCGAAACGTCTATTGGTAAGAAGCCTGTCAACGTAACTTCATTTCAATAAAAAGGTTGTCGACAAAACGTCCAGACATACAAAAACAGCGCCAGTGACAGAGAGACACTGACTGGAAATTTCTCCCAAAAATTTAATTGTTTTTCAAACTTAGTAACTAGAAATCATCGGGTTAATGAATTTTAAAAGATTGGTATTTCTATGATATCTCAGCGTAATATACCGTTCTTTTGGTCCATGTTTGTTTCTCGTTTAATCAGCTATCATCTATTCAAAATAGAGTTGCCTTTTATCATTTTAAATGCAAAATGCCGATGGGCTGGTCGTGTTGCAAGAATACCCGACCATCGCTGAACATCATGACTTAAAATGTGGATTGCCAGAGATCATATGCGAAATTGTGGCCAACAGTAAGATTGTATGACGAGCTAGACAAATTCAGATAGAGAGGTGTGGCGGATCTTGGGGAAGATCTATGTCCAAGGGTGAAAGGCTGCTGATAATAAATAAGTTCTTCCCCTAAAATGATATCAGGCTTAAAATGTTAGATCAAAATGCTTTTATTGGAACGAAAAAGCAGTTCATCAAACCGAAAAAAATTGTTGTACTGAAAAGATGAGATTTCAAGTAAATGCCAGAATGAATAAGATATTCATTACATTTTAATAGTTAAGATTTTTTTCTAATTCAGATGTGTTTTTGCGAAATCAAAATTTCCCAAATCTTTTTCATTAAGCTTAAAGTAATCTTCAAAGGCCTTTAACCAGCATAAGTATGTGAATACAAAGATATGAATTAACGACGAAATAGGGGAATTCGACAAATTTATTAAACAAAAATATAGATTTAAAACCAACTTCTTAGAAACCAACCACAACTGTCACCCTAACAGTCAACATAGGTTTCTTCAGTTTTCAGATTGGTGTGGCTGGGTATGTAAGCACGCACCAATTGGGCTAGATAGATAAAATTTACTCTTTATTATGTCTCGAAAAAACTTTCTGTTCGTTTTTTCATCATCCCAGCCCCAATTGAATAGGTTTTCAGTGGGTATGATTTGTGGTAGGGGCGGGGGGCAAATTTGCAATGCTAGTTTATGCATAAACTTTTTAGGTGAACACTGCCCAACAAAGGACTAGAGAAGTAAATTATTCGTTGATCATCCCTGTTCGCATTTCTTTTAATTGATCACCCAAAGAAAGAAAAAAGGAGAATTTCAAGTATTTGCGAGAACTTATTTGGGCTTCTACTAACAGAATTTTGGTGCCAGGGCATCAATAGTTAGATTAGACAGTTGTTAAAATTCCGACATAAAATCATATACGGATACCTATAACTAAAGTAGAGAGTAGTAGGTTGCCAGAAGGTACATATTAGTGTTGAGACTAAAGAGGCTAATCAGGTTATCTGCTGACCAATTGAGCGCCAAGCAGCGCTGGCCCACCGGTATTGGGTTCGATGTCTCGGCAGTCTGGTCTGCTCTTGCTCAAAAGACATTGTCGTTCTTCACTGGATGTTATAGCAAAGTAACCGCCTGAAGTAAATAGAGATGGGCTTTAGGGACTAGGTGTACGGTAAAGGTTCATCAAAGATAAGCAAAGTGAACCCGTGCAACTGGCGGTTGTAACTGTAAGCCTCCGTCGATAATTTTTTGAAATAGAGCCAATTTGGGATGGTTTTGCACAACTCAGAAATTGAAAAGAAGGTATACACCCCGTACCATTGCCACCATCAACCGTTAGTAAACGTTGATTTATTTCTATTATTATTCGGACTATCCTTATCTTGAGGATAGTCCGAATGATAATACCTCATCTCAAAAATTCAGAGATACACTAACGTTGATTTAGTCAAATATGATATCATGTATAACCGCAAACGTAAACCTTGCAGGTTTGAACGGGATATCGGGGCAAAAGGATGCTAAAATGATTTTATCAAAAAGTAACGAGTTCCTTCTATTTAATGGAGAAGTTCGAAGTCAATAAAAGAATATCCTTCCCCTATCCACAGTGTAAGTTATTCAGAGCGCTATCCATGGTACCCGATAAGACAAAAATCCAAGTGGCGAAAAATATATAAGAAAATTAATTCTGAACAATCATTGACGTTTCGTGGAGTATTCATATATAATACTTGGATGCTTTATCATCACAAGACAGCACAGTATATAAGGAAGAAAACGGGTGTCCGTGACAACTATTAAAAAACTCAAATGGCAATGAGCAGGCCATATTGAAAGAATGAAAGACAACTGATGGACATCATGTCTCACAACATGGATCCCCAGAGATCACATAAGAGACCGAGGCCGACAGAACACAAGATGGAGAGATGAACTGGACAGATTCAGGAAATACTGGCTCCACGAAGCCCATGATAGAGAATTGTTCCTGGGGAAGCTCTATGTCCAACGATGGACGTTAATAGACTGACTGACTGATGATGATGATGATGATGATGACAAAAATGAACGGATGATTTTAAAAAAATACTCTTACAATTACTGACTAGTCATAACATACAAAGATTTGCAACTAGATCTACTTATAACAAAATGTAAACCTCATTTCGGTGCCTCATTGTGGAATGGTGAGTGCTCAGCGAAGGTGTCTCGCTTGCCCGTTCTAGCAAGTCCAATTCGCACCGATTACCTAATACATGTAACCTTGTACCAGACTTAGCAGAACAGACTAGCATATTGAGTTCGATACACTGGCGAACCGGTCTATGCCACATTAGGTGCCCGCTTAGGTTAGTAAAATAAGAGTAAAAACCTGCAAACCTATTTATCAAAATCTGTATGTTCCTACCAAGGGCGCAACTGCGCACCGAAATAGCATTGGGAATGTCGTTCACCCAACAAGTAATGAAGCCGAACTTGCTTCGAAGAAGATTTTCTGTTTGGTTTACACCGTTATTAAAAGTATACATCACACTTTTATTTGAAGACGCAGAGTGTAACAATGCAATATAGGAAGGAGATTGATTATTGAAAGAAGAAAAGATGAAGCTCAAAGTCAGCTTCATTTTCTGCGTTGGAAGTTTCATGCACCACCCCCCATACCCACACTTCCAACACAAACATTGTATGTCTCAAAGAAGATGTAAATATTGTCCCGGTTTTCGAGACAAATAAAAAGCAATATTTCGAATGCTGATTTTTATTTTTTAAGGTAGGCAAGTTCCTGGCAATGAGGAGATGGTCCAAATAAAGGTCTCTCGACGCTTATATCCTGACTTACACACGCATGTACTATGGTTTGTATGACTCTAAACTAAGCTTAGTAAATATCTAACTGGTTACGTACAATCTGTGTAATCAAAAGAAAACATACAAATGTATGTAAAGCTGATTGTTAGGAAAGAGAGAGGCCTCAGATGCGAAGGCTGTGATCAGTGATTACTTGCCGAATGCAAATCTATGGGATATACAAAGACGTTGCATGGCACTGTTAGAAATGTAAAAATGCAATTAGATATGCACCAAAGAAGACATAGGATAATCGACCTCGAAGTGGAGAATAAAAGGCTGAAGGGGGCGCTTTAGGAAGTATGCAAAAAAATAGATCATTGAAGAGCTAACAAAGAAGAGAAAAGCACGACAACAAGGAAGATCGTTGAAATAGAGGAGTAAAATAAGAGATAGAATCTTATGGTTTGTCACTTTCAGAATCCAAGAGAGAGAGAGAGAGGACCCTTGAGCAAAAGAAGTGGAAGGCAGCCAGGAAATGGTGGAGATAATGGAGGTGTTTCAGAGTCATCATCATCAGCATCATCATAAGTCTTTTAACGTCCGTCGTTGGACATGGACCTTCCCTAGCATTCGCCATACCTCTCTACTGCGGGCGTCGCTGAAGCAATACTTTCTGAATTCGTCTAGCTCGTCTCTCCATCTTGTATTCTGCCGGCCTCGATTGCGCGTGTGATCTCTGGGGTCCATGTTGTGAGTCATGAGAGATTCGGTTGTCTGCCATTCTTGTAACATGACCAGCCCATTGCTGTTTGAGTTTTCTAATAGATTTCCAGATTTGTCCTTGATATATTGTGCTGTCTAGTGATCTTTCCACGTGAGGTTGAGCACCTATTAACTCTCGTTCCTACGAGGGCAAGATGTGACACAAGGTCTAATTCAACATAGGATGGAGCACCCACAAAAATAGCTCCAGCCACCACAACCGAGGTCGGAGGAGCGTCAGGATGAGCCCGACCTGTACCTTTTAGTGCCATGGGACAGCACCACCCCGATGCAAACTGCTCCTCCGCAGCTAGGCCGAAGAACCAAAGGACAAGTCTAGGTTTCCAATGCGCTTAGTAATGCTGAGCCTCAGTAGCCCTCATTAGCTACGGCACTGCACCTGTGCACTCAAACAATGCTCACACCGCCACACAATCTCCAGCCCATCTGGCTATCAAATGGGAGGGGGAGCATGTGCATGTTGCATGGTCCTCAGTTTGTGTGTCAGTTTCTTGGTTAAGTTCTATGTTTCAGCCCCATAGGTGACTATCGGGAGGATGCATTGGTTGTGTACCTTTCTTTTTTTAGGACGAATGGGTTCTTTTTTTTTTTGAAGGTTGAACTTGCTCTGCCGAAAGCTTGCCATCCTAGAGTGATTCTTCGCTTGATTTCCTCTTCTTTTGTGAATTTCAGGGAGATGTAGCGTTCTACTTTCTCCAGTCCCACGTCTTTGATTTTGATCGTTGTGTGATTTCCGGCGTGATTTCTAGGGTGATTTCTAGCGTGATTGTTGCACATAACTTCTGTTTTTCTGAAGTTGATGTGTAAGCCGACTTTATTGCTCTCTTCATTTAATTCATCAAGCGTTAGTTGGAGGTCGTTCAGGTTTTCTGTAAAAAGGGTGACGTCGTCTGCAAATCTGAGGTGGCTCAGATATTTACCGTCTATTTTGATTTCTCAGTTTTTTTCAGTGTAGGTTACTGAAGATCGTCTCCATCTAGGCTGTGAAGAGTTTGGGTGAGCTGGTTTCACCTTGTCTTACCCCTTTTTGGAACTGAAAGGGCTCTGAGTCTTTATGTAGCCTGATAAAGCAGCTGATGTGACAGTATATATGTTGCAGTACTCTGATTTATACAGGGTCTACACCTTGTAGAGTGATGGCATTCATGACCATGGAAATTTCTACCGAGTGAAAGGCCTCCTTGAAGCCGATAAATGCTACAGCGAGTGGCATTTTGTATTCTGTTGCTTTTTCTTTCAGCTGGTTTATCGAATGGAGATGATCCATGGTCGTGTAGCTTCTTCTAAAGCTACCTTGCTTTCATGGTTGTTTTACATTTAGTACTTGTGTGACCCAAACACTGCACCAGGAAAACACCCGCTCTAGCTGGGTCATCGGCCCCAAAAGATCACTTGCCTTTGGTGGAAGTAATGTGCTCCAACAGCGACTACCCAAACAAAAACAAAAAAAAAAAAAAAAAGAAAGAATATTATACATTAGCACCTACAACGTCAGGACATTCTCAAAAGACTTGCACCGAACTGATCTAGAAAATGAAATCAAAAATATCAAATGGGATATCATCGGCATTTGCGAAATGAGAAATCCCAGAGAAGAACTAATCGAAGAAAAGAGCAAACATCTTCTTTACAACTACAGAAAAGAGAAAGTAAAACAAAGTGGGACAGGCTTTCTCAACAATAAGGATCTCAAAGACAACTATCTTGTCTTCAAAGCTGTCTCAGACCGCGTAGCCAGCGTCACCATACAACTTTCAACGAGGTACAAACTAAACATCATTCAATTGTACGTTCCCATTTCGCAATCAAAAGAGAAAATAGACAACTTCTATGATGACTTGAACTCCCTACTCCAAGATACCAGAAAATCTTGATCAAGACTGCCCATTCTTTCACGTCGTTCGAGTACTTATGAAAAAAACCTCCCTCAACCTTTACGTCGGTAGCGTTCGCCACCGGGGACCAGTCTTTGTCTCTTAAAAGAGTTCATAATTGGTCGTGTCTTTTTCACAGCTTGTATAGAAAATGCCATGTTATTTTAATTTGATCGGCTTCATCTATGTGGCACAACATTTCAACCCCGCTTACATCTAGTTCACTTGAGAACATAATTAGGTCAAAACTATTTGGCGTGTTATGACCTCTCTGACAAGTCGGGTCTCTGTGGAAAATAGGCCACGCAATCTGTCATGGAACTTCGGCGAAAACGAATTTTCGTTATCCTTAACCACATGATTCTCCCAATCCATATTAGGTAAGGAAAACTCACGATTTATTAATATTCTACCCTTACAAATATTGCTTGCAATCTCAAATTGTTCTAAGAGTTCATCAGTGTATTCTTTGCTTTTATCTCCTTTTTTATTCACAACGCCAATCAGATCGTTTTTACTGGTAATATCTTTAACGACATCCATAAGGTGTCCTTAATATTCAAAGCATTTGTTTCCCTACACAATCCAGCATCAGTATCATCAAAAAGCAAAATAATTACATGACTTCTGACGTCGTATCTTTCTAATATATTTTGAAACCAGGCACATCTATAATATGTTCGTCTACATTATTTTTCAGCCACGTTTCCGTTCCGACTCGGACGTCCCATGCAATTTCTTTAACACGTAATCTAAATCCGTCAATTTTCTTTATCAGTCTTTCAAAGTTCGTGGCCATGCATTTGAGCCTGTCCATGCATTTAATATTGTTGGTTGCTGGTTCGATTCCTGTCATCGTCGATTTACTGAATTGGTCTTTGTCTTTTTCCCCCACCGCTTTGCATTCCCTTTCCGTTTGGGAGTTATTATCAAGCTTGGCTGTTCTCTCTCTTTTTTTTTTTTTTTTTGCTCACTCTAGAGTTTTCTTTTGCTGCCTGTCTCTTTGTCTGGTCAGAGAAATTAACACTTTTCTGTAGTCTGCAGCTTCTTTCACTTTATTCAGATTTTAGCCTTGTCCGGGACCTTCCACATCTCTCCTATGTCCCTCATTATTAGCGATTGGATTGGTGATGCTTTTTGAGTGAAGTTTGCAAATACAGTTGAGTAGGTTTATAAGTCTGTAGTTGTTGGTCTTCCGGATTTCCTTTTTTATATTAAAGCATTATGATTGCCGAGTTCCAATCTTCCAATACCTTACTTTGTTTTTAGGCATGAGTTGAATAGAATATTTAGTTTCCTAGTGATGATCATACCAGCTTTTTGAGCAGATCGATGGTGATGTTATCTGGTCCAGGGCCTTTTCCTTTGTTTGTTTGTTTGATAGCTTGCTTCACTTTCCATGGAGTAACTTCTGGGGAATCCTCGAACCGATCGCTTGTCTCTATCGTATCCTGATCGTTGTTTTGTAGTCCTTGTCTGGAAGAATAGAGTTCTTGAGCGCATTAGACCATCCTGTCTGTTTATTGTTAGGTCTCCATTTTTTCTCGATTATGCTTGTTACTTGTTTCCGTCTTCAGCTGAGAGCTTTGTTTATAGCTTTGAAACCCCGAGAATTGTTTCGATGATTGCTGTCGTGTATCTTCTTTTGTCTCCTCATCGATCCTTTTTTATTGTTTTATCTTGTTCGGTCTCTTCAATCTCCTCTCTTATCGTTGTCGGTGGCTTGAGGATTCTGGGTTTTCCCATGCGATTCCCAGTTTTATCTGTGTACTCTTTGGTGAAAATATAGTGACAACTTCCATTAGAGTGGCAGTTATTTTGTCGTACTCCTCTTGTTCGGTAAGAATTTTTTATCTGTTTTTCCGTTCAAACTTGAAGGATCGAGTGAGCTCTTTTGGTACGTTTAGTGGTTGCAATTCTGTGTGGAACATTTTTCTGCGTTCTTTGTTGATGTAATTTGCATTTTACATCTTGCCATTCCGTAGTCGCCTCCTACATTGACTCGATTTAGGACTTGAATATCTTCGATGTCTTCTCCCGCTAGGATGTGGTCTATTTAGTTCTTCATTTCGTAGTTGGGGCTCTTTCAAGTCTATTTTCATGGGTTTCTCCTTGAAGAAGGTGTTCATCATTTTGAAAACGTTTGCAGTTACGAGTTTACAAGATTTTCACCTCTCACGTTCCGAATTTTATATCCGAACTCGCCAATGCAATGTTTATTTCCATGTCCTACCTATGCGTTGAAGTCTCCCATGATGCCATGTCGAAGAATGTGTAACCTTGGTTAAGATTACAAATCGTAAAAAGATAAATCAACCGAGGATCATTATGACGGTCAAGAAGTATGTGAAAAGGAAATATTATGCGTAGAACATGTATCTAGAATGTAAAACATACATTAGGAATAGAGAGTATGAGAGGGTGTGTGAAAAGAAAGAAATGCAACGAGAAAAAAAGATTACGAAATGCCAAGTGAGAGTATGAGAGAGCTCTTTGTAAAAGAGTAAGGAAAAATCTAAAGGCTTTCTTCACGTACGTAAATAGTACGACGAAGTCAAGGGGAACAATATCCAAGCTTAAAGCAGACGATGGTCATGATATCATCATCAGTCTTTTATCGTCCGTCATTGGACATAGGCCTTCCCCAGGATTTGCCACATCTCTCTATCGTGGAGGTTGCAGAGGCAATATTCTCTGAACCTCACCGACTCAACATCGCGTATTCTACCTGCCCCTGTTCCTCATTTAATCCCCGGAGATCCATGTTGTAAGTCGTGATGTCCATTGGTTGACTGTCTTTCTTGCAACATGTCCAGCCCATTGGCATTTAAGTGAGTTGTTATCACCTTGTCTTACTCCTTCTTAGAGCTGAAACTTGATAAAGGAGCTGCTGTGATGGTATATATGTTGCAGTACTCTGGAGCATACAGAGATCTTTATTTTGTTGAGTGATAGCCTCAATGACCATGGGAATTTCTACCGAGTCAAAGGCCTTCTTGAAGTCGATAAATGCCACAACGAGTGGCATTTTGCATTCTACTGCTTTCTCTTTTAGCTGATTTACCGAATGGAGAGAAAGACAAACATCTTTTACAAAAAGCCCAGAGACGAATAACTAAGTTAATACCGGAATAAAAAAAAAGCATGAGTTATGAAGATAGGTTAAAAGAGTTAAGGTTGACATTGTTAGAAAAAAAGAGGAAGCGGGGAGACTTGACAAAAATGTTCAAGATAATGCATGGCATAGAATTAGTAGATCCTAATGTATTTTCAACCAAAAAGAAGTACAAGGGATTGAGAGGCCATGCATATATGGAAGTGAACAAGAGTAGTTTGAATACCAGAAAATTCTTTTTTAGCAATAGAGTGGTAGGGTTATGGAATAGATTACCGGAATATGCAGTGATAAAAGAATTATCATGTTTATTTCACTAACGCGAATATCTAGGACTGAGATATTGAGTAAGTGTGATTATTTGATGTGCTTTTATACACGGATTGTATACCTCATCATCACCATCATCATCAATCTTTTAACGTCCGTCGTTGGACATGGACCTTCCCCAGGATTCGCCACAATTCCCTATCATGGGCATCGCGGAGCCAATATTTCCTGAATTCGTCGAGTCCATCTCTCCATCTTGTGTTCTGTCGGCCTCAGCTTCTTATGCGATCTCTGGGGATCGATGTTGTGAGACGTGATGTCCATCGGTTGTCTTCCAATCTTGCAACATGGCCTGCCCATTGCCATTTGAGTTTTTTAACAGTTTCTATAATGTCACAAACACCAGTTTTCTTCCTTATATACTGTGCTGTCTTGTGATCTCTCCATGAAAGGTTGAGCACGATTCTCTCATGCGCACGTTACATACTTCTCAGTTTTAGATGATCCCAATACCTCTCTTCACACTGCAATAAATTTTTAATGTTTAATGGATATAAATAGCAGACTTTGTTTTCTACAATAAACGTTGCTGTACCGACTAACGATCTATGCAGTCTAAATTTCAAGCGGTGTGTTGTTAGATCATCAAGAAGCTGTCAGTGAACTAAACCTATAACAAAAGAAACAACGTTTCAAGAAGTATCAGATGTCCCCGATCCACAACTCTGAGTAAAAAGAGATAGTAGTCTCAAGTTGTCCAAATTGTTAATTTCTTGACTAGTTTTCCCTCCATCTATTTTTGTTGCTTATTTGAACCTAATAGACGTAATAGTTGCAACATCTCACATGGAGCATCGTCGATGGGTAAAATAGTGTATACTGTAGTGAGTGATACCACTTCGGGTGCTAGTCGCCTCTGAGTCGATTTCCTCAGAGAAGTCTGAAACAAGGAGAAACTGAAACTTGTGATGTGTGAAGCCCGGTAGGGACGACGGCTGCCGTGACCAGCATAAGGGCACTTATTACTTGAACATTGTCAATTTTTTTACGAGTTTTTCAACTCTCATTTTTGTTGTCTTTTTATCGCAATGCTCAAATCGTTTTTATAATCCACAGGTAAACAACATGGATTGGAAATGATTTAGCTTTCGAGTAGACCTGAACTCGGTTCCCTTGCCTCTGACTGCGCCAACACCTAACCGATTACGCGACGAAAGTTAGTGAACAGTCAGAATTGAAATTTAGTCATGTACAGGCATTAGCGTTCTTAGGGTTGGTGTCACCCGGGGCGGAAACTTAGGGTGTCACTTCCAGTATGCCATATCAGAGCACGCTAATTCGACTCCAAAAAAATGTCAAAAAAACGCCAAAATGCTCTAAAAACACAAAGGCTCGAAAAAAGCTAAATAAAGGCTAAAATGGCGCTAAAAGCAGCTGTAAATGTTGAATTTTCGCCTGATGGTGTCACCCTCGGCGTCCCCGCCAGTACGCTAATGATAGCAAGTGATTAATATCGTGGCTCATCTCATTTTAAACATTATTTTTCCCCTAGCGCCTGAACAGGTTTTTATCATCATGGTTACATAAGGTGGCCTGGTTTGTACTCGTACACCCCGTTTTTTCCAGTTCGCTTAACAGCAATTTTGCTTTTACGAAAAATGGTGAAAAGTGAAAGTAGCGATCAGCATTTATTCTATAGTGAGTCCTTACAGAGGCAGTGTGCACATTTTTCTCTCTTCTACATTCCAGTCTCCTGTACCTAACACCATCCAAACCTCTGACGTCAGCCTAACATACCATCATCACCATTTTGGGGAGCAGAGAACGCTCAAAATTTTTTTCCTGTGTAAATCAATTGTAATGGCCTTTTTGCTTCACGCCATTCCGGTTTACGACAGATTTTTATTGGAACACTGTACTTTTGGGTTTCATCGGGGGGAGGGGGGCTGAAAGTACACCCCTGAAAGAAAGAAGAAATACAATTGGATAACGATCTGTGACAAAAGGTGATATTGATGCTCAATATGGTTATATTTGAACTATCAATAGCTTGCGAGATTAGGATGCTAACCACTATCATGGGTACTTGACCCATATGCCTATATATAGTCCACCTTGAAAATTGCCGTAGGAAATATACTTTTAAAGGGAAGCGGATCAAATTACACATGGACACTCTCAAGATGATCAGAAACACGTTTTAGTGTCCTTTTTACAAATGAACTTCAACTACCCCGCTAATATGCTTTCATTTACCCCATGTTTCTAATTATACTGAAATCCGACTTGAGGTATAAATAAGTTGAATAGACAGACTTGTAATATAGCCTGCGAGGATCACACAACGGGTAGTTAGAACTTTACATGGCTAGGGTTAACCATTGAAAAGCCTTCGAAACCACATATGATAATTCGGAACACAATCAAACAGAGTTCAATTAAAATGAAAGCCAACTTTAAATTCCAGCGAGAATCTTCTATCATTCATATAATGCATTAAACAAAATGATGAGAACATTTCTTAATAAAATTTCGACGCCGTTCTCGAATAAACATCACTAAAATTTGAAAAAGAAATTTTCATTGCTTTTGCTGAAAAAGGGAAAAGACCACATTTTTGCCTTTAAAAAAAAACAGATTCTCAATAGTGAAATGGAGGATTTGTTCGTCTTTGAGTCAATATTTACCTTTTATCGGCAAAACATACATTTGACGCCATTTTGATTTTTACACCTTTTAAAAATTCCAACTCTGTAATTGAAAATCCAACGAAAAAGAAATTATTTTTCCAATGAAGTTTCTTTCTTCGTGAATATTTTGTTTCTTCATGGGTTAAACACACTAAACAAAAAAAAATGTCTCATTCTCTGAGTGAAAAACAATGAAATATCTTTTTTAACAGCTTCGGTTGTAATCTGTCTGCAGTGGTCGGAGGTCGTGTGGGAGTACGTATTGGTGAAGACAGACATGTCACTCAACTGACAGCTCCTGCAAGTGATGAAAACATTTCACTTGTCTGTCAGCTAGCTTTCGAGGCCAGGAAGGACGATAATTTTACTGTCAGAAATTCAAAGCCATCTGTTAATTTTCCAATTCAAACTGAAACAGCGACCACTTGAAGCTATCCGGACTGGAAAAAATATCGTCCAAAAAAACAAATGAAAATACTTCAAGACTAGTATTTTTCAACATTATCATCTTACTTATAAATTCAGTCTCCACAGATTTCTATAACAAATTGCTATCAGTGTCGGGTAAATGTAACAATAAAAACAATAATTTAAAAGAAAACATTGACTCAATCAAAGTATCCAGAAAAATTCCTAAAAAACATTTTTTTTATTTTTATGGAGAATAGCTTTAAATTATTAGTTAATGAATAAGAATTTTAAAAAATTCCCATGAAGAGCAATATTTTACTTTATTTTCCAGTTATTTTTTTTATTTTGTTTTTTTATTCACAAGCTAAAAAATTCGTACGGCGCCCCATGACCCGACCCTTAAAAAGAAAAATAGAAAGTAGGTTATCACTCAAAGTGTCGAAAAATCACGTGATTCTCCGAAAATCAAGGGAGGTGATGAATGCAACAAATGCAAATTGACGTTTCATTAAACTCAATTTGTCGTGTTTACGAAGTATTAGTTTTCGAGAGAATAAATGAAAATGAAATAGAAAAAGAAACAGAAAATGTTAGATTATTTGAAAGAATTGCCAATTGCAGCCGACATAATTTTGCTAATTTTTATAGCTTCCCTTGATACTCAGAGAATCAGAGATCAGAGTGAATTTTTATACTTAGAGTAGCAATTACCCGGGAGGTATTTCTGTATTGGTCTATCTTTAATATATGCGAAGATTTTGTTAATGTAAATTATGCTTACTTTTTTCCGCCAAAAATTTATTTCAAAACGATCCTATTCTATTTATAAGTGACTGCCCAAGTTAAAATCTTCTTCCACAGAATATTTGTCATCTCGTAGGATAAGTTTTATCAATTGAGATCACTATACAATTATGAAAGACAAGCAAAGACCGCGAAAACCGATTTTTAAGATAAATGTGGATTAGCTTGATTAATAAAATAACATAACTTTTTAAGTTCGTTCGTCAATTAATTCCAATTTAAGAGGAGAAAACTTTTTATCGAAGGCTGTGTATTCTTCAATTTTTTAAATGCTGTATTTCTGTTCGATGAGGAGGTATGGTGAAATTCGATTTCGTACCCAGATAGATAGCACCCACGGTTTTAGTTGCCTCACTGTTGGGTAGAAACAAGCTAGTATTTTAGACACTGGTCAGTGCTACCCTCACTTTTGGCCTTGTTCCAGACTAGGTTAGGCTTCGTAAATCCAGAGAGGTGCACGTTGATTAGCTTATGTATGAAAATATACCCCTCTTGGCAAAGCATTGATATGAAATCTAGTTTATACCAGACTCTCAAGACAACCTATAATCATCAAGCCTAAAGTGAATTAAATAATCAAAGATGAAGAAGAATGCTGCGTGCCGTTGAAATAATTGTCCATAGATTCTTTTATGACTGCTGACAGACATTCATGCTCGTGAGTGATGGTGGTTGTCAAGAACATGGTGCTGGTGAAGAGAGAGCTTTTCTCCCAGGCTGTCCTTTCGTTTTCTTTGCTCTGATTGCTCAACGAACTGATACAGCACGAGAAAAGAGGAGAAAAAAAAAACGTACACACAGGGAGGATATAATGGAGAACAGTTTTGAAAAGATCGATGAAACTTGACAAGAAGATGCTGAATGTCAGTTTGTAAACGCACAACTTTTAAACTTGTCCCCCCCATTCTTTCAGGGGGTCGAATCGACATTCCTTATTATTACCAAATCTGATTTGAGCTTGTTAACTTAAAAGATAAAAACAAACTGAGAAATTAAATTTACTTAACGGAAGAGACATTCTCCGAACGGAAATAACGAACGCTTCCGTCTAAAGCAGGTTACAAATGCCAACGTGATTTTTTTTTCCTTTTTTACAAAATGGCAAACAAGATGAAACTGCGTGGTTTATCTTATTTTTATCCTAACCATCGAAAAGTCTTGTTACGATGTCATCTTTCTTTCGGATTGACTGATTCTAATTTCCAACGAACAAGAACGAACGTACCTTTCTCGAATTAGATTATGTTTGGGTGGAAAAAAATTAGTGAGTTTTGGGCTAAGAGCACACAAAAGACAATATACAATTGATAAGTTTGTTATTATTATTATTGTACTCTGTCGTACTCTGGTTTAGAAGTTAATGCTCGAACATTTCCATGATGTCTCTTCGTAAAATTGAATAATCCATTAGGATTACAAGAAGTCTAAATCAGCCCCAAAGCCCACGTTTCCCATATACAGCTTTATTTTTGTATTGTAGACATTATATTTACACGATTTTCCTTATAGAGAATCCACATCGTGCGTGTAACGAAATGATTAATTTAAGATGAAGATTAACTCGTCCCCTTTCAAAATAGACCCCAAATCCTCGGGCATTTTTAAAAAAATCCTATTCATTTGTGCGCTTTTGTGTATTTAAATCAATGCTACGACTGATACAAGTGTGTAAACCGCAAACGAAACACCCAATATATATTGGGGTGTATAACCCTGTAAAGAACCTTTTAAAGGTCAATGCGAAGAATTTTCTCAGAGATTCGATGGAGTTTATCCAAAAATGTGACACTTTTGAGAGAGCAAGCCATTTTTACGAGAAGTGTTCAAGACGAAACGTTCTATGATTCTAGGAACACGGGGGCCAAGTGTTAATGAATGCTACACAGTGCAATGCTTTTGATGTCTTCTTCATTGCAATCCTATAATGTAGGTAAATTAAATTTGATAAAATACACTTCTAAATGGTCAAGTTTTCTGCTTTCATTTTTAACCAAATATGTAAGTAGCAACAGCTGCATGCCAGCGATATTTGTCATCTCCTTTTTATATTTTTTTTACTGTATCATGAAATGTCAATTTGCAAACCAGCCACAAACCTCTATCCTCAAGTTGAGATCTCACAAGAAAGAGCAATTGAGCAACCGTAGCCATCAAAGATGGTGAAGGGTTATTACCTTTCTTTTATATGTACGTTTGTTTGTGTTTGTTTACTTGTTTGTTTGTTTGTTCCAGTACTCCTGTCTATACTGTTTTGTCTACAGATTTGAAAATTGGCACCAGTACTCCACTAGACCTCGTCTAAAAACGATTCTATTGTTAATTTTGAAAAAAAAAAAGAAGCTTTTGTTGACCTCTTGGGGGCCTTATTTTGAAGTGTTTATTTATTTAGTACTACAAATTTTGACGCTATGGCTGTTCGATTACTGACTGTAATGAATTTTTCTCGACTGTTAGCTTATTACAATATGCTAAATCAGTTGGCCCCGAATAAAATTCGAAAGATACTCAAAGTGTTGAACGTTTAGATTAGTCACGCAAATTGTTAAAGTGATTTTCTTAGTCATGGGTACACCACAGATTCGATATCGTGATAAAATTGGATAAGTTTTAAAACCAACGAAAGAAGTAGAAATCAAGCGTAAAATCACACTAGGATCACTCTAGGATGGCAAGCTTTCAGTAGAGCAAGCACAACCTATTCGAACAAAAAATGGAATGGTCTACAACCAGTAGGTCCTCCCGATTGTCACCCGTGGGGCTGAAACATGGAATATAACCAAAAGATTGAGTATAAAACTGAGAACAATGAAAGGTTACATGAGAGAATCGTGATCAACATCACATGGAGAGATCACAATACGGCATGCGCTGGTCATTTAGCAAGAATATCAGACAACTGGCTCACAATGATCATACTGCGAAACTGTGGCCGGTATACAATAAGATGGAATGACCAACTAGACTAATTCAGTACGTATTTGCTCTGCAACACCCATGGTAGAGAGGTCTGGTGAATCTTGAGGAAGGTCTACATTTAATGACGATGATAAATACGGCTTAAATCCAGGAACTAAGAGAGATTCTGAAGTATATCTTCATAAAAGGAATGAACTGTGGAATTATCTCTGGCTTATCAACTTCAACCACTTTTATAGGGAGATATATTTGGAACGAATGGCCAACAGTTGCGGAAAATGCAGTGAAAATTACTATTGAATTGAAGCACGATGGATTTTCACTATTAAAGAAAAAAGATTATAGCTTCGATGGATTATTCTTTTCTCCATAAATTTCTTTTATACTTAATTTTATGGAT
The DNA here is from genome assembly GCA_963457665.1 of Thysanoteuthis rhombus. Lineage (NCBI taxonomy): Eukaryota > Metazoa > Mollusca > Cephalopoda > Oegopsida > Thysanoteuthidae > Thysanoteuthis > Thysanoteuthis major. The sequence continues at coordinate 44,229,963 of OY735212.1, read as the reverse complement.
ACCCCACCTCACATCAGTGGATAATTCTTTCATGAAATAATTTTCACACTCTCGGGTTCCTAGCCAATAAATTCCTTGAAACCAAATCTGGTCATTTTTTTGTTTATTAATAACCTCTCAAATTTGATAGAAAGATTAGCTAAGTGAATAATTAATCTTTCTCAGCAATCTTTGGGTTGACGCGGTCAAATTTCGGTTGGCTATAAAATTGCTATTACGATTGCGAATTGGAAAAATGTTAAAAGACGGCGCAGAACTTGCATGCCGTTAATTTGATATCGAGTGAGCGAGAGTGTGGTGTGAAAGTTTCCAATTTACAATCGGAGTAACCATTTTATAACCAACTGAAGATCACCTGGTCTTCCTTTTTGACCTTGTGTTGCACCAACTTTTGCTTGCTTAATGTCAATAATCTCTGTAGTTGAAGAGTAGATGTTTTCATTATTGTTTAAGCTTGGGCTCCTCGTCGCCATGAAATGGTTTGCAATTTGGTCTTTCAGATTAATTATCGAGTAGCGAGTTCCACTTTCACTAAGTACCCAATAACTGTAGCCTTGTGCCAAATTCAAACTACGCTTGGATAACTATAATTGTTTAAGCTTTCTGATTTTTAATTGACCATCTTTAAAAAGGACTGTAGCTTCTTAGCGGTTCTTTTTTTTTTGTCTTTCCTAGATTAAACATTTTAACCTTGAGACAATTGTTTCAGCTTTAGAGATTATCTATGCGTTTCAGGATGCGTTCATAATTTTGAAAATAAAGATAAGAAGAAATCTCTGTTACAAAAACTACATAAAGCAAAAATGTTCGCCTAGATTTTTTTCCAATCTTAGATTATTTTAAATGATCAGACCCTTGAACTTTCAGGAAATCCATTTTTTATGAAGGTCTTAGTGAAGGTTCTATCTACAATGTAACTATAATACTGGACTGGGTTCTTACTAAACGCTATTTTCATGATCGTATGGCTGACATGAATCATCTTATGTATTTCTCATTTTTTTTTAACATCATGGGGTCAGCGTCATTTCAAACGGGGTCCTTGCACAGGTCTAAAATTTTCACACTCCTGAGCAACCCTGCGCAGGATTGAAAGCATCTAAAATTGAAAGAAAAAAAATTCTCCTAGGAGACCGACACTAACAAAGAAACTTTACCTGACAAAATTATCTTACGAATTTCAAGAAAAACAGCATCTCATTTCTATTGTCAGATCTTTAAAAGAAACGTAATTGGAGTTGCGAATTCCCCGACAAGACAGTTCTTTCCTATTTTGATTATAAGCGCTTCCAATCTCATAGCCATCCGTTAGTTATTAGATACGAAATTGTTTCAAGTTTTACGAGGGAGGTTCTATTTACAATGTAGCTATAATGCTATAGTCGGCACCAACTTTCTGCCACCTAATCAGAGGTACTGACAACTATTTACGTATTACCATCATTTCTTCTACCTACACACTTTGAACTTCTTTCAAACAATCCAACTTCTCTACTGAAAAGACCAATAAACTCTTGTTGACTTTTCTTTTATACAAAAAATGCAACATGAACTCTACTTTTGAGGAAATAAGGTGGATTGTAGTTAGTGTTAGCGTCTGGATTATAGGTTTGAATTAAGGGTACTGTCTCAATCATTTATCGGTATTATTGTTTCTTCGTATTTTTACCCACCCCTTGTGCTTCCGAAATGATGGCTAATAATTCTTGCACTAACTTATCAGTTACCTCTATTTTGAATGGCTGAGAGGCTCGATCCTTCATCATCATCATCATCATCACCAGTCTTTAATTGTCCGTCGTTGGATATAGACCTTCCCAAGAATTCGCCAATTCTCTTTATCGTTGGGGACGCAAATATTACCTGAAAATGTTCATTTTGTCTCGCCATATCATACTCTATCGGCTTCGTTTCTGCATATGATCTCTGGGGGACCATGTTGTGAGTCATGATGTCCATCAGTTGTCTGTCATTCTAGCAACATAACCAGCCCAATGCCATTTGAGTTTCATAATGATTTTTATGTTGTCTCAGACTCCTGTTTTTTCCCTAGTACATTTTGCTGTCTTGCGTCTTCATGTAATGTTGAGTATATTTCATGTGCACATTGCATGGTTCTCAGTTTGTGTGTCATCACTTAGTTAGGTTCCATAGGTGACTACCGGTAGGATGCATTAGTTGTATCCTTTACAGTTGTTCAAATAACATTATTCTAGATCTAAACATACCGTTTACTATAGAGCCAATACGGCATGGATTTAGGGTTAGTGTTAGGGTTAGTAAGTAGGTTAATGGTTCTTGTTAATTGGTAGGATTTAAGTTAGGGTTAGTAGGTAGGTTTGGAGTTAGGTTTTGGGATTAGGGTAAATTGTTAGGTTTAGGATTAGTGTTTCTGATTCCCCAATTATTTATTAGTGTTATTTTGTTACCTGGAAATTAAATCTACCTAGTAGCGATTTTTAAAAAAATGTAGCCACTTTTAGTCATCAAAAAATGGCCAATTTCAAAATGGTGACTTATGAAATATTGCAAGGATAGCCAATTCTTTTTTTACAAAAACTAACAAATCACCAAATGGTTCTAGGGCCCAATGAATTGAAAACACCTAAAATAGAAAGGAAAAACATTGTCTCCTTGAATAATTTGCTATTCCTGTCACGTAAATCTTGACTAGAAAAACAGTTTTCAACTATACTTCAAAAAATATTTCACCAAATTTTCCATTGTTCGTATATCTTCCTGGCAAGGATACCCGACGTTTGCCCAAGGGGAAATAACTTGAAATATAAACAAACAGGAAAAATGTTATTTGATATATTTCTTTTTACGCAACACAACGAATGAAAAAATTCATTATTTACACTATGTACACAAAAGTAGATGTAACAGAAGAAATATTCTAATGCACAAAAAACAACAAATTATGTCGTCGGTTAGTTTGACATGGCGTCTGGTACGTACCCCATATAAGTGTTTCTCTAATTGGGTGCACCTCCAGCATCAACCTCACAGTGCCTATAACTTACGCCGAATGAAAATTTATCCTCCGGCTAACAACTTGGAACGCCAGGATTGTCTAGAAATGATATATGGTTACTTCGAATGACCCCTATGTCGTGGGAAGATCTACCCATGTGTTGTATTTCAGCATCTTCAATGCAAAACTGTCACACAACACAGAAAACTGGCAAGAAACGACCAAGAAATGACTGCGAATGACATCTGAGGTCAACCTCATGTGGCAACTTCACCACTTCACAGTCTACAAGCGGAATATTAGAAGAGGCACGAATAAACAAAGAAACGAAGTATTACTATAGATAGAACATACTTACAAGGCAAATACGTCAAATCAATGCGACTTTATCGTCGCAGACTGTTTACATTTAACCAAAATTACCAAGCGACATTTAGGTACTCAAAAGTCGATTATATCGATCTCAAAACAGATACAAAGACCAATATAAGAAATACAGCTCACTAGAGTAAATCATTGGTGAGCCTAATTATTTCTGATACATCGATTAAGTAGTGTAAGATTGCTAAAAATGAATTGGATTTTTTAAAACTAGTTCAGTGTTCTCTATGTTTAAGACCTATTTGGTCTAAGCAAAATAAAGCACAAATTGCGACTATATTTGCTGTCAAATTACCCAACGATAAAATTCGATATTTTTCGAGCTACTTGCCATGTTTTTTCAAGATTCATGTCTATTCTTAGATAAATAAGTGAATCAAAATTTACATCTGTCTATATTTACTTCCAATAAAATCATTGTTTATCACACCTATGCTGTTTTGTTGATAAAAGCTACGTACCTGTCTTGCAGTCTCTATACGTATTTCAGGCTACGAAACAACGGTTGCAACAGCTGGTATGGAAGATGTTTTATGGTATATGGTATAATTCGTGATTAAGTCAGTGAATACGACTTACTAAATTACCGTTAGGTTGAGTGGACCCAGCACCTGCCGACCTACAATTTCTTCTCAACAATTATTTTAGGTGCGCCGACATTCCTACCACTGATAGCCGTCACTGACTGACAGGCAAACATACCGAAACAAAATTTGCTGATTTAGCTCTTTTGGTGCGAGATCTATCTCCTTTTTGGTTGTATTTAGCTCTTATAAGAGACTGACAGACTGATACACCAAAACAAAATTTCAAAGGGTACGGGTGACAAATGAGATCGAACAAGTAATTTTATGGTCTGACATCTTTTTCTTCTGTTCTTGAAATGATATAAATATCCAGCGACCAGCACAAGATTTCCCACGCTCACCGCCTTAAAAATAAATCTGAATTTTTACTGAAAAAAATCTACGCAAACACATACCAAAAGTATTGTATAATGTTAGAGAAAAACGGCGAGCGGATTGTTTTAAATGCGAATATTTATACTTCTAAATGACACGTAAAGATATCATGAGCGAACAGAAAACTTATTATTTCAATACTATATCTTAAATAGTACCTGTCAACCCTGGGTTAAGTATTTCAAAGCGGGAAGAGAGGACTAAAACTTCCAGACAGGTAGAAAAAAAGTTTTCCTTCATATTTAAAGCTTTCCCCTTACTTTTGACCCTTTAAAAGGATAAAGTTTCTCTCCCCCTTTGGCCCTTAAAGGGAAAAGAGGTTTTCCCATACTTTGACCCTTGATAAATTAAATATAGATATGAAAGGCAGTCATTGTATTCGAGTAACTGCTCTTTGTTGAAAATAAGATAAAAATTGAAAACAATTTAAAAGAGAACATTTGACCCTCCCCCAAACATGGCTATGCTCGAATGAATGGTACAAAATCTCTCCTCAGATGATATTGATATGATTCCGCAGACCTTACTATTATAGTTTTGGTAAAGATCCCAATGGAAGAAAAAAAAAAAAGAAAAAACATGTTTAGATAGACTTTTTTCTTTAGGTGAGCGCGAATAGAGACCCTATTCAAAATGTCGATTTTTTCGGGCAAAATTCAACCGAAAATGTGTCATGTAAGCATGTTGAGACCTGCTTTATTTCGAATACGCCTTCGATTTTCCTATGTGATGTGTAGTTCTTTACTTATGAGTGTACAAACACTGACACACACTTTACTACTTCATAATGCATACTAGCGGGGGTGCCCAGTGCTTCCCGGGGGAAGAAACTCCTAATCTAACAACACTGGAAAGCAGATAATGCATTATAGAGATTTCATAAAATCAAATTTAAGAAAATAAAACAAACAAAAAACAAACAAAAACTGCCAAGCTGGCAGTAAGAGAAAAAGAAATTCACATCCACAGTTATCTATTATGAATGGAAAGCAAGAGTGCAGTTTAGCATTATACCTACTCTGTAAATAGAACTCCCTCTTAAAAAATAAATATCTAGTCTCTCAGAACCGACAATCCGAAGGTTTGAGGGGTCTAATAGATTGGAAGCACATGAAACTTTTTTTCTTAAATAAAAGAAGAAAAATATTTTCCCCGTCGGGTTTTGAACTCAGTCCACCGATCGTATTTATCTTGTTTCTAAACACTGGTGTATTGAAGCTTCAAGTGATTTCTGTAAAAATAAAAGTAGCTTTTTTTTTGTTTGAGTACAAAAGCAAAACCTATAAAAATTGACGAATTTTTTTTAAGATTCTATTTTAGAATTAGCGCTGTAAGTAAATTGATACCTACTGATTTCGAAGATGCTTTAGTTCTTCCTCTGTTATTCGCAGCTATCGACTTACAAGAGTGCAAAAATAAACACGCTTTACTATTTTATAATATTGATACTGCCATAATACAGCCAAAATCACATAACCTGATAGAAAGAGGAAATCATTCCTGTGATTTTCTATTGCAAATGGAAAGCGAGGGATTACCGTTAAAGCTACATTGTAAATATAATCTGGCTCAAAAACTAATTTACAAAAGGTTTGAAGGTCAAATGGATCACATGTGAAATTGAAAGAAAAAAATGAACTTTCTCAGTCAGAGATTGTTCTCCGTAGATTACATTTTCTGTGTCCTTAACCACTCTGCTATTGAACTCTCATGCGTTCAGAAAAAAAACGTAATTATTAGATAGAAGGTTATGAATTAATGGCGGAGAAGTCATTTTTTAAAAACTATCGACGCTCTCATATGTGTAATTATCAATAATCCTGCCGTAGGGTGAGGATTAGTAAGCCTGTCTTACAAGACATTGTATGTTTGATCCTTACTGCGTACTTTAATATTGGAGCCTTCTACCAAACTAAATTTCCATTTATATATAATGTAATTGTTCGTGTTGAAAGACATAAAGATCAGATAAGGGCAATGAATGAATAAGACGAGATTTGGGTATGAAGTGGTTATTCGGGCCTTTGACTTACCAGCCGGCTGCGTAGCTCAGATGCTAAGAGCTGCGTCGCGTTAAGACGGCCTCCTGTTGTACGCAGATTTGATTTCTGCAGTAACGTATTTCTTCGATTGTTCATTTCATTCAACGTGTAGAAAGTGGAATGTCAGTTGAAAAAGAGTGTCCATTAAAAATAATGTGTTCATATATATATAGGTAAGGTCTGGACATCAAATTTAAAGCCACATGACTTGATTTGGCGCCACACTGACGTATATATTACTTCGCAGAAAATAACGCATCCATTTTAAACTAATTATTTTTAGTGTACTGTCTTGTCGTATGCAGACTTTAACTTAAATAATTGATTGCTTTCGCGCAAACCGAAGTTAAATACTATAGTTGGCACTAATCTTTTACTGTTAATCTAATCTTCTGATCAGAAAGTGCACTTAAACTGATCAGTGGCTTATCTTTCTGGCCGACCGATTGTACTTGTAATCCTACCCTTTCGTCATTGTTCTTTCCGCAAAACATCAGTTTGGGAGAACTGACTCAATAGATTGTCTTCGTGTCGAAGCTCAACTTACAAAGAGTAAAGATAATTGAAATTTTGATTTTTCAGGATGTACCTCTGAGATTGAATCACTTAACCTGAAGTTATGATTCATCCCTTCGGTCTTTACAGCCCGGTAGTTGATGTTTATTTTTCAGTAATGACTTCAGAAAAGTTGAGTTGTATATTGTTGTAAAAAAAAAAGTAATTTCAAAAAATCTGGAAGGCTCAATGACAAAGAGGTAAGAGAAGATATTTTTTTTTTAATCACAAAATTTTCAATGAAATAAGAAAATTCAAAGATAATTCATTCAACAAAAGCGTACTTTGTGTCATGCCTAAATTGGTCTTTTATCAAAAGTAGCCGAGGAATCAAATTGATCTTGATGTTTGAACTACGTCTTTTTTAAATATGCTTACAGTCATTCCAATTAAAGGATTTGCTATGGAACAGTTAAAAATTCTAAAAAAATAATGTTTACTAAGCTTAGCTTAGTACAGCACAAGGCTACGACTGTGGAGCACTCAGTCCTTCGAGGCGTGCTTGTTAATTATTTTTTCACAAGACCAGAATGCTACAATATTGTTTCTTACCAAACAAATTATTAATTATTACAGGGTAAAAAATGGGCTCATAAAATTTTGCAATGTGTTCCATATTTTGCTCGGACAATAGAACCCCTTCTCTGCATATTTGATGTTTTAACACAAGGTTTTGGCTGATGCATTCTTCAGTCATGATTAAGTGTATAATTCGTGAAATTCGTATGTCTTCTAGTTTCTATTACTGAGGATATGTTCGCGGGGTTGTTGCTTCTCTTAAGGTTGTCCCTTATACTCGTATGTTGGTCTCTGTCTAGGTAGCTGCTTTTGTGTTTTCGTTCGTTGTTATAAGTAGGTTTTCCATACCATGTGAATGGTTTGAAATTTGAATCATTTCAGGCACCGAATGCCAGTTTATTATATTTGAGTGTCTTGAATCCGCCCTCTGTGTGCGTTATTAATATATTCGCCATTCATTTCTTTTTTCATTGTGAACTGCATTGAGGTGCTTATACAGTTCATATGTTCCAAGCGTACTTTCATATCTTCATGATGTATTAGAGTATGAGGAAAAGCCTTCAATAACGTTGGACTCGGAAATGAGTTTCAAAATGAAAATCGAAGGAGGGAGATGTGAACATCAAGAGCAGCTCTGGTTTGAAGTAACTTTCTGTTTATATCGACAGAGTTTCAGGCGAACCCGCCTAAACTCATTCGGGTGTTCAAGTTTCCAAACTAAGTATTCAGAACACAGGCTTGTCAAGTCTCGAATACGACTAGGCTGGTCTAGACGTAAAGTTGATTGGCTACTGAATGTTAAACAGTAATTGAACCAATACGATTTCCGGGACAAGATTATAGTCCTATTCTACTTATTCGTATGTACGAACATGACGCTTTCTGATTATTATTCATTTATATTCTGGGGCCTTCTCACACTAATAAAACCTGTTGATTTATTTGTTTTAGCATGTTTTTGAGTTTTTATTACTCTTTTTTCTTTTCTTTTTTTTTTTTTTGATTGTTGGGTGAAGGCGACGAGGGGCCAATCGGAAGTAAAGCATAGTATCTTACAGCGATAGAATAGAAATTCTCATCTCTTCCATTTTTTCTCTGATCTTTCTTCCCTCCCTAAGCCCTGGCGAGGTAATGAACAAGGGTTAAGATATATAGTTATAATAGTAGATCACAGGAATATTGACCAATAGCAAAGGTTATCAATAAGAATAATATAGTTTACATATTGTTTTTGAATGTTATTATAGTTACTATAGATACATTCCGTAGTCGATAAATTACTCCAGCTAAATTTATGCATTGATGACACATATATATATATATATATATATATATATATATATATATATATATATATATATATATATATATATATATATATATATATATATATATACAAGGTTTATAATGATGAAATCTTGGTGGTAAACCTGCAGAATTTCGACGGGTCCAACTAGTAAATATGATTATTCTCTGGAAACTAGCAAAAGCTATGGTTGGAAATAGCTCGTACGGGTATTTGAAATGTAGAATTTTGTTCGTAATCGAGGTAAATCAGTAGTGCAATCAGCATTTGAAGAATAGGGACGGGAGATGTTCGGGGATGTATTCGCAGCCAAGGGAGGACTTGCTTCCTAACTTATCGAGACGGATTAGTGTCTGTCGTCTAATTAAAGCTAGATTAAGAAGAATGTCTCTTGAGAACGTTGCGACAGAATGCATGCTGAAGAACAGAACTGCTGAAGATCGATAAATCTGCCAGAGTCATCTCGTCGTATAGACTGCGACTGGCAACAAACAAAAGCATATTTTCACCACAGAACCTTGTATAAATTTTCAGTAGTTCGGCGCCTATTTGGCCGACTTTTGTCACCAGTCAGTGACCCAAGCTTTCGGCGTCAATTTTGTTGACTTTTGTCGCCAGTCATTGACCTAAGCGATTAGTCGCGAGGATTACGTACGATTCAACAGGCTCAAAAGAACATTGAACAGAAAAGTCTCCTGGTATCGATGGTCTTCCCAACGAACTATACTTGAGGCTATCGCACATATTTGGCTTCATATTGGTTTACGATCTAGAATAAATGATTATCCCAAAAGAATGTCCCTAAATGCTTCACCAGGACTGTAATGGAAGTGCTGCGGAAAGACAAGCACAATAGAGTCAGCATCAACAATTATAGGCTGTTTATCATGTTGAGTTGAACCTGCTGGCTAAGATTCTTCAAGATGTCTAAAAACTGTGCTGGGTATTCTCGTAGCTCACGAGTGTATAAGTATTGTAAGGAGTTGTAATAAAAATTTCCCTTAGATCGTATGATCTATCATGGGCATTGCAGAGCCAGTACTTTCTGAATTTATATAACTCGCCACACCATCTTACTTTCTGTCGGCCACAGATGGGGATCTACGTTGTAAGTTGTCATGTCCAGCAGTTGTCTACCATTCTTGCAACTTGTCCAACCCATTGCCATTTGAGCTTTCTAACTGTTTCTATATATCGATCGTTGTGTTTTTGTCTCAAACATGTTTTTTGTACATGACCTTTGTTTCGCTGAAGTTCGTGTGGGGGTCAACTCTTTTGCCTGCTTCATTTGGTTCGTCTAACATTATTTGGAGATCGTGAAGGTTCTTAGTAAAGACGACAATGTCGTCAGCGAATCTGAGGTTACTCAGGAATTCTCGGTCTATCCCGATTCCACGATGTTCCCATTCTAAGTTTCCGAAGATCATCTCAAGGCAGGCTATGAAAAGTTTGGGTGAGCTGGTATCACCTTGCCTCTTTTCTTATTGAAAGGGCTCAGAGTCTTCATCTAGCCTGATAAAGGAGCTGTTTTGATTGTATATATGTTTCACTACTTTGTCATATACAAGGTTTACACCTTGTATTATTGCGTCAATGACTTTGGGGATTTCACTGAATAGAGATAGTCGATGGTTGAAAGCTTTTCTTTCTGAAGCCATCTTGTACCTGTGGTTGGTTTTCTTCTTACGTTTTGGTGATTCGGTTTGTAATCACTTTGGTGAAGAATTTGAGTTGAGTAGGCTTATTGGCCTTTAATTGTTGAGATCTTTTGGGTTTCCTTTTCTTTTTTTTTCTTTCTTTTTTTTTTTTTGTATTACAGCATTAATAGTTCCACACTTCCAGGACTTTACTTCGTTTGAGATAAGTTGAATACGATGGTTAGTTTTACAGTGGTGACTTTTCCAGCTTTTTGTATAGGTTGATGGTGATTTTATCGGTTCCAGGGGCCTTTCCTTTCTTTCTTTGTTTGATGACCTGCTTAACTTCCTGCGGAGTAACTCCTTGGAAGTCCTCGAATTGATTACTCTCCGCTCGTATTTCCCGTTCATTTTTGTGTCCTTTGTCTGTTGGAATATGAATGAGATTCCTGGACACGCTTGACTATTCGATCCCAATATGTGGTCAATTTTCCATTCACTGTACTAAGAGATTTTCCAATAGTTTTGAATCCCCTACTTTTGTCGTGAATGCTTTTAATGACTGTTGTTGTGTATCTTTTTTCGTATTGTCTTCGTTTCTTTCCAGTGGTTTTGCTCAGCTTTTTTTCTTTTATCCTTTCTATTGTCCATGTTGGTGGCTTGAGATTCTTGATTTTTTTTTTCGTGAGATTTTCAGTTTCTTCTGAGAGTTTATCTATGGTGTTTGAGACTTTTGGCTTGAACATACTGGCTACTTCAACTAGGGATGTTGTTATATTGTTGCTGAGCTCCTCGATGTTCTCTTCTGGTTCGGTGAGGAGTTCATATCTGTTCTTCAGCTCCAGTTAGAATGATTGGGTCAGTTCTTTTTGAACGGTAAGTGGTTTCACTTTGGTGATGAACATTTCCTTGTGTTTTGATTTGAATTTTGAATCTTCTCATTATCATTATCATGTGGTCACTTCCTACAATGAATTGGTTTGGGACGTACATATCTATAACAGTGCCGTTCTTGTTCGCTAGGATGTACTTTATTTCGTTCTTGGTTTCAAGGCTCCTCAAAGTCCACGTTCTATTGGATTCCTCTTTAAAGAGGGTGTTCATGATTTTGAACCTGTTTGTTTTAAATTTTACGAGGTCTTTACCCCTCTTGTTCCGTATTTTGTAACTGTTATTGCCGACAAATGTTTCTGTCCCTTGTCCCTATTTGGGCGTTGAAGTCTCCCATTATAATGTTGAAATATTTTTTTGTCTCTTGGAGTATGGAATTCAAGTCATCGTAGATGTTATTCATCTCTTCATTGGTTGATTATTAAGTGGTACCGTAAACTTGAATAATGTTCAGTTCGTATCTATTTGAGAGCTGTATAGTGACACTGGCTGCTCGGTCTGAAATGGCTTTGAATCCAAGAACATTGTCCATGTGTTTTTTATGAATTAGAAAGCCCGATCAGCTCTGGAATCTATAGATTTAGCGATATCTGTTTATTTTAGTCCCACTGCTAATTTGTCTATGTTGAGAGTGGGCTATGGACTGTGCTCGATCTAAAATTACATTTTTTTTTAGTTTAATTTTACAAACATCAATGGGTAGGAACTTTGTCAGCCACAAGTACGTGCGATGATAGAGGTTGTAAAACACGCCATATGATGATTTGGTGTGTTAAAGACGTATGATGACTGGGGGCGTGAAAAACTACGTAATGTGATACAAGTCGTAAAAAAACAATGTAATGTGATAGGGGGTATAAAAGACAACGCAATTTGATACAGGATGTAAACAACGGAGTGTGATGATAGAGGGTGTAAACTATGACGTAATATGATAGAGGGAGTAAAAGATGGCGTGTGATGATAGAAAGTGTAAAAGACAATGTAAGAGGCGCGCTGATAAACTTATGTCGGTCCAAAGCCCTAGATGAAGTTTGAACGAGTTTTTAATCCTTCGACTAAAATTCATGATTACGTTTTGAACAGCCTACGAGGCAATGCCTCTAATTTTGAAGACTTTGACAAAGAAGAAAGATACTAGCCCTAACGCGACCTTAAAATGTTTTTTTTTTCTTAATTTTTTTATGTAGTTCCCATTAGGCCCGTATGCTGAGGGTACTGCTCACAAAAAGTAGTGGCAAAAGTCTGTACACGCAGGGTTCAAATCCCCGAAACTTAGGGTAGTATCTCGTAAATATACATATATATATAGAGAGAGAGAGATGAGTAGTGACGTACATAGAAATATAGATTCAGTGTACGGAGACAGACGGAGAAACCTCCAGACGAATGAAAAGTCGGTGTGTGTATATAATACGTACATAAATGTGTATAGATAGCAAGTAAAACACACAAAGACATATATATGGATGGATCAAAAGCTGTGAAGCATATTAGATGATTTCAAAAAAGCAGACGGGAAATGAATCGAGTGAAACGCTGTGTAGATCTAATTAAATCTTGAGTTTCTAATTCCAGCAAGATGATTGCTTGCGTGATCGCCGCTAGTCTTTTTCTGTGTTCACGCAACTTATGAAAATCCACAGGACTTTAAAATGTGATTAAACTATCAGCAGTGAGTAAATGACTGGCTCTGTAAGTCTTTAAGTAACAATAGCAGCAAGCTGACATTCAAGTCATGCCGGGAGATGAACATATTCATACCCAGGAGTATTGTTAATTTTACAAATACACGAACGTACGAAAATTATTTGCCTAATTGGAGATTTGGGGGTCCAGGAGCATTGGCTCTTGGAGGACCCCTCCGACATTCATTGAGATTTATCATTGTATAATGTTAATAGAAATACAGTAGGTTATCAATTATTCATGAAGTTTTTGGGGGACTGAGGGCGATTTGAAATAGCCCTCTCCCTCAGCTACGCCCCTCCTTGTGAGAGAAAGTTTCCCATAGAATCTATTTAAAGATATTTGAGCTTGAATCTTAGTTTTTGAGTTGAACTAAGTATATTCATGATAACTTTAGCGCCATTGAGAAAGCTGGACTTTTGGACTTATAAACTTGTAGCAAGTTTGATTCTCACTGGGTGCTTTACACCCGTTGCCTTGACAGGAGGAAGCTAAGCTTTGAAAGAAAAACGTTTTGCCCAGAAGTAAGAGTTATGAAGTTAGTCTTGCAGACCATTACTACTCAAGTGAGTTTGGTCCTTCCTAGATGTCTGACAGTTTTGACGTTGGGCAAGACAAAGCTAAGCTTAGCAAATATCGAAAATATGCCCACGGTTTGGACATATTGCTGTGGAGTAGTAGTCAGCAGATTAGTACCACAAACCGCTACAACTGTAGAGAGTTCGATCTACGCTGGTTTTCTACAGCTGTGGCCTGGTACCAGACGAAGTTAAGCTAAAGAAATACTGATACAGCTCACCTATTTCGGATTATTTTATAATCTATATTATAATATAATAATCTAATCTAATTTTTTGCCAAAGTTGTTGTATGTTGTCTTTGTTGTGCGTGCAACAAAAAGAATGTGTTGATCCAATCCTCCAAATAAGGTAGGGTCTGCTTGTCTGGTAAATTAGAATTCTGAATTGGAGCTTTTATCTGGGCTCGAACCCCAATCACTGTCGCTGTTTGGAAATATGTAACCATTTCAGCCACGAGACAGGCAAAGAAGAATCAACCACCTGGCATCAACTGGAACGAAAGGAGAAGTTAATGGTTGCAACTATCTGTTAATGTAACTCATGATTTAACGGGCAATATCGCTGTGAAGAAGTGGTTATCTAACTTGTCTTACTGATGATTTCGATCCTCAAGGGATATTCTCCACTTATTGAATATCAACGTCGTGAGCGATATCTATCAAGCAAATATGTCATAACTTCCATTCACTCTTTTGATCGCTCATGTAGTTACGCAACAAATCCTGGCGATAGAATAAAATTAGAAATAAAAACAAACAAAAAAAACACCCAATCAGGTTAGTCACTCAATAGAAACCGTCAAACAACCAATGCCTTTTGGCGGCATGTCGTGTCGGCAGTGATCAATTAAAAAGCTGGAAAAAGGAGTGATCAATGAATAAGTTATTCCTCTTTCCTGTTAGGCTAAAAAAATCCAAATTTTTCAAGCGTGAATATTACGGTAACTAATCCATAAACCCACAGAAACATGCATGAATTAAAACATTATAATATAGACGAAAGAGATCAAAGCTAATTTGTTTATTGTGAAATCTAATCAGCTTAACGATCAACCGTCCATTATGAATTTGGATCCGACCATTTTTTTCCTCTGGGGTTTTGCCATGCTGAATTAAAAACAATAAAAACTCATGTTTCTGAAACATCAAAATGATTGCGACAGAAAATCGTAGAATAAAATTTGTAGACGAGGTCAAGCTTTCTTATTTTGGGATTAGCAAAAACTCACCACAAACGTTACCAGTTTCTTGTTCTGCAGGATATATTTCAAATACTTGATAATACTCTTGTGCACAAAATACACAATGAAGAATAAACATTGATCACTTTAAAAAGAATTCAAGTACTGAGGAGGGACATCTATTAACACGTTGTGTTTTTTGCGGTTAATATTTGCCATTCGATTAGGTTTTGTTTGTAGATAACAAAACAGTGATTAAAGTGTTTTCCAATATCGATTTTACTGGTAACAGCTGTTCAAGGGGTGTGTATAGACACGAATTATTTGTTCAGCATGAAACATTTACGTAAGTAATTCGATATCCATAGGTATGTTCAGTGGATGGATTAACATGAGTCGACATTCTAGCGTTTTATTGAGTAAAATCAAACAAGCAGCCTAATGAAAATTAACAACAAACGAACTAATTATCACCGTTTAACAAAAGACAACTCGAGCGCAGTTTGTCCGATTTCACTCCGTCTAAGTTATAATGTACAAGAGACATTTTGCAACAAATGTAGAATAACAATTTTGATTAATGGTTGAGTAAGTACTCTACAACAGCTACTGCTACTGTTAAGTGATTAAAGGGGATCCAGGTACACGATCATTTCTCTATTAGTAGACTTTGAACATACAAAAAAAAAACTGTAACTAAAAGTATCTATACACCGTACCTTCCTCGTATACCCTTATTTCCATCACTGCGTCCGACGTCAATCTTCAACCCTCTTTACATTTACACATCCTAACGTTTATAAACACGTTAGAACGGAAGTAACACAGGCGCCCTAAGCAAGATCAGCAAGTCAGCTATTGATGGTTTCGAGAACGAGTGACACAACCAGTGGATGTACCGAAGTGTAAATGCTCAGAGAACCACTTTTCTTGTGCACGACCGTGAGATACACCAGGATTCATCATCAGTGATGTTTCATGGGGTCACTGAATGTTTCAGATCTCCCAACACTCAGAAACCCTCACTCCAGCGACCCAGTCGGCGTTGATCAAACCCCAGTTCGTTTTCTGGTTGCGCTACCTAACTTACGGTGCCACTGGTTCACAGAGACCTTGAAGCGAATTCATAACAGATAAAACATAATTGAAAACATCCCATGCGACGTAATAAATCATAATCAGTCTTTTATTGTCCGTTGCTGAACTAGCGCGTTCCTCAGAATTCGTCAAATCTCTCTTTTGTGGGCGTCGCAGAGCCTATATCTCCTGAACCTATCTAGTTCGTATCGCAATATCATATTCTACTGGCCTCGGTTCTGCACTTGATATCTGGGACCCATGTTGTTAGTCATGATAAACATCGGTTGTCTGCCATTCTTGCAACATGACCTGTCCATTACCATTTGAGTTTCCTAATGGTGTCTATGATGTCTCAGATTTCTCTTTTGCCCCTAATATACGATGCTGTCTTGTGGTCTTGCCATGTGAGTTTGTGCATCGTGTAGTTCTCAGCTTGAGAGTCAGTCTCTTGGTTGGGTTCCATGTCTCAGCTCAATAGGTGACTATCGAGAGGATGCATTGTTGTATACTCTCCTTTTTAGGACTGATGGAATTTTCTTGTCCTTGAAGGATGAGTCAGAGACCAGCAATTAATACGTACAACCAATAGTTCAACACTGGAAACAGAATAGCCGACAGAATTGCCAATATAGATGTTTTTATTTATTTATACATTTTTTCTTTATATTTGTGAGTCCAGTATTGACAATGTATAGACGATTTTAATGTTTCAAAGTCCAGTGTTGCCAATTGAGATGATTTTTTTTTTAAATTTTGGGATTTGAAAGTGGATTCCTGACTCGAAAAAAATGAAAGATCAAATCTCAATTGGCAAACCAATTGGACAACACAGATGTAGCATCTGATCACAGAGATAATAATTGGACATACTTCTGTTGTCAACGAAGTATAACTGGTCCTACTGAATCATTGGCGACGAATATTCGCCAACGAAAGTCCCTAACGACATGAAAAATTTGATTACCAAAGAATAAAAAACAATCTTGTTACTGAAGGAGAGAAAAAAGGATGAGGAAGTTTCCTTCTTCATCCTCTTATAAAAGCAAGGCGGAGAAATTCTAATCCAAGCTTGGCGTTGACCACAATGAATTATTCAAGAAAAATGATTTCAAGTATTTCGACTTGAATTCCAAACTGGTTTATTTGGAGAAAACTATTTTCTGCAACGTCATGAATGCATATCATGATATTGATCCAAAGCAGCTCTATAATTAATTTAACAAATGCTTACACGGGTTACAAAATGAGCAACTTAAGTACGCACCCGATATTGATCTCAATTTCAGTTGCTCTCCAACTCAACTAAGACCGTTATTCTATGGCCGGCCGAAAACAGCGCTGATAAGAAATAGAGATTTGGTTTTCGGCAAGACACGTGCTCGCATTTCTTTTTCTTCTGGAAGCCTGTCATAGCGCGACAGCCGCTCTACTAGTTGAGCTTCGAAAGCCAACGGTTGTAAAAGATCAAATCCAACCAAATAGCCATTTTTCTCACTTTCTCTGAGTATCTAGCGTTGCCCTTTTTGATATTTCGTTTACACGCACTAACAGTATTGGTAGTAATATTTCAATTATCACTCATTTCTGAGACTAGTGCGTCTTTCATCGTTAATTGTGATTCCTGTCCATCGCAACGACTTACACCGTCACTCTACGACTGCTTGCAAATTGCGGGTCGGAAATAAAGAATATGCTTTCGACAAGATACGATCTCGCATTTCTTTCTCCTCCAGAGGTCTGTTATATCATTTTCAATGTTCGCTACTCTCTGGCATCATTAGCATACCTGAAAAGATCTTCATCATCATCATCTGCAGCCTTTTAATGTCAAACGTTGGATATAGACCTTTCCCAAGATTTGCCACATCTCTCTATCATGAGCATCAAGTAGCCAGTACTTTCTAAATTTATCTAGTTCATCACGCCATCTTTTTTTTTTGTCGGCCACAATTTTACATATGATCTCTGGAGATCCACAGTTGTGAGTTGTGGTGTCAAACAGTTGTCTGACATTCGATTAACATGTCCATAAGAGTTTTCTAACAGTTTCTATGATGTCTCAGACTCCTGTCTTTTCTCTAATATACTGTGCTATTTTATGATCTCTCCATGTGATGTTGAGCGTTATTCTCTCATGTGCACTTAACATGGTTCTCAGTTTGAAGATAAACTAAAATGCGGGAGATATCAATGCAGGCGTACAAAGTACACAAGTAAATTATATAGGGGCCGGGGTGTTTAATGTCTTATTTTGCCCCTCGTAAATGCTTGGAAATGGCATTTTCAGCACTAAATTTTGATACAAAATATACTCAACATAACACGAATCCGTGCAATTTTTTCTTGAAACTAAGGTCAGCATATCGAAGTGAAAATGCAAATAACTGAATTCTCTCTTGGTAAGATAACTATTTTGAATACAACATATAAATCAAGAGAAAAGAGCTCTGATACGCTTGTTCGTGAACAATACAAATGCAAAGTATACGATATTTCCTTGATCAAGTACATAACTTTTTTCTCGTTTTTATCTATATAAACTATAAAGTGAACGGAAATTTTTCTCAAACGAAAATGCAGGAGAAAACAAGCTTCAACAGCGATCTTCTGGTGAGTGGAAGACAAAGAGTATTGCCTTAGAACTACGCAAAATATGGGAGACCTGACAGATCTGCATTAGAATGACGGCTCAAGCAGTTGAGGAGAACAGCAACTGAAATGAAAATGAAAGAGACGTTTGTCTGAAATTACTATTTCTAACATTACTCTATCTAATAAGACCATGAAAATCGCCGAACGTCGTAACCAAGAAAAGGCATGCAGATGAAAAGCTGCTTGAGATGTCTTCGACCATAAAATTGAACAAATTATTTTATCAAAATACCAATAAGAAAAAGTAAGCGATTTTTGTACCCGTGTATGTATTTAATACTAATCTATACACTAATAGAGTTTAATCCTTATATATTGCTTAATTATTCTTAATTTATAAGAAACATTTAGGCTTAAGTGCCAATCCAAGTCTAAATATATAAAATACCCCTGGTGCTGAGAGTGAATTCATTTACCTATCCTTCTGTAAACGCGCATATATGGCTGTTGTGTTAAGTCTTTCACTCCTCTGATATATCTTGATTACTTACTTGATATTGTTTCTTATTTTCCATAACATGTTAGTTATTGACTCATTGTTAACAGGGATTTACAATTCTCTGACTGCACGACACTTTTTATTGATTTTTTGTACTCCATGAACCAGTTAATTGTCCTTATTTTTTTCTTTTTAAATATAATAGGTGGTTTTTCAGAAACGTATTTTTCTGGGTGTTGAATAAAGTAACATGTTTGTTAAATTATTTTTTCGGGTGTGTTGACTCTCAACGAAGAAAGTATCCATCTTTTTATTCAACGAGTAATTTTGCATTATTATTCCACAAACTGCTGACAATTTTTTATTCGTAGTTTGTACTTGTTTAAACTACATCAAATCATCATTATGGTTGTCCAGCATTTGGCGAGAGTTAAGTTCTAAAAAAATTTGAATTTTGGCTGGAAGTTTGGTCACATGTCTCGCGTTTTCAAGTGGTCCAATAATTTTCCCACAAAAACTCTAATTTTTCAAATGTAAAATAATGAGAAGACATTTGTTCCTCACTTATGTCCCTTAAAGACAAGCGTTGAACTAAGCTACACGATTTTGCTTTTTTGGTGATGGCTATTATTGATTTTGATTTTTTTTATCGATTGTGTTGATTTCCAATGGGCTCAACTTTGTCAAAGGTTCATATAAGTTATGTAATATAATGCAAAACTAACTGGAACCTACCTTTCTGTCATCTGTCTTTCTAACTGAGAACATCCGATTTACGATGTAAATGTACTTCTCATTTTATCTCCAAGGCTCTAATTTACAATGTACATAGAATGCTGAAAACAACTGTAAAAAGGCATTTTTATTTGATGCCAAAATATTTGCAACGCAAGAAATTTTATTTCATTAGGTTTTAGGTATCATTTAATTGAAAAGAAAACTTAATTAACGGCAGCGTTGCCAATTTACATATTTCACGTTTAAATTTGAATATTTTTGCCGCGTTTAGATGTAAGAAATTGTTTTTAGGTGTTACATTCCTGTTTAGATATTTTTCAATCAAATTTAGGTATTTTCCAGTTAGATTTAGAAATTTTAGGAGCAGATAAATCTAGATAATTTTGCACATTTCGGGGCTAGATTCTGTTAATCCTTTTAGATATTGTCTTGGAATATTCAGATATTGTGGTATTTTTCTTCAATTTTGGATATACGAACTTGAATCGTGAAAATTTTGAATTTTGGACAGAAGTTACCTATGTTATAAGTCTAGCGTTTGCAAATGGTCTCATTATTCTCCGACAAGGACTTTTCAGAAGCAAGATTTTATATTAGCAGGAAGGTATTCGTTTCTCCCTAATGTACCTGAAAGGGAAAATATACGCTACATGACTTTTTTGGTAACAATTCAAAATATTAAGGCAGCCGACATTTTTACAATTTAGATTATATACATATATACACCTTTAAAAAGTCTAATCCAAAATGATCTCTCGTCGTTACACGGTGAATGTATTACTCGAATTAGACGATGTAAATAGAATGAACAGTTGAAGGAAATGGGGCTACCGCAGGAAACAAACTTGCGTCAATAGGGTGGCTGCTTCAACGTAGCTTTGCTCTTCATCATCATCAGTCTTTCAACGTCCGTCATTGGACATAGACCTTCCCCAGGATTCGCCACACTTTTCTATCGTGGGCGTTGCAGAGCCAGTACTTTCTGAATTTGTCTAGCTCGTCTCTCCATCTAATGTTCTGCCGGCATCGGTTGCGCATGTGATCTCAGGGATCCATATCGTGTGTCGTGATGTCCATCGGTTGTTCGCCATTCTTGCAACATGGCCAGCCCAATGCGATTTGAGCTTTTTAATGGATTCTATGAGGTCCCTGACTCTAGTCTTTTCCCGGATGTACTGTGCTATCTTGCAGTCTCTCCATGTGAGGCCCAGCATAATCCTTCCATGTGCACGTTGCATGGTTCTCAATTTGCGGATCTGTCTCTTGGTTAGGTTCCATGTTTCAGCTCCATAAGTGACTATTGGGAGGATGCATTGGTTATACACCCTTCTTTTTAGGATTAATGAGATCTTATTTTTTAAGGTTGAGCTTGCTCTGCCAAAGGCTTGCCATCCTAGTGTGATTTTTTTGTTTGATTTCTGCTTCTTTTGAGGGTCTCATGGAGATCCCTTATCCTAGGTAGATGTAGTGATCTATTTCCTCCATTTCTGTGTCCTCGATTTTGATCTTGGTGTTTTTATCTCCGATGTGGTTGTTTATGAAGGCCTAAATAACTATTTTCACTCCTAATTCTCATCTCGTACTATTCTTTCATCCAACTGATAAGAGAAAAAAGACTTCCCCCGAACACTGAGCAACCCACTGAGTAAAATACTTAACAAGAACAAACTGAAAATTAGCTTTAACTGTACGGAAAAAAACTTAATACACTCATTACAAAACAATGATAGAGGGATTAGAAGTAATACTAATGAAGAAAACAGAAATAAACGAGATTGCAATCGTACAAACACAAATAGATGCTCTTTGCAAAACAAATGTCTCAAATCGAATATTGTCTACCAAGCCAAAATATCCACCCAAGAGAAAACTTGGGAAATGAAATATTATATAGGAATACCGAAAACACTCTTTAAACTCAGATTAGCCAACCATATATCATCTTTTACAAATGAAAAATATAAAAATAGTACATCATTGTTGACATATCATTAGAGATTGAGTGATAGCAATCTAAAACCAAAGGAAAAACGGAAAATTTTCGAAATCCAAAGTTTTGCCAATAGATCAAAAGAACATAAAACAGAATTATTGAACGGAAAAAATGAAATAGCGTTAAAATGACGACACCACTGAAGATTTCTACTAACGAACATAACTCGATGATCCACATTATACTTCAACTCATTATATTTTAATCTCTACTCTAAACCAACTAAATATTCAAATCTGAATGAATTGAGCACTTTATGAAATAAACCCATCATGCATCAGATATTGTATTCTATCATATGTCATCTCCCATTTCTACTATATATATATATATATATATATATATATATATATATATATATATAGAGAGAGAGAGAGAGAGAGAGAGAGACTGAATACATGTGGTGTGTCAGTGGATATTTGCTGTCTAAAAAAATACCCTTTGAAAGATATCTTTGAAGGATTAGATATTTATTGAATAATTTACCATATTTTAAGGATATCAGGCCTTTTTTCTATGTTCTTATCTCATGAAGCAAACCCTTTATTAGCTGTTTGCTAACATTACTGTTCTATGAAGATAATATAAACAGCCGGTCACTGTGAGGGTTGATATAGATTAGAATAGCATTGAAATAACTCGGAATCGTGGAGGGCTATGAAGATCCGGGAAAAAGGTGCCTTTTTTTCTAGAAAGTGCCTTTAAAAATTGAGGTGCGTCTTTTAGGGGCGTGCGCCTTGTAGGTAAGAAAATACGGTGCCGTAAGATATGAGAGACAGCATTGTATTCTTAATCGTGATAAATAGCTTTAATAAATTTTAAGGACTAGAAATTAAAATCTACGCTAGCTGAATAGTGCATAGCTCATGATTGGATATTATGCAGGTTTTGAATACAAAAGATTTGAGTGTTCTTTATAACAACCAATCGATATAAGATAGGAATACGATTTTGTGGGGATTTTACGTCTGTAATGGAAAACTTACCGGTATTGCAAGCCATTGATTCTGAGTTTGATCTCCACTGAACGCTCAACATGAGCTGACTTTAATCTTGGTAGATTGAAATGAACCATTTGAGACAACGAACATTATAACCGAACGTAACCTTACGGTGGTTAACATTAAAATCAAATCAGACTGTTTAAAGAATCGTTTTAATTTATCAAGATGAAGTTTTGCCTATTCTAATATAAGACCACGGTAATGAGGAGCCCACGGAGAATCAACTTTACCAGAATCGTAATGATCTGTCAAGATCAGGTAACCCTTCTAATCGAGCAGAACATTACCACTATGTAATGAGTTCGATCCTCAGTGGGTGCTAAATTCCGATAGTCTGAGATGTTTATAATGAAAAAATTTGCATATTATATGAAATGAAACGGAGTAGAAGAAATCTGGAGCACTTATTTATGATATTTGTCGGACACACACCATAGCGTACGGTTAGCAAAATTGCCTCGCAAACGATATATGTTCTGCAAAAATGTTCCCCACGAAGCCTATAAGGGGAAATGCCAAAAAAGTCAAAATGGGACCGCAAAGTTCCAGAGAAAGTGGAAGGCCCAAGAGAAACTTTGTATTCCTTGATAAAATTCTTTTCAGGGGTCCTGGCTTCCCGTATGTGGCTGAATGCCACAATTGATTCAAAGCAATAAATAATTACCGCTCTGGGAGCTAAAACTGGCCTACTTCTAATATCGGGCACCAAAAGTCTTCGGAGTTTAGGAACTTGAAACATTTGAATAGGATTAATTTATTCAAGATGCCAGTCGACGGAATGTTATTCAACGGCAGGATTCTTATATGTTCGCAACAATTTATAATGATCGCTTGCTTCAAAAAATTGAATTTGTTGGCTCAAACTTGTAACCATATGCTGTATTTCTGCTAATACTTCTTTTTTTTTTTTGCGAACTTACACACAAATTCATGAAATCATCTTTTGAAAAAAAATTATGTGATACCGACATTATTTAGGAGACGTAATACCGACAAATTTTTAAATAAAAAAAACCTGTACAGAATTTTACATTTTGTTTTAGCGAGCCGAGGCGAAGCCAGTAAATTCAGTTAAATCTGACACCCGTTGTGGAGGCAACTTTTTAAAATTTCACCAACCTTTCACTGTTACTAGCTCTGCCTATTTTGATAGAGAATTAAAGTCCAAGTTGTCAAATGCAATTGATGGAACAGCTGTGCTGTTGGAAAGAGGGATCAGTTGTGATTCGTCGTTGAGCAAAATAAATAGAATATTTTAAATCGATCGTTGTTGAATGTGGCAGTCTGCTCTGCTGGTAAGTTGCATACGGCCCGAAATTTGAAGATTCAAATTTAGCACTGCATCTACGTATATATATATATATATATATATATATATATATATATATATATATATATATATATATCATTGTGCTTCTGCTTCACGGAACTGGACGGTCAGTAAGGCTGAATTTAAGGGATATATTTATTTAGCTTATATTCCCCATCCACCAGTGCTCTACTCCTATGGAAGAGTATTGCATAAGCTTACAATGGACGAGTTACCCTTTGTGTGTGTATATATATATATATATATATATATATATATATATATATATATATATATATATATATATATATATGTATATATATATATATGTATGTATGTATGTATGTATGTATGTATATATATATGTATTTATTCTTAAGTATATATACATATTTAAGTATATGTATACGTATATATTCATATGTATATATATATATGTATATGTATACATGTACACACACATATATATATATATATATATATATATATATATATATATATATGGTGAAATAAATGATTCGCAACACGTGTTTGTGTAGTGATTCCTTTATTTCCTCATGTCTTAAGATCTACTCTAACTCAACTTAATGTTTATGGTTGAATGAAACACACAATCACAGGTTCTACTCCCAACAAACCCATCTGATAGAAAATATTCATGACCCTTCTACATGCAAATGTATCAAAACTGCCCTTATATCCCAATGCAATATAATAACACAAAGGTGCGTTCAATTCCAGATTGTAAACCCTCTGAATGCATTGATTTCGAAACAGAATCATGAAGATACAACTTATACACAAAGAATTACGTAACAGCCAACATTCAATTTCAAAATAGTATGAGCTTATATATACCAACCCTTTAAGAAAAGTCCCATCCACCATGCTAATGTCGTAATTTATATGATTTGGTTTCAAATCAATGTCTTATAAAGGTCTGCAATCTAAAACTATCCATATCTATGGCTCATCGCACTGCTTTGGGATATAAAGCCTCCTCCGATACAAATGCATGTCCAGGACAAACCATCCCCCTTAATCCAACTAAACGACCCAAAACACTGAATTTCCTTCATTTAATTCCTCAAATCTCACACATGTACGCAGCATACTGTTTTTTTCTACAGCCGCAGCAAGTTCTCTGAAAAAGATGGTTGGCAACCATCGAAATGCCTCAGAATATGCCAACATGATGATATATTCTTCGAGTTGTAACATCTGTTTTTCTCCTAAATTTCTATTCACCTTCCAATTGTCATTTTGCCAACATTTTGTTGTATCAACTCACGTCCAGATAACCTCTATATTTGCATACATATATGTATGTGTACACGTATATACCTATACATACAAGTATATATATATATATATATATATATATATATATATATATATATATATATATATATATATATATATAAACGTATATTTATATACATATATATGATGGTTAGGCAGGAGTCCTAGAATATTTTGTTCCCTATCCAGACGGTATGAAATATCAGTCAATGGTCAATTTGTATTCGACAGAATGTAATAATTATTAAGATATTTTTGTCGGAACTTATTTTTCCGTTCTACGTATAAGTCCACTTCCAGGATAGAAGCTGATTGTTCCCCGCACAACGCTCATTATTTTTTCTTATGGATGCTTAATTTGCTACCGAATACAATCGGCCCCGAGGAGAAATAAATTCGTACAGAAATGAATTTAGAGTTATCACATTCTGTCGGATATAAATTGTCCATTTACTGATATTTCATACTGTCGACATAGGGAGCCATAGGTATAAAATAATTGTGCCCAAGATCATAAACAAAGGTAAATAATGAGTGTTAGTCGTTACTCCAGTTGGAAGGACAGAGCATGCATATATATATATATATATATATATATATATATATATATATATATATATATATATATATATATATATATATATTAACGTTCGTCGTTGGACATTG
Source organism: Thysanoteuthis rhombus (assembly GCA_963457665.1). Lineage (NCBI taxonomy): Eukaryota > Metazoa > Mollusca > Cephalopoda > Oegopsida > Thysanoteuthidae > Thysanoteuthis > Thysanoteuthis major. The sequence continues at coordinate 44,204,060 of OY735212.1, read as the reverse complement.
ACCTTCCCCAGGATTCGCCACACTTCTCTATCGTGGGCGTCGTGGAGCGAGTACTTTCTCTCTATCTGATACTCTGCCAGCCTCAGTTGTGCATGTGATCTCAGGGATCCATGTCGTGAGTCACAATGTCCATCGGTTGTCTGCCATTCTTGCAACATGGCCAGCCCAATGCCATTTGAGATTTTTCAATGGATCCTATGAGATCCATGACTCCTGTCTTCTCCCGGATGTATTGTGCTGTCTTGTGGTCTCTCCATGTGAGGCCCAGCATAATTTTTTCATGTGCATGTTGCATGGCTCTCAATTTGCAGGTCTGTCTCTTTGTTAGGTTCCATGTTTCAGCTCCATAAGTGGGAGGATGCATTGGCTGCACACCCTCCTTTTTAGTATTAATTGGATCTCCTTTTTCTTGAAGGCTAAGCTTATTCTTCCAAAGGCTTGTAATCCTAGTGTAATTTTTCGCTTGTTTTCTTTTCCTTTTGAGGGTCTCATGGAGATTCGTTGTCTTAGGCAGATACAGTGATCTACTTTCTCCAGTTGTGTACCCTCGATTTTGATCTCAGTGTTCTTATTTCCGATGTGGTTGTTGCAAGCGGTCTTCATCTTGCTGAAGTTCATATGTAGGCCAACTTTCGTGCTCTCTTCATTTAGTTAATGTAGCATTAGTAGGAGGTCGTGTAAACTATCTGCGAAATATATATATAACTATGGTAGAACCCGTTAGAATGAGGTGAATATATATGTGCGCTCTGCCTCTAATCAAAGTGTAATTCCCTGGTCCTCTGCTTAAGATCAAAGTTTAGTATCCGTGTGATCATTGAGGAATGTTATGATATGTATACACACACACACACACACATATGAATATATATTGAGAGAGAGAGAGAGAGAGAGAGAGAGAGAGAGAGAGAGAGAGAGAGAGATATGGGGGAACACCTGGTGTGTTATATATACATTTGACAGTTTTCAGTGAGCACGCGGATAAGACATTCTGATCTTTGGCAGAATTGCTGGGAAGTGATCCACTGATAACACAGATAATCTGATCCTAGACAAATGTCGACCCATACGTAAATATTTTTTTTTTTTGACGGGTACTATTTTTGATGGGTACTATGTAAGTTTGACCATGAAATGGTTCGTAATTGCAAAGTCTACCACATTTTAAATACATGGATATATTGCAAAGTTTAACCATTTTTCTTCATAAAATTCCCAGTGTCTTAATGCACCATCTGCTGATATGAAAATGTTGATTAGGTTTTTATGCAGTTCATGTGGACAATGTATAAAAAACAATATCCAATTTCTGTATCTCCTGTCTCTAGATATTTTTCCATAGAACACATGCAGACAGAATGAGAACACATATACCCATCCTGCTGTTTTATATGCAAGGCAACGTTCTGAATCGTCAACACATGAATCAATGTTTTTTTTCCTATTTCAATGGCCTGTGGGCTTCACAAGATAACCATTACATGGCGCCAAAAAATCAACACTAATAACACACGTTCAAATTTCTAGATTTTTCTAGCTTGCAATTATTTCTTATATTAACGACAGTCAAGGTCGTTCTGAAGGCAACGCAGGTGCTGTAAGATTTTAGGGGGTCCCAAAATGTCTTTTAAAATATGTTTCAATTTGTTTGGGGATTTATCATGTTCATCGATCTATAGAAAAAAGTTACTTTGAAATGAACTCATAATGTTATGATATTTCATTTTTGTTTTGACTTGTTTGAAAATAATAGCTCGATACTAAAATAGAAGTACCCAGAAGAAATGTTATGCACTGGGTCCCCTCATTGTAAATGTTAAATGTCAGCTAGTAAGTGTAAATATTAGGTCGTTAGGTGCTTTCCCTGTTTGTTCCGCTTTTGGCCTGTCTGAATAGCCACTAATTGTTTTGCACATCTTCATGGTATTATACCTAGCAATTTTCGAACATCCAACAATTGACCTGCAAGGCTGGTAGTTCCCAACCGGGGAGCAGTGGGGGGGGTCCACCCAAGGGGTAATTAAGTTAGTCGAGTGAGTCGAAGGCTAAGGCTATAAGGTGAAAATAAAAGTAGTGTGAAATGTTTTTGGCTTGAAAGGCAGTAGGGTTGTGTGATAATAGATGGAGTACAACTGCCAAAAAACTCTTAATTTTCATTACCAGTGTTGTTATCTAAAATTATTTTGAATTGAGTTATAATGCTAGCATTTTATCGCTGAGTTTAATTGTTTATATTAACTTCAATGGAATTTTTAGTTTTCGTTAACGTCTGCAACTTTCGCCTGAGTTTGAGGTAATTTTATTTCAGTACAATTAGTAGCGACTACCACTGACCTTTTGCAAAAAACGACACGTGTGGATAAAAGATATATGAAATAGTTAAACTATTCGACCATTGACCAACTCCATTAGGTTAATCAACTAAAAAAAAAAAAACAGCAGAATATAAAGTGCCATTTTCTGATTTCAAGAAGGCCTCCGGTTATTGATGCTATCATTCAACAAGGCGTAAACCCGGCATATGTCAAAGTACTGCAATGTAACACTACAGATCATCCGTCAGGCTACGTAAGGACTAGTACCCTTTAAAGCTCGAAAAAGGAGTCAAACAAGGAGATACCAGATCACCTGAACTCTTCACTGCCTCCAGATCTTCCTGGGGCCTGGACTACGAAAATAAAAATATCCGTATAGGCATGTAAGCAACCTCAGATTTGCAGACGACATCGTCCTTTTTGCTGAACCTTCGTCGGTCTCCACATGAAATTCAGGAAGACAAATTTCATGTTCAACAATCCAACAAAACTTAATGGAATCTTCAAAAATCAAGCGAAAAATCACTCTAGGATGGCAAGCTTTCGGCAGGGTAAGCTCGACCTTCTAGAACAAAAAGATGCCTGTTAGTACTAAAAAGAAGGTTATACAACCAATGCATCCACTCGATAGTCACCTATGGAGCTGAAACATGGAACCTGATCAAAAGGTTGACTCTTAAACCGAGAACCATATCATGTGCATGAGAATCATGCTCAACATTACATGGAGAGATCACAAAACAGTACACTATATTAGAGGGAAGACAGGAGTCCGAGATATCATAAAATCCATTAGAAAACTCGAATGACAATGGGCTGGTCATGTTGTGAGAATGGCTAATAATCACTGGACATCAACATGAACCCCCAGAGATCATATGCTAGACAGGGACAGACAAAATATTACATAACGTGGCGAATTAGATGAGTTAAGAAAGTGCTGGTTCTGAGATACTCACGAAACAGGAGTCTGGCGAATTCGGGGGAAAGTCAATGATGCACGCTAAAAGGCTGCTGCTGTTGCTAATGATTCAAATCGAAGGAGGGATAACTGGTAATTGTATTGACAAAATTTTATGATGAGCTTGAAAAAGTTGGGAACCACTGCGTAAGATCAATTGTTTATGTAATTGTACAAAGTTCGCCCTGGCTTTTTGCAATAAACAAGGTTCTTTCCCGATCACCACCATCTCAATTCTATGGAAAAATAAAGTGTAAAAGATAATTTCGTGTGGCTTCTTTAAGCCGATGGTAATGATCAAAATATTAATCAAAGATAAATGTATTACTATTTTTAAATTTTCCAATCGAAAGACACAGCATTGAAAAGGGTATAAATGCTTCAATTTTGCATATGTTTTTATAGCAAAAAATGTTGAAAAGAAAATTATTTCTATTTCAGATCCAGAGAATTCATGTCAAGTGACGCCACTGTATACGAGTGATGGAATATCACAGAGAGGATTATGGAATAGTGGTCGATGTTAAGTTTGAGATCGTTGGAACAGTTCTCTTGATGCAAGAAGGTGTTTCGAACTTGAAAGAGACGAGGTAAGCTTAATTAAGAGCTTGGTGTCACATTGCAATATGTGAATTGAATTTTTGACAAAAAAAACAGAATGAATGAGAACACTTTTCAAAGAATCTTCTTATTTCTTTTGGAATCGACTATTCAATAACAGAAGCTGCGGCGCCAGTGCTGCGTGAAAGAGACTGATTTCTTGCATTTCGGAAATGAGGTGTCCACCCAGCTAGGAAAAGTCAAGCCTCACTTGGAAAATTGGCACAGCATAATCCTCAACCCAATTATCTTCTATTTCACCTTGTGCCATACTAATTCATGTTTTATAAATATCAATAACGCTGTATGATTTAGTCAGAGAATATAACTAGCTGAGTTTGTATAGTTAGTGTGAAGAGTAGCATCCATTTAGATGTTATCAGGGATGGATTGGAAAGATGAAAACGGATCTGGAAAACATCTAGAATCAGTCGATTAACGTAGGCTATGATTCCGCCAAGTGTAATGTGAGCCCTTACCACCGAGTCTGCATGGTACAATCCTTGCTTATATGCAGACGAATCTCGGTTCGCTATAAAATGTTCTAGCTGAGCGCGGTTCTTTAACATCGAGTGAGCGACCGTGTGGAACTTTACTATTTACAATCGGGGTAGCCATTTTATAACTAACCGAAATTTGGTCACGTGTTGGTAGGGATCAATGGAATGGGCACTACAGATATTCTAAAGTCAAATACTGTTCTAGCCTTCAACATGAGCGATCGTTTACAATGTATTCTTGGGCCTCGACGCTGGCATTCAATGACTTCACGTGTCTCTGGCAAACATCTTTGAAACAAAGATGGGGTCGCCCTTATGCTCTCTTAACTGAAGCCAGTTCTGCATATGGCAGATCCGTCAAGATCCTCCATGTTTAACATGCGGTGCACGTGACTGATCTTGTGGAGACGGCGCTGCCGGAGCAAGGTATACTGTAGAGGCTCGTTGTCCGGACGCAGCCAGGATTTCGTTGTTGTCAACCACGCTTACTTAATCATATACTGTTGGCCTACAAGAATGGCTTTTAGAATTATTCCTCTTCTGCAGCTTTAAAATACGACAATACCCCGCTTAACGCTGCCCCATTTAACGCTGATTCGCCATCGTGCTCTTTCTCAAATTTCCCATTTTTAATTTATTAATCTTAAATTCCTGAAACAGATCACGATAAAAAAGAACATCAATCTCCGAAGTAAGGGTATATTATTCACTTCGGTTAATACAAAAATGCAATAATTTTTCGTGTAGTGATATATATCGACATTTACCATTATTTCGCCAGCTCCAGAAAGTAGATATAAGATGATATAAACATCACTTTCAACAACGTCGTATATGTTTAAAAAAAAAAAAAAATAAAGCATTGCTATTCATGCTATGCTTTAATTACCCTGTTTTGTTCTGTTTTTTGCTAGCGCTGCGTTATTCGAGAACGTGTCCAGAATGGTAACCGAGGTTTCACTGTTGTTTCTTACAATCAGAGATTGTTAATTTTCAATGATCTGACTCTGGGTGATGTAACTTTTTTAGATGTACTTTTAAAGCTCTATGTACGTGGTTCTATAATGTTAATGGTTGACAATGCCTCATCTAATTAGAAAGAATATCGAGATAATAATATTGTTATCATATTGCAAACATCTGTAATGTTCGATTCGCACGAAAAAAATTCTTTTTTAATTTCATTGTTACAAGAAGCCAACTATTTCTTGAAAAAAACATTTGAAAAAGAATTGTATGTCTGATTGTAAAACTAGAAAGCACCCAGAGAGTGAATACTTCTACCAACACCGCACACTAACTGAAAACTGGTGGCAAATCAGTTCATATATAGCTATGGTGCAAGGGAGGTAACTGTGAAAATATTTGGATCGCCCTTGAAATTTAATCAATTATTCCGGAGGCTTAAGCCCAATTTCCCACAGGATGGTATTGAAATTTATTGGTAACTTTTGAAGATATTGTGTGAGCAGACAGGACGAGTGAATTCATATGCCTCTTCCGACTTTCTTGGTAGAAGTAAGATAAAAAAAAATTATAGTTTTATAACCTGTGTTTATTTCATGCTACGCCGCTATACGCAAGAACAAATTATGCCACGCAATAAAATTTAAATGCCATGTACGATATAGGGTTAATCAATAGGTCAGAGTGAGGTCAAATGGAACAAAATTTCATCCAATCAGAGAAAGGCTACTGTCACTCTGCGCGTGCTCAGTTAGATTCTATACCTGTCTGGACAAAAACCAGTTTGTTTGTGTTTTTGTTTTGTTTTTTTTTTACCGACTTTCCCTCGATTAATAAATGATTAAGTAAAAAATAACACCGTATTAATCGTTTTTTTTTCTTTATTATATACTTTTTGTCGAAAAGAAATTGATCTTTGTTTCTCAGAGTTTAAGCAAAAAAATCGATGATAGTCTCAAAAGTAAAAGTAAAATAATTTCAGAACACTGTACACTTTCTAATTGTTCATGCGCTCCTTGGTCCTATGTAAGACGTGACAAATTATAGGAAACATTGATCTTTGAAAAAAATGATCAAAGTGTAAAAATGTACCGATATAGTTGCATTTTTTGTAAATTGAATGTAACTATCATCATCAGCCTCTTAGCGTCCATCGTTGGATGTAGACTTTTCCCAAGATTCACCACACCTATCTATCGTGGGCATTACAGAGCCAGTATTTTCTTAACTTATCTTGTTTGTCACACCATCTTATATATTGTTGGCCACGGTTTCGCTTATGATCTCTGGGGACCCACGTTATAAGTCGTGATGTCCAGCAGTTATCTGCTATTCTTGCAAGATGAGCAGCCCATTACAATTTGAGTTTTTCCATTATTTCTATATCTCGGACTCCTGTCTTTCCTCTTATATATTTTACTGTTCTGTGATCTCTCCATGTGAGGTTGAGTATGATTCTCTCATGTGCACATTGCATGGTTTCTCAGTTTGAGGGTCAGTTAGGGTCCATGTTTCAGCTGAGTAGGTGACTATCGGGAGGATGCATTGTTTATATACCCTTCTTTTTAGCACAAGGGGATCTCTTCCTGCTCTGGAAGGTTGGACTTACCCTGCTGAAAGCATGCTAACTTCTTGATTCTTCGCTTGATTTCTTCTTCTTTTGAGGATTTCATCGAGATTTGTTGTCCTCTGTAGATGTAGTTGTCTACTTTTTCAAATTCTGCGTTTTCGTTTTTGATTGATATCCATCCTAACGCGCTCCACAGAAAAAAAATTGATGGATGGATTATGATTTATCATTTCTTGCTGAGAACCTCCCATAAGGCGGGTTTCAAGAGGGTTATTGCAGAAGACCTAAATGGGACCTCTTGCACTGGGAAATCAAAACTACAACATTTTGGCAATTTTTAGTATCAGATTGATAGATAGATAGATAGATAGATAGAAAACAGATCATTATCGGGAAGAGCAGGATCTCAGACCAACGTTTTTATTTTACTTAGCACAGCCTAGTCACTTATGGAGCTGAAACATGGAACCTAACAAAGAGACAGACCTGCAAACTGAGAAGTATGCAACGTGCACATGAGAGAATCATGCTCAACCTTACATGGAGAGATCACAAGACAGCACGGTATATAAGGAAGAAAACGGGTGTCCGTGACATCATAGAAACTATTAAAAACTCAAATGGCAATGGGCAGGCTATGTTGCAAGAATGAAAGACAACCGATGGATATCACGTCTCACGACATGGATCCCCAGAGATCACATAAGAAACCGAGGCCGGCAGAACACAAGATTGAGAGATGAACTAGACAGATTCAGGAAATACTGGCTCTGCAACGCCCACGATAGAGAATTGTGGCGAATCCTGAGGAAGGTCTATGTCCAACGACAGACGTTAAATACTGATGATGATGATGATGATGATGATGATATATTATATGGATGATCAAAAATGGTATAAACCAAAAGAGTTATGTCTTCCACAATTAACAAGCGAAAAAAGATTTCAAAATTTTAGTCTTTGACCATCCAACGTAAACAACTTTTCGAAGAACAAAACCCCTGTTCTAAACATTGGAAACAAATAATGTTCATATTAAAATTTACTCCAGAACGAGGCCCAAAATATGTTTTTAAAATATTTCAATGTGCTTATTTTGTTTTGTAAAATAGTCTCTGTATACGAAAATTGAAGAGCCCCAAGATAAATTATGCACTGGGTCCCACCAATGTTAAATCTGGTTCTATCAGTATTGAAACTAGAGGGGCCAATAAGATTATCAGCCTATCACAGTGGTTCTCAAACTCTATTGTTTTACGACACACAAAGAAATATATTTTACTTATTTAGAACCCAAACTGTGAAAAGGAAATGAATTACATTCAACAATTTCATATCAGCATACTGATATATGTACTTATCACTCCCATTTTCCTTTTTCCGTTGTTGAAAAAATCGAGATCTCGCAAAATCTAGTGATAAAACCACTAGATTGGTAATTCTGTGGTGGAAGCTGGACAGGCAATACTCGCATTGATCAAGTTCAAGGCTCAAAATACATGTTAGCATCTCTGGAAAGAAATTACGCATCACACTATTGCGCCACAGCACACAGTTTGAGCACCACTGACCGATTAGGTGCCAGTCCTCACCAACCCACTGACTGTCCGACCTACCGGAATTTTACCCGGTTGCCCGGCAGTTCAATCATCCCCTGGATATTATACTCATGGTGAAAGCAAAAAGGCCGGAATTCGTCAAGTCAATCGGAAGGCGACTTTTCAGCCCACAAAGAAATATCAACGGCGTCTTTTTCCCCAGAGAATTCCGAAAAGGCAGATATATCAATATTGCTCGAGAAAAAAGGTGAAGACCAAGAATTTGGTTTTGAAATCAATCTGCCTGGCAGTCAAAACAAGCAGAGCAAAAAATTAAAAAATTTACTCCTTCTGAATAACTATTTGCCTGACACTAAAATCAGACGAAAGTCTTAGTAAAAAAAAAATGTACCTGCAACAGATGTATAGACGAATTCTTCTACGTGTCTGAAATTCCACGTGAAATTGAGCATCTCTTAAGTCACTCAAGGTAAGCTGGATTTACAATCTCGGTCGATGAAAGACATCACAATCTGAATCATTCAAAAATCTAACTATATAATGAACAATATCTATGTAATGTACAATATTTATAAAATGACTTCCCGCTTATTTGGGTCATCCCCTTCTGTCGGGCTGTTTAACTCAATGGTTAAAAGTGACGCTATATTGAAGTGGTTACCTTATCAGTCACAAGTTTGATTCCTACAGCAGCCCTATTTTCCTTTAATGTTTTTTTTGTGGTACACAGTTTAGGCCAAATGACCAATCCTCTATGTAACAATGGGAAGTCGTTTACATTACAGTTACAAGTAATATAACGCATTCATAAATATCTGTCGGATTTTATATCTATTTCTGTATGATATAATAGTCTGCGTTAGAAACAAGTGCAGACAAGGACAGTGAATGAACAAAATGAGAAGAGTAGGGACAAAGCAGTTATTTGGGCCTTCGCCTTTCCGTGGGGCTGTTTAGTTCAATTGTCAAGATTGATGCTACGTTAAGGCAGCTACATTGTCGGTCGCAGCTTTGATTCCTGTTGCAGGAATATTTTTCTTTTGTTGTTTATTCTATTTACGCTGTCTAGGCCGAGTGACTCATTATCCGAGTAATAACGGGAAGTCACTTCAAATAGAGTTTCTAATAATATAATGCATTAATATACATGTACGTTCTTATTATGTATCCGTCTCTTAATGATAATGAACAAAGTAACTTTTTCAGATTGTTTCACTGCCAGTGGCCTCTTTCATTTAAACGTAACAATTTTGCCGATGAATTTTTCTTCTTCTCAGCATTTGAAACAATGATCTCATTCATTTAAACAAGTTTAGTAGTCTCTGTCCCGAAAAAAAATCTAATTGAAATTCAGTCAAGTACACGGACCGGTGCTACTTGGACACACCTTCAGCGATGCTATTACTACTGTAGCGAATTAGATTCTCATTGGGTATCCTACACACTTGACTTTGTGTCAATTCAAAGTCAATTTCGTGAATATCGGTATGACTTTGGAAGGGAATTCGTTCCTAGTTCTGTGCTCCCTAAACGTTGCCTTGTCTCCAGGGATACAAATGGGGTGATACACGGGTGTACGGCATCCATCTACCTCTCAATTTCCAGCTTTTGTGTGAGTTCAACGTCTGCTAATGGAGACTTCACCGTATACCTAGTTCCCAAAACCAAACCTTACCGCATACCAAGCTTCACTATATTCCTATCACTGCAAGCTGGCTTAGTCGTAAATATCTATTTACAAATGTGGTTGAAATAGAGGACTGGAGGTCAAAAGGTTTGGGGTTTTATATCATGTTCCAAATTCGTTACTACAAACTCATTTAGAAGAACAAATAATTTCTGAGAGAAGAAAGAAATTCTTAATGGCTTCCGAATATAAGTTACCCACATAGATATTCAGGAATGAAGAATGGATTAATTACATCAGTGTAATCCATTCTTTTTTTGATGCTGAAAGCTTTTGTCCTTGATGTTTATCCAGCTTGGCCCGACACATGGTCAAATATAGAGGGTGGGGAAGCAAGTATTTGGACACTTACAAAATATTCTTTTAATATACTTCAGATGCTAACATTTACCTCGAATTTACACAGATGATGTATTTTGATACAAAATTAATAAGTACAAAGTATATATACATATATATATATATATATATATATATATATATATATATATATATATATATATATATATATATATATATATATTCCAAATATACAATGCAGAATAAGATATGAACAAAAGTAACGGTAGAGAAAAGTATTAGAGCACTATCAAAAATATATCATGAACTCTTATTTAAGAATTTTGGTCAAGACCTTTCTGTACCGGCATAGAAACTTTTTTAATGTTTCAGCAATACTTGAAGTATGATTTCATCACAGTCGTCATTCACTACTTTTATATTCTTGAAAAGAAGCAGTCATGGTTGAAGTAAAAGAGGTCTTGAACGAATACTTCTATGAAAAAAAAGGCACCGACATTCTCGGATAAACTTCGCTCGTGACCATTTTGAGAACCACCTTGCTATTTTGTGGAAGATGTTCTCGTCAGATGAATTAGAAAAACATTTGATAGAAACCCAGCTTGTCATGCATCGAGAAAAGATGTGCAGCTATTGTTTGAAACAAAAAAAAACCGCCATCCCCACGATGAAGCACTCGGATGGAAGAATCATACTTTGAGGGTGCTTTTCTTTCAATAATACGGAGCAATGTATCGGCGTATTTTGAAAGGCAATGTGTAATTGAGCAAGGCTGGGGCTTAAATGAGGGTGGATCTTTTAACAAGATAACGAACCGAACCATACGTTTGAATAATCCGCGAACGGTTTGTTCAGTATAATGAAGTGGTACTTTGTTGGCCTTCTAACTTGGATTCAATTGAATTCATGGCAATGGTTGATAGATCGAGATCATCAGAAACATTAATGATTTGAAGGTCCTTTGCAAGGAATAACAGGCCAAGATTCCAAAAGAATGTTGCAGATCGGGGGTTGAATGGTTACGATAAATGTTTCCTAACAGTAATTGCCAACCGGAGCTATGCAATCAAGGATTAAAATATGAAATATACTTTTTTCCATCCTTACCTTTATTCATTTGCCATTCTACATCGTATAATTGGAAGTATGTATTTTCTTTTACTAAAATTTAATTTTGTATCAAAATATATCACCTGGATGATTTTGAAGTAAATGTTGGCATCGGAAGTATACTCAATGAATAAAATCAATAGTCGATATCCCATTTATTTTTTTATTTATTTTTTGTCTTTTTTTTTCTCAGCAGGGCTCAAACACCTAAGTTTGATTGAAGCCTGTTTCGTGGCTGAATTATTTGTATTTGGTGCCTGTGATTAGTGTTCGTACCCAAGAAAAAAAAAAACATGGTTTAGAGTCCTGATTTTTAAGGTCCACAAACTATCCTTCCTTTGGAGATTTCTGCATCACCATCTTTCTATTACCATTTCAATCTATTTCATCTTGTACTACGCTACACTTACTAACCATTACTCTATTAATGGTTAGCTAGACTAGCAAAAACACTTATTTTTTATCGTATAGACTATCTATCGTCCATGTCCTCCCTTGGGAAATCCAGTTAAATATCAACCGTTCAAACCTAGAGCGGGTTTCCGCTTTTTGCTCACATCAATACCATTATGGATTTTTGGACTCAATCTATAGCATAGAATTTCCCATAATCCTCTGCAAAGGTCTAATGAAGTTGTGTCAGTTTCCTTCACCGTGTCAGGCTAGGGAATCCCCAATGCATCGTTTATTGCAAAACTCTTGATTATTCGTGCTTTTGTTACAGGTCACTCACCTATCAACGATCAAAATATCTATTAAGTTTCAACTGGTCTCGCCTCATTGAGACAGTGTCGGGATCCTTAGGGAGACTTCTATGTGTTGATCGATACCCACTTCAAAGTACGGTCAGGATGGAGAGTACGGGCAAGCGTACTATCTTTTTATTTTTGTTTGTCTTTTAAAACTGTTACACTGGGTTAGACCAAATTACAAGAAAACGGGAGAAGCAGTCACGAGGTTTCATGCCAAAATCCACGCGTTTGAGCACGTTATCACGAACTGTGTGAGGCGCTCCAATGGCTATTTTTGTTGAACGACCGAATGAGGTTTTGACGAGAAGAGACTGTTCTATGTATTGCTACTTAACTCCTTATGATATCTCCATGTAATGATGAACATGGTTATCTCCTGTGCACGTTGCATGGCTATCAGTTTAAGGGTCAATCTTTTGGTTAGATTCCATGTATCCGTTCCATAGGTGACTATCGGGAGGATGCACTGATTGTATAATCTTCTTTTTAGTACTAGCAGAATTTTTTTTTTCTTGAAGGTTGAGCTTGCCCAGGGAAAACTTCAATGGCAATGGGCTGGTCAGGTTATGAGAATGGCAGATAACTGATGGACATTACAAATCATAACGTAGATCCCCAGAGATCACCAGTGAAACCAGCGCAAACAAAATACAAGATGGCGTGGCGAAGTAAATTAGTTCAGAAAGTACTCCATGATGCCCACGACGGATAGGTCTGCCTAATCTTGGCAAGATCTATGACCAACGCTGGACCCTAAAGGGCTGATGATGGTTATGATGATAACTTATCACTTTTTTTGTCTCCTGGGATATGTATGTCTTGTGATTTCTATGACCGCTGGGACATATATGTCCCGTAGATCTCTTTGAGAAATTTTTCAAATCTCTGAGAAATCTTCTGGGACGTGTGTATCATGAAAATATAATATATGAGAATTTCCAAGCTTTTACAATCGCACAAAATAACGTAATCATACTATGAAACCATTGAAGAATTATTAGACTCTACTTGCGTTTCGTGGTCTACACATTTTATGGATAAACCATGATACACGTGTGGGGAATATCTCTCTATTTTTTTGTTATTATGACACTTCTTCGTCTTACTTTAAATAGATACTAAATCATAAAAATTCAACCACAGTACTTTTATTCTTCAAATACATTATTTTGAAAAATATGAGTGTCATCGATATATGTGTATGTGTGTATGTGTGTATATTATACACTAAGCTATGTATTGTACAGTTGAAAATGGCGGTAGGTAATTTTGTTGCACCAACCTTCCTGCCAGAAGAATCACCATTCGAAGTCCTGGCATTCAATTGAGTTCGAAGACCGGCTTCTGACATTGGTGGGAAATTAAAAAAAAATTCCTACACAAGTTTCTTTGCTAGATCGTATTGTGGCCATGTTCCAGACTAATCCATGCTTATCAAGCAACCATAGACAAATTCCTGCTTGTAGTCGAATAAACAAAGGTGCACCCAAATGGACTGGCACAGAGGGTCGAGCAATCGTCTATCGATAGTATGCAATAACTGTTTGACCTTTCATACTCACCAAACCGATCCTTGAAAGAAAAATCAATACCTCCGATTGTTTGCGTGGACTAAATATCAATGTGTGCTGGTCGGTGAAAAGACCGGCCGACATCAGTCTCATCACATTTTTTATGCTCTCGTCTGATACAGACTTTTATATGCTCATCCGATACAGTAGAACTAGACCTATTTTACCTTAGGTTCAAATCTGTACTTCTCAACCGAGGGTAAATTTACTCCAAGGGTAAATTTTGGCTCGAACATCTTAGCGACTTCTTCTTTTAATCAATAGAAATTCATTAAAAATTCGTTAATTGACTGTTTGTTCAATAGCTGTCATACTGAGAGCTTTCTGGTTTTATTAATTATATCAATTAAAATTTAATCATGAAATTTTTCATATACTGTTTGTTTGATGGTGTAAATTTGTTAACTCATGAACGATTTTTTGAAAGGGGTAAATCTGGATAGGTGAATTTGTTGAGAGGGTAAACTACACAAAGAAGGTTAAGAACGGCTGATTTAGATGTGAACTACGAGCAGATAATTGTCTTTCTAATATTTGTAGTTTTCGCTGATCTTTTTCCAAATTAACAACTACGGAAAGCCATGAAATTCAATTTGGTAAATTAATCTACAGGCAGGGGCATCGTCATAATTCGTTTTCGAAGAAGAAAAAGAAGAAGAAGAAGAAGAAGAAGAAGAAGAAGAAGAAGAAGAAGAAGAAGAAGAAGAAGAAGAACAACAACAACAACAACAACAACAACAACAACAACAACAACAACAACAACAAGAAGAAGAAGAAGAATGAGGAGGAGGAGGAGGAGGGGGCGAAATGCAGCTTTGTGAGATTGTTACGTATTTCCAAACAGTGATCTGCATTCAAACATAGGTGAAGGCTATATTTTCGAATGCTGATTTTCAAGACAGACCATCTCTACTTGGGAGATTGGTGCTGCACGATCTTCCTATCCCTCTTCTTTATTCATCTGGCCTTCTGTCGTTCTATATGAATATAATAAAGACACAGCTAAAAAGTCGGCGTCTACAGAAATGTCTGCAGGAACAAAAATCAGTCCCAATTTATTTAATGGAGTCGTCTGAGACGAACAAGTCCGCCTTTAATAAGTAAGACTTAATAAAAGATAATGATATAACAACCTAAGAAATATATACTTCGATACTTAAGAAAATGATTAATGCTAAGCAGGGGAATGGTAACAGCAGTGAGATCATTGGGTAGCAATAAGAAGGTCAAAACATTTCCTATGTATCGCGGCTTCAACCATGGTTAACGTTTACTTTTTTACTCTACCACCATAAATCATTCATTCTCTATCTATCTATCTATCTATCTATCTATATATATATATATATATATATATATATATATATATATATATATAACTAGCTGAAAGACTAAAGCTTTCAGACAGAGGTGCAGCTTGAGGTTTGGAGGCTTTTGGGTGATTTGGTTTAGTTCTGATGTCTCGATCTTTGTTGGTAGAATGAGTTTTCTGCATTTTTCGACGAGAATCTTGGTTCGTTTTCTCTTTGGCTCAAACATATTGGCGTCTCCAACTATAGGGGTTATTTTGTTCGTTGATATTCTGTTCTTGGTTGGTTTGAAATTCATATCTGTTTTCAGTTCCAGCTTGAAGGATCGGGTTAGCTTTTTTGTAAGCTAAGTGGTTGCAGTATGGTGCGGAACATTTTCCAACGTTTCTCGGTGTCAACTTGGATTTTACATCTTATCATTCCATCGTTGCTTGCAACAATGAATTGATTTAGGACCTGAATGTCTTTGATGGTATCGCTCTGGTCTGTTATGAAGTAATTCTTGGTGTCATAGTTGGGACACCTCTAGGTCCATTTTTGTTTGGGTTTCTTCTTGAAGCAGATCAGGTCTTCAGGATTTTGAACCTGTTTTGCAAAATTGACAAGATCTCTTTTGTTCCGTATTTTGTATCCGAACTTGCCGACACAACTTCCATCCTCTTGTCTTACTTCTGTATTTTAGTCTCTCATCCAATCAAAAGAAGCGATAAAGAAGATATATGTCAAGAGTAACCTGTTCGAAGATCTCCCAGAAGTTACTCCATGCGTGATGAAGCAAGCCATCAAACAAACAAAAAAAAGGAAAAGCTCTTTAGACCAGATAATATTACCATCGACCTACTAAAAGTCAATATTGAGATTCAAAATACCCCAAAGAAATTGAAGACTGGAACACTGCAATCATAATGTTCTTATATAAGGGAACCAAAAAAAAAACTTTCTTCACCAAATCGTTAGAATGCTAGATGAAAACGAGCCTCGGAACATGTGGGCTTGAGGAGCATTCGGTGAATCAACAAAAGGAGAAAGCAGCAGAATATAAAATGCCACACGCTGTGTAGACTTAATATACGTCAAAGTTTAGCAACAGACACTGCTGTTCCTTTATTAGGCTACGTAAGCACTTCGAGTCATTCCAGCTCGAAAAATGGGTTAGACAAGGTGATACCAGCTCACCCAAACATTTCACTGACTGCTTCAAGATCATTTTACGAAACCTATAATGGGAAAATAAAGGAATAAATATAGAGAGTAAGTAACTTTGGATTTGTTGGCGATATGGTGCTTTTTTTCTGAGAACCTCCATGATCTCCAATGATGCTAGACGAACGGAACAAAGAAAATAAGAAAGTGGGTCTCCACGTGAATTTCAGTAAAACAAATGCCTTGTACAACAAATACATTGAGGACAAAGACGACGATCAAAATCGATAACACAAAAAAGTAGACCCCTACATCTACCTAGAACAACAAATCTCAAAAAAGAAAAAATCCCCAAAAGAAGATGAAATCAAGCGGAGAATAACTCTAGGCTGGTAAGTTTTCAGCGGAGCAAGCTCAACCTTCAAAACCATCACATTACTCCCGAAAAGAAGTTTATACAAACAATGCATCTTATCAGTAGTTACCTATGGAGCTGAAACATGGAACATAACCAGAAGATTGACCCTCAAACTAAGGGTCATACTATGTGCATAGGAGAGAATTATGCTCAATATCATCTTGAGAGATCATAAGACAACACAGTATATTATAGAAAGAACAAGAGTTTGAAAATCGCTGGACATCAAGACTTACTCCAGGAATTGAATGCAAAAATGTAGCTGGAAAAAGTATCCTATCACTTTTGACTCTTTGAGGTGAGAAAAGTATTTCGGTACTTTTTAACCCTTAACGGTGTAGAAACCCTTCATTTGGGGCTAGAGGGCTAGGTAGGTAGAAGGTCTTCTGTTCAGAGAAGTTCTCCTTTGAATGCAGATGTTCCCATCACTTTAATCCCCTTGAAAATGTATGTATAAACACAAAAAATAAGCA
Organism: Thysanoteuthis rhombus; assembly: GCA_963457665.1. Lineage (NCBI taxonomy): Eukaryota > Metazoa > Mollusca > Cephalopoda > Oegopsida > Thysanoteuthidae > Thysanoteuthis > Thysanoteuthis major. Next base: position 44,186,825 of record OY735212.1, on the reverse strand, counting down.
GGTATTGATATCAGACGAAAAGTGAGATTCCATGTTAGCATTATAATTGTGTTGTGAATAAAACACCGTCTAAAACCCTTAATCTATTCTATATATAGATAGCGGAAGTAGCTATGCAAGTCGGGTAAGATATTTCTGGCGTAAAAAAAGATACTAAAACTATCAGAAATGTAAGAAAAACTTTACATTCACAATTAGCCCCCTTGATGAAGAAATAAGCTTCCTTTTACTTCCGACCCCCAAAAGGGGGAAAAACGTTTGCTTTCAATTTAGATCACCCAGTGAAGGGGAACTGTCCTCTTTCACTTTCGATCCTCTAAAGGGGTTCACATATAAATACTGACCCCTTAAAGAGGGATCAAGTTTCCTTTCACATTTGACAGCTGAAAGGAAGAAACGTTTCCCTTATCTTTTGATCCCTTAAAACAGGAAAAGGTATACCTTCACTATTTCTCATACTTTTAGACCCATCAAAAAAATTACGTATAAATAAATGAAATACGAAAATATGTCTATGGACGGAAAGTAAGTACTCACTTTCATTATAGTTACATAGTTGATATAACCTCTCTTTAAAACCCTCAAAAGAATTTTTGTTCTCATAACTTTTTGTTTCAAAACCTTCCCCCGGGACCATTGAGTAGGTAGGCTTACATAAGCGTGTGTGTTTATGTTATCATTAGAGTGAATAAATGTTTGGATGTGCTTAGTGAATAAGTCATACCTGTGATACCACGGGTTACGTAAACATGTAGTGAATATATATTTAATCTCCAAAGATTACTGTCACCAATAATTACAGATCGTTGATCAATTTGGAAGAGCGCATTAGGATATGAATTTTTTGCCTTGAGAATAAATTAGATAATATCAATCAGGTGTTGAAATTCATATCCTGTAATAAAGTCAGTTATTTGTTGTTTTGGATTTAGTTCAGCCATTGGTTTCGACGTGTAGAATTAGTGAGATTAAGTAAATTCAACAACTACATAGAACAAAGGTTGCTGACCGGTTAACATCACCTTAGGTCATAGTGACACTGATTTTCTCTTTATATATATATATATATATATATATATATATATATATATATATATATATATATATATATATATATGTGTGTGTGTGTGTGTGTGTGTGTGTATACGCGTACGTGCACTCACATACACTCACAAACACACTCACATACAAACAGGAGGTATGTCCGGAAGGTATCCAACAAAGTAGAAAACTCGACAACCTGTTGCACCGAATGATGTCACTTGGCAACCAAATTGAGTGATCTTTTGTCCAGATACATGGACAGGGGTAACTCAATCAGGTGAGAGACGTCATTTGATGGAATTGTCTACAGCATTGGCCTCGCATCCACAGTGGCTAGGTGAGTCATTCTCCACGCCCTGTGCGTGATTGCTTCGGCAAAATATAGCATCGTTGAGGTCTGTCAGTCCCCCAGCAATAAAAATGAAGCTCCTTGTAACTTCCAGCTTTACACGATGAGATTTCAGACCGTGGACGAGATTAAGGAAAACGCAACGCAGCAGCTGATGTCGGCCTATGAATTAGCGGAGATTGTTTAGCTCAATGGAAAGAGCATTGCTACGTTGAAGCAGCTACCCCAGTTGGCAGGTTCGATTCCTACTGCTGTCACATTTTCTTTAATTTTCCATCCTATTCACGTGGTCGAGGGTGAGTGATACAATAACTGTTTAATCATGGGAGATCATTTCTATTAAGTTTTTGCATAATATAACGCAATTTATGATCATTCTATCGGATCATATACATCCATATCTTAATGCACACACACACACACACACACACATATATATATATATATATGTGTGTGTGTGTGTGTGTGTGTGTGTGTGTGTGTGTGTGTGTGTGTGTGCGTCTGTCTGTCTGTATGTATGTCTGTCTGTGCTTGTGTGTATGCGATTCTAATCGTTGTACAGGATTTTAATGACTCACCAAAGTATGGATATCTACTAACAGGTAAAAACTCGAGACACGGAATTATAGGAAAATAACTATAATCAAGAATAACTATTTTGCATGTTTTGAGATCTTATACTTGTAATATACCTGTGTTTGGTATGATATGATTAACACAGGTGTTAACAAAAGCTGATTGATTGTTTCAGCTTCTGCTACAGGAACAACGATAATGAAAAGTAACAGTAATTAAAAGACAGAATCGGACTTCGTTTTCAGATAATTAGCTATCAAATGATTTTTTAGAAGCTGTTTTACTGAACGCAGTTTGGCTCATGCCCACAAAAGTGTACATTGAGAAAACTGTTTCCGTTTGACAATAGCCCGTTTATATCTTTTTAGTGTCTGCACTTTTTGGATTCGATTTTGATTTTTCTTTAATTCTTGTTAACAATTCCTGTAAATGCCTTAATAGATCAACATGTTTCTCTTAATCACGATGCAAAAAGTGACCATCGATGAAACCAGTTGTGTCTTGTTTGATCCTCGTACAATGAGCAACCACAAGTAAAAACAGTCAAGTCTCACTCAGTATTGTCTTAGCACGACTATTATTGCTTGGCTAATAAATTGAAAGCAGTTTTGCGTTATTGTTAAAAAGAGTGTTTTCCACAAAATCATCGAAACAAGTTAGTTATTAAGTTATTTATATTGTATTAACTTTTTTAAAATTTGCCTTCTGAATATCAATAACAGATTAAATATTCAAATTGATAAGCAAGTTAGAGACGTTTCAATTTCATTAACGAATTGTATAATCGAAAAAGTAACAAATTATTATAAGCATTTAGAGAACCAAGCAAATCAAATTAAAAACAGGTCCGATTAGTCACTCAATAGAAACCCTCCCGTATCTCTTGGCAGCATGCTGTGTTTGGGATGATCAGTCGAAAAATTAGAAAAACAGGGATGATCAAGGAATAAGTTACTCTCCTCACTTTCTGTAGGGTAGTGACCACTAAAAAAAAGTCCAAACTTTCAATTAACAAACATGAATGCAATGCTACCGGACACAAACTAAGGTACTAATTTAGAATAAACTTACACTGCAAATTGAACCCCCTAACTAAAAACTTATTTTGGATGGGATTTTTTTTTTATGCAATATGGAGTAAATGTTTAAATCTAGGCCTTCTAGCTCTGTTGGTACGCTATGTACGTGCACCAAAATCATAAATAGGCAATCAGCCAGTCCCACTTAAAAACTGAAGAAACTTATGTTGACTGTACTGGTTGACGGTTTTTAACTGTATAGAAAATTTTACAGATTATATACTTATTAGCATAGTACCCATGTGAAAAGGACAGCTTTATTTATGTATTGATCGCTACTTCTACCTTGTATCAAAGTATCTGAGCATTCTGCTTAAAGTGTCGTTCTCCGAACTTCTGTAGAAGACGTCTACTTAAGACAATATACTTCTGTCTTCGAGAATATAAATTTTTACTTCACACTCTCTGAAGATTGACGAAATATTCTTACACATATACTTTATCACTTCCAATATTCATTTGGTTCAGAGTAGTGTGGCTCAAGGCCAAGCTTTTTAAGGCATTTTAGAATATATATATATATATAAGTTTTGTTTTTTTGTGTGTTTCTTTCTAACATTTGTTAAAATCATTTTTCTCTTGCTAAATGTATTATTCTGTAAGACGGATAAAAATCCAAAGTGGGAGGATGGAATTATGAAGTTGTCAGAAATATTATTGAAGATAATGGAACAAAACGGTAAATATGTTGTTGAAGAATGAAGGTGGAAACTAAAAAAATGTCATTTATTTTTATTCAATAAGCCTAATCGACTTTTTATGCAACTCAATACGTCCGACCATGAAACATTTTGTGAGATTACACCCCCGACTGTTATAAAAACCCAAACAAATCAGCAACATATATTGGATTTATAACATCGATCAATGTTCCATGCGCCAAGATATTAGACGGCTCCATCCCCCCTCCAATATCCGTAAGATACTTGTTGATAACCCGGACATTTTCCACAATCCCGCCCCCCAAAAAAGACTACAGGAGGCTGTCTTAATCTAAGGCAAACAGCTCGTCATTAATAAAACTCCTTACAAGGAGGGAGTTGTTATTTTAGTTGTTATTTTGAGGTGCATCTAAATGAAGAATGGTCGAAAGCGCTCGATGGAGAACTCATTTAACTTAGGACAGTTCCTAATCGATTGTGATCCTGCGATAAAAAAGAAAATATTATTTAAACAAGTTGACTCGACTTTATATGTCCTCTTTAACGAAACATGTCAAAAATAATTCCTGCCAAAATGGTCATTATCTAAAACTATGGAAGTGCTCATTCAAAAACTGCATGTCTGGAAGGGACTGGACTTTATCATGTATTAAGAAGTGTGCTAAAATTTTCGTATAAATTGATTTTCCCTACGTCATACGAAACTGCAGCTTTGAAGTATTTTGGTTAATTCTCTTCAGTTTTGCCAATTTAGATATCAAACATATAAATTTAGATAATTCTAAACAATTTGATATAAAACAGTAAGCTTTATAATATGTGATTCTTTTTATCAATTTTTATTAGATTTCTTGAAAAGCAATGATCCCTCAAAAATTGGAACCTGACACTGCACTGCCTTATGTGCTGACGAATATATCTAGTGAATTTCAACTTCGTACAATGGCCAGTTGTTGAGTAATCGTGGTGCATACAAACATATATGTTTTCCAATCGTTGTTAAATATATGAAAAAAAATCAATCACTATGTCCTAACGCAGACACCGAATTTACCTGGTTCAACCAGTTTTATACATCGTAATAAACGCTGAACAAATTTCGTTTCATTAAAAAAATATCTCCAACAACTATTAATCAGCTTTATAACAGGATATGAAATTCAACACTTAATTAATATTACATTATCTATTCCTGAAGCAAACCGGTGGATAAAAGCACTCTTCAGAATTGATTAACAACCTATACTCATTAGTGACAGGCTCTGCCTAGAGATTGTTTTATCGAACTTGGGGATTATACATATACTAGCTGTTTATGTAAACCGTGGTTTCACAGGTAGGATTTACAAAAACATACTAAAACCTTTATTTACTCTACTCATTACACACGTAATGACACAGCAACTTCTGATAGTAAGGGCAATATGAAACACTAATGGCTGTATTATAGCATCGATTGCATTCGAGCCCAGGATATATACCCAAGGTTTCGACTTTTCTGATTGGTACCCACTGACTTTACTGCTACTCAACTATTCCCCCTGTTTAGCATGATATCTTCTTTACTAAAAAAAGGAGATATTTCTAGTTGTACGGGGAAAATTTCATGACTAAAAATTGAATTTTACATTTTTCTTTTACTTAGAATTTGTTTTAGAAAGTTCTGACAATCGGTGTGCATGTTGTGCATTGAAATATACTGATTATACAGCTGTATGTGTACATAAGGCAATATGATTTTGTCTTTTGGAATCGAATGTTACTTCTCACTCGCTAGACAGTGAAATATTCTTACAAAATACACCTTTTAGTCCCCCTTCTCTCTCCCCCCCTCTCTCTCTCTCTCTCTGCACTCATACATATATAGGTATTTTTATCTTACAAAACCACGTGTACCCAACGAGGATCGATCACACGACACAGTAGTAATGAGATGCTAGACTAGCTTGCAAACTATTACCTCATGAAGTAAGGCTCAATATATATTTATATATATTGAGAGAGAGAAATAAGGAGATAGAGAGAGAGAGAGATTAGGCCATTGTCTTTATCCCATGTATCGATAGTTTCAGCATAGCGTCCGTCTGAGTCTCATTCTTTATGGCTTAAAATGTATGCTGTGTCATGTTTTGAACAAGTTTTCATGTCAAAAAGCAAATATTGTACATTAGTCTTGGACATTACTTTTTGTCTGACATTTTTGCAATTCCATATTGTCTGGCAGACCATAAATTCCATTCAGCCCTTAGTAAGTTGACCAGTACATCTGAAATACTTTTTTAAAATGATTTCTCCCATTTTCAAAGGGATTGTCTTCATTCTCGCCTCTTGTTATTTTTGTCCTCATTCTGAAGGCATCTGGTGGTTACCACTGAATATCAAGTGACAACAAGTTCCCTCAACTCTCTAGCATCTTACTCTGCATTCTCGCAGACTCTAGTACTGCTACTTTTCAGACGGTCTCAGCTATTCTTTGAGATTCCTAATCTCACTTCCAATGTTTTTGACTCGATTCGTAGTGCGCAAATTATAATATGTACTACCTTAACCTTCATGTTCCACAGCTTCCTCAGTTCCTAGGCGCAGCCTAGGAGACTTTTAGACCTATTATCCTTCAACACACAAAGATAGCCACTAAATAACTCTATCTTAAAAATACAATTATTACTATTATTTGCAATCTCACACCAGTTGTCTGGTGGTTACTGCTGGAGGTTGAGTGACAGTCTCCTCAGGTCTACAGCCCTTCTCTCCTAGTTCTCATAGGCCACAGTAACACTGCAGTTTACAGTTTCACACCGTTTGCCCAGTGGTCATTGCTGAAGGTTGAGTGACAATAAGTCTTCTCAGGTCTTCAGCAAACATCTCTTCCCTCCTTCGCCTATCATGCCAGTGCTGCAGTTCACATTTCCGTTTTCATTTCCCTTCCTCTGTTAGGCCAATTAACATTTAGTATTGCAGTCTTTATATTATTGTTGTTGTTGTTGTTGTTGTTATTATTATTATTATTATTATTATTATTATTATTATTATTGATATCTAGAATTATTCATTGCCAACCGAGTTTCAACTTGAAACTCAGAGCAGGTAACAATGTTGTGACTTAGTGGGCATTGGCATCTTTTTCATTTCATGTATACAAAACTGGGGTTCAATACAGGACCTATACGGGAGGTTGCACAAGAAACAGTACATATTCGTATAACAGACAAAATATTTACATGGACTGCTTTTCGAAGGATATGGACAGTGCCTGTGGGAATAATTTTCTATATCCCATAGATGCTTGGATTTCCTGGTATTCTACCTAGATATTTGTCGACGCCTTTTCTAGGACCACGAGGGATTCCATAACAACAGGTATTTTTTTATCATATTAAGTTGCCACATTTTTATGATCTCATTTTATATATCTTTTTAATTCGACTGTTTCTCAAACTTTTTCACAGATATACTTTTGTCTGGTGGAATGGCCTTATCCATAAATAGACATCCATTGTCCTTTCTGTCTTTAATAATTATATCTTGGTTGTTGACTTTGATGGTTTGATCCGTGTGTACTGGGAAATCTCATAATATTGCCACATCTTGCGTTTCAGGACCAAATAGTATTCTGTGGATGTACTGACCACTTCTATCACGTTTAACAATGTACTCATTGTGGTCTAGAACAGAACATCTAGATATGTGGTCAATAGTCTCAGCTGTTCTGTTATAGAATCTACTGTTTGGGTTAGCACCGTTTCTGATAATGTTTGTCAGGCAGTTCCTCGTAGGAATGCTCTGGTCTTGGACCACAAGGATGTAGGCCCCTGTTTCGGCTTTTAACCCGCAACTTCGTAGCCACTGGTGGGTTTTGATATGATCTCCATCAGCATCTTGGATACGAAGTGGGTATTGGTCGTGCAGGGACCTGTTTTCAATGTTCTTTCAACATTGATATACCTTGTCGCTTGGCTATAGTTTTTTTTTGCAATCTTAGTTGCAGCTATTGTAGAGGCTGGTTGGATTATGTAGGTCATGATTAGTTCATCCTGAAATGCTCTGGATTCCCTCACAACTGAGAGGAGCCTTTTTGCTGTCTTGTGGTTTTTCACCAAAGTCAACACCCGGTTGTCACTTACCAGAAGGTAAGCTGTGTAGGTCAATGCTTGTAGTTTTGTATGGCAATTCCAACTGGACCATACCTCTACCGCCTTTTTTTTCTTGGGGGTAGAGTCGTCCTACGTTTGCTTTGTTGTTTGTGAGAAGTTTCTTTGTTTCTGCGTCTACTCTGAGTATGTCAGTTATGTTCCAGTAAATGATGTTAAAGCTGTACTGTACTACAGGTATTGCCAAGGCATTGATGGCTTCGATGCAGCTCTTAAAGTTCATTTTTATGGACGGATCGAACCCTTCTCTATTACTCCCTTTTTATTTTTTCTTTCATTAATGCACGTTGGATTCCATTGCCTTCATTGATTCCGAAGTATTTATAGGTGCCTTCCTGTTCAAGATCTAGAATGGTTGTATCTAGGTCTGGTAGGATATGCTCTGTTTCAGCCAGTTTTTCTCGTTTGAAAGTTGCTTTTGCATACTTATTGAAGCCAAATCTCATTCCTATATCATCACTGAATCTTTTAACAGATTTCAGGAACCCCTTTAGCTCAAATTCATCCTTTCCTTTTCGCTTTGAAGATTTATGAGGCGTAAACAGAAAAATAAGGGTTTGGCACCGGTTGTAACGTCTTTCCCCAGTTTTTTTATTGTTCTCTTCAAGGTGTAAATTCTATCCGATAGTGAATAGTTTATAGGTGGTTATGAGCCAGGTGATGGGCCTGTAGTTTTTTTTTCTTTGTCTCTTGGTCCACAGTTTGGGGGATGTCTTTGCTCAACTTCGCAAGTGCTTAAAGTGGGGCATTCATGACGTGGGACAGAGATTTTAAGTTTACGTGAGTAGATAGTGTTTAGCCAGAAATTGGTGATTTTATTCATTTCTTGCGATTGCCATTTGTGTACCGTCTGCGGAGCATCATTGACTCCGTCTAATGTTACATGGCTCCATTTCTGTTAGGTTTTACCTTCCATTCTTTCATCTTCTCTCCTTAACCATTCTGCATTTACGGTCAACATTTTACCGTTGCTCCAGATGTTTGCCGAAATATGTCTTCTATTTCACTTAATTCCTTATGTTCTCTTTCGCCCACTTCATCTTATCAATATTATTTTTTTTAGAAATACATCATTTGTTTTGTTTATTATTACAGGTGATATCTCACTTCCAGGTCTTATGTCAGTGGTATTTTATCTTATTTCTTCTATTGCCAGGTCTCGAATTATCATTAGTAATAGTAGTATTTCATACATTCGTATGTTTTCACTTGTGATGATAGAAGGAAAATTGAATTAGTGGTATAATTTCGGGGTTGTTGGCTTTTTCTCTTCTCAGTTTTGTCAGAATGTTACAGATAATATATAATGTTGATACAAAGGCTTCCAGAACTTTTGTAAGATCTCTTATTCATATTAACCCATGGCAGAATCATTCAGTCATCAGAGCATTTCTCAGGCTCTCTATGACTAAACTACCCTCCAGTTTTTATACGATCATAGATGAATTTCGGTCATGAATTCTTTAAGAACATTTCGATATCTTCCTTTTGCTGCGATTGTTGACCAAACAAGTTGTGTTGCAAGGAGTGAAATATGTGATAGTTAGAAAGTAATAGGTCTGGAAAATACGATTTATCGGGAAGGACTTCCCATTCCAGATCTATGATCGTTTGTTGCATTTTATTTACAATATGAAGACGATTGTTATCAAACAGCGACATCCCTAGTGCCTTGACAGAGCTTTTTTTTTTCTCTTCCAATTCATTATCCAAATGAATTGATTGGTCCATCTCCATTTTTTTCTGAAAGTTCATTTGTTGTTTGTGCAGCATAAGTTCCTCCATTTCAATGGTTTTCAAGTTCTAGGCTTTTCCAGGACGTTATTTATCCTTGATCTCAAAATAACGTTTTGAAATCTTTGCAAACCGTTTCCGAAACGTGCCTCAATATACTGTATTATAGTCATAGGGTCATTGACTGAGCCATTGCTTAATTTCCACTGTACTTTTTCCAAATTAAACATGAGAGGAAAAAAGGTCGATTATTATATTCAGCTATGATCTCTTACAAAAAATGGAGTAAAATCATCATTTTTCTGTAATTCTTATTTAGTATGCACTCCCAAGCAATAAAGAGGTAAGCACATTTCAAAGACACTTTCAAGATTTCCCTAACATTGCTCTCAGATGGCAGCGGGGAGCGGAAACAAAAACATGGAATGAAATTAAATCAATTTTGTCGCTTGAAAAAAATTAGTTAGCAACAAACACAAAAGACTTTTGTTTTTCCAAGAGAAAAGAGGAAACAGCAGAGACCATTCTGTGTTAGAAGTCTTGATTATAGTGTCACACCTACCTTTTATCATAATAGTTATTGCCATCGTCATCGTTGTCGTCGTCGTATTCGTAAATATACTTCACTCTTTTTTTGATAATTTCCCTGATTAAATCTCGTACTAGATCAAAGCTGATTTCCAAGTGACTGATCTTAAAGAAAGATTATAGATTTCTTTTGTATTCAATGACCGAATCTGATTAATAATTACCGATGGTATTTACCAAAAAAAGCATTAGCTTTCATTATATCGTTGAATAGATTTGAATAACGTTCTTCCATATAAACTATTCCCCCAGCAAATGGCTAAACATATATGCCTAGGTTATATATATATAAAGTTGAAGCATAGCTTAAATGATTTTGTTTTCTCTTGTAAATTACAGAAGTTTTATCTTTTAAAATATAAATTTTCCGGTTGTCTTAGTTATGTGTTGATTTATTTTGGGAGATATCTACCCATTTTTTTTTCATACATTTATCTATACTTTCATGTCTGCCCACACAATATTTCCAAAAGTTCTCAATGAATTTCATTGACATTCTGTGAAAGGATGGATGATAGGCAACCGAACAAGCGATTAATTTTGGGGCGGATCCATGCACAATTGTACTAACTACGTTGTAATTATATGTCCACACAACGAAATATCGCCAAAAGTTCACATCTGGCCACACGATATTTCCAAAACTTTTCAATATATTTCGATGGAACTTTGTCGAAAGGTTAGCAATAGGCTATGAAAGAAGTGATTGAATTTTTGGGTTATTAGTTATATGTCCAAACCACAAAAGTTCATGTATATCCATCCGTTATCTCCAAAAGTTCTCAATGAATTTCAATGAGATTTGATGGAAGAGTAAGTAGTGGGCTACGAAAGAAATTATGGAAGTTTGGTTTGGATTAGTACGCAATTATCTACCGTATATCCTTGGTATATGTCCACGCCACATGCTATAGCTCACACTTCATGTCTGTCCGCACGATATCACACAAGCCCTCATTCTATTAGAAAAAATTGTGAAAAATGTATGGAAAAATCGAAATCTTCAGTGAACTCCCTTGCATCGTATTTATTTATCAACCAATTTTCAGCACGATTTTTTTTTTTTTTGGTAATTGACAACAGCGTTGACAGAGGCATGCGCTCTCTCATTGCTTTGTAGATTTTTTCTGCTATAATGAAACTTCACATTTCGATTACATTCAATGCTCACCCGTAAATATACTGAACGGCGAAAGATTGTGTCATGCTAATCTTCCGTTGGGAAGAGTTTGCCTGCTAGAATAATCTGCATTGAGAAACCCAGGTATTTTTACCTTGGTTCGAACACTGTGCTCTGACACTAGTGCTAAATATGTATCATTTCAGTATTCATTCTTTCTCTTCCCACCCCCTCTCTGTTTTTATTTATTTATTTTATTCATGGTTTTATTGATCTACAAGTTTAGTTGCATCTTTTTAATGGTTTTCACGATGGATTTCCGGGAGGGAATTCAGAACTATCTCAACCACTATCTCTACGGTGTTGAGATTCGCGCAACAAGCTCTGGCATATTAGGAATAATCTCAATCATGGCTTTTGGCATCGGTTACATATGAGTAAGCATCTCAGCCACAACCTCTGTCAACGCTGGAATGAACGACTATCTCTGTCATGGCCTTTGGCACCAGTCAGATATGAATAAGCATCTCAGTCACGCCCTCTGTCAACGGTGGGATGAGCAATTATCTCTGTCATGGCCGTTGGCACCAGTTAGATATGAGTGGGCGTTTCAGCTACGACCTCTGGCACCGGTGGGATACGAACAACTAACTCAGCTACGGCGTCTGGCACCAGTGAGATATGAGCAAGTATCTCTGTCACGGCATTTGGTGCCAGTTGGATCCTTGAGAGTATTTCAGCCCAGAACTCTATAAAACCATTTGGATATGGGCAGCTATCCCAGCCACTAACAACAGTGAGATATGCACAACTGCTCCAGCCATTTCTGGCACACTCAACTATGACATCTGGGACCGATGAGTTGTGCACAACGACTCCAGCCTCGACCAGTCTCAAATGTGGATAATTTGCAACTATTCCATCCACGACCTCTAACACCGATGATTCATGCACCTCTTTAAAACTCATGAAGAATAGGCAATGTGAATTAAACGCTTCCTGGGTTTTAATAGAAACAAGTTCTGGAGAATTACCCTCTTAAGAGAGACATTAACAGTTCTGGGTGTATTTTATTTTCATTTTCTTATTCTCATATCCACATCATTTGATCCATATTAAGAGTATTCTCCATTTTCCCTTCTGTGGCATAACTCCACTGAGACGTACCTTTGCTCTTTTCATATCTATCAACGTTCGTCACCCAAACACGAAAGTGTCAAGATTCGATGGAATTGCTATTTATTAGACTTGTTCTCTTTTGCAACAACGGACGCATTCGAAGTAATTTTCGGTGGATAGGCGAGGAAATTTATGTGTGATACGTTATTCTCCATCTTCCCTAATAACCGTTATTACCAGTTGGAAAACATCAGAAATTTGCTCAAGATTGTTGGACACCTATTTACTCTAATGCACAGTTTATCTCTATCGACGAAGTTTGCGCAATATATGTATTACCCCTGATCTGTCTGTTTACACGATATCAACAAAAATTCTCGATGAATTTCAATGAAATTTTGTTGAGGGTGGTTCATGGGCGAACGAAAAGGGATTAAATTTTCAGGTAGATTCAGGAACGTGTTTTTATTGCGAGATATTTGTATTATTCTGCAAGGGAATTTCTACAGCAAGAGGCATTTTGTATTCTACTGCTTTCTCCTTCAGCTGGCTTATTAAATGGACATGGCCCATGGTCGAGTAGCTTCTTCTACATCCAGCCTGTTCCCGTGGTTGGTTTTCATATAGTATTTTAGTGATCTGGTTGATGATTTTTGTGAACATTCAAAGTAAAGGATTAAAAATGAACAGGTGAGCAAATTTAGATTTAAAGGGAAATAACGCATTACTCATATCTATTGCCAGAACTGCTGTCTCAACCCTGTTCTCTGATATTTCATTTCACCCAGTTTATAGTTAGTGTACGGTTTTGGCTGATATGCGCGCTCTCTGAGTGCTTTCTAATTTGCTATTGTGCTCCAGATTTCATGCAGAGTTTCCTTACTATAAATTTCTCGTTTCCTCACAGTGTTACAACGAGGTCGCTGCAATGGTGACATTTTTCGATCATTAGTAGTATCTATATTATAAAGTAGTAATGTATGTGTGTATGTTTGTGTACTTATAAGGCGAGCACTACGCAGTACTGAAGGAAAACAAAGACATAGCTGAAATCATGAGGTCTCAGTTTACCTATGGTACACATTTTCACTCACAGGAAAGAAAAAACTTTTATCGCTAAAGAAATCAGCGAAAGTAACAATGCAGCAGTGGTTTGAAACGCAATGAATACAATCAGTGGACCGAATTCAAATCCACCACCGAAAGTGAGCGCATGAATTTTGAGAAAAATCAATTTTTAAAGGTTTTATGAAAAGTGTTTTTTTAGCTAAAGTTCTCCAATATGAAATATCTATCATTCATCCATGAGTGTGTATGGATATATACATACAGGTTTTCCCTGCAATCCGAAAGTAGAGCATTCACAGGAAAAAAAACTTTGGGGGGCTGAGAAATGGCGTAAAGCGAAGACACAATTACCATTAATATATGATAAAACGTCTTGAACATGCTCAAACTACAAAAATGCCAATAATGGTATGTTATCCTTTGTTGGAGATTGGATTGCTTCAAAATGAAAAAAGTGGCGTAAAACGAACTTACAAAAAGTAGGGATATATATATATATATATATATATATATATATATATATATATATATATATGTATATATATATATATATATATATATGTAGTAAGAAATGGATGCATGATCTGACAGAATGATTATGAATTGCGTTGTATTATATTGAAACTCTATTTGAAATGATGTCCAGTTATTACATGATGAATGTATCATGTACCATTTCTTGATAATATAACTGTCTGCGGTGAAAGAAGCAAATAGAGCAGATATAGACCATGAATAAACAAAAATGAGAATTTCCAGTCAAAATAGTTATTTTGGACCTTGAAATACTGGTGTCTATTTAGCTGAATGGTAAGAGCAACGCTACGTTGAAGTGGCTACGCTATCGGTTCGATTTCTACAGTAACCCTTGTTTCTCTAAATGTTTATTCTATTTACGTTATCTAGGCCAAATGATACATTCACTGTCTAATAATGGGAGCTAATTTCAAATAGAGCTTTGATATAATATAACCTAATTCGTAATCATATATATACTATCTAAATTACCCGTATTCGCTAGGTTGAATATCTAAGGAGTTAAGAAAACTAGAACTTTCAGACAAAGTGAAAAAGTATCCCTTAATTTGACACTATAGAGAAGAAAAAGTTTCCCTTCACTTTTGACTCCTTGAAGGGGAAAAAGTATCACCCCATTTTTTCTCAAAGAAAAGCATGTTCTATTATCCAATCAGATCAAGATTCCATAAAAATATTGTTTATTGGAAAAAGCTTCTTTCAACTTGACGCCTTAAAAGGGGAAGGGTTTCCCTTCACTTTTGATCCCTTGAAAAGGGATATCATCCCCCTTTAATATTGACTCTGTTAAGGTGGGAAAAGTTTTACTTCATTTTTGACTCCTTATAGAATTATATATAAGCTTATGAATTATATAATCTACCGTAAGTTTCCAAAGATCCATTGAATACATAGATGCGTACCGAGGGACTTGATCTTTATTTCTGGGGTCAGATTCCCCTAAATTTCTATTAGCTGCTAAACTAGTGCACAAACCCAGTGTAATATGGACTTTTGCTGTTCTTTTTTTGTGAGCCAGTTTGTAAGCTCACTTGGGCATTATTTCAAAGTAAATGTTTGGAACTAAGTGTTAGGATAAGTAATTCTTTTTTGGTGGTTGAATTCCTCGAACTTTACTTAACAATTTATGTGTACTCCCACATATGCAGACAAACACACACACATGCATGCACACTTGCACACTCATTAAGAATATCGGTTCCATCATAAAATAACGCTGAAAATGTCCTCTTGGACTTTCCCAAAAGACAGCAGTATTCTCAACAACATTTGAATTAGACCAAAAGCGAAGTTTTGATGAAAGTAAAAGGCAAAATTCAAATGTTCAGAAAACTCCTCCACTGCCATTAATTCAAGTGAGAAATAAATTGAAAATAACTAAATAGCACATTCATTTGATATTACATACAAATGAGTTGCTTTTCCCTTTATATATATATATATATATATATATATATATATATATATATATATATATATTCGGGTTTTCATAATGTCCATTAAAATCACTATAATGTCGGATAAATTTCTCTCTCTCTCTCTCTCTCTCTCTCTCTCTCTCTCTCTCTCTCTCATACACACACACGCACACATATATAGAGAGAGGGGAGAGAGAGCAAGCTGTCGCAGGACATATTAGCGTTTATGATTAAAACCGGTAAACATCGAGGTGTTTTCACCAAACAAATTCACTCAGGTATGAACCTCTTAATAATAAGCATCGCTAGGTCAACCAATTTGCGCATCCATAATGAATAATCTTTTATTGATAGAATAGCCCGCTTATACGTGTACTAGCGACCGTCTATTTACACGAGTATGATATAATACGTATATATAAGGACGTGTATCAGAATAGATCAGCCAGTTTGTATCGTATATCTCAATAACGCAGCCAAATAACTTTGCATTAAGACACGGTGAAAGTATAGACTGTTCCCTGCAATTCAAAAACGTGCACTGAAGCCCAATTCTAACACTGATTCCACTACCTTCGAATACTCAACTAAATGGAAAAAAAACGAGTCAAAGCTTATTTGCAATGACAGTCACACAAGTGGAATTGGTTAGTATGCATGTTTCTGCATCTCTCATCTAAACAACGAACTCGACTCGCCGAACCTCATATAGCATGTACGGCATATTCATTGCATTGTATACAAATAACTATTTAACCGGTAGAAATTTACATTTCGTGGGCATAAAGGATGCTTCGTCGGTTAGGAAGGATGAAAACAACTCTTCTGTGCATTTTCTTTTTTTCAGAGCGACAACAAAAGAAAAAGATGAAAACAAACAAAGAGAGAAACGCATTTACATTATTATATCATGGGATACTTAAGTGCTTAGATTTCTTATTCGTCGGATCTTTACTCAACGTTGATGACGGTTCACTTTCATAGAAACTCGCCCAGATCTTTACCGCACTGATTTATCATCGAACCGAAATCGATAATCGATCGTTGGCTGCTGCAAAATCCAGAGTGTGTTGGTTTTGTCAGTTATTTACTATAACCGATTCTTTTGTTCGTCCAAATCATGTGACATTTTCGGCTGCGACAAGAACGGGTTTCATCCAGTCGGTTATTTCAACCTATTGACCTTTGATTTTTTACTAGGCTAAATCATTCAAGTAGTATGAGTGTGTACGCGCGCGCGCGTGCACGTGTGTGTGTGTGTGTGTGTTTGTTACTGTGTGCATGCAAGTGGTTGTTTATGCATGTGTGTATGCGTGTGAGTGCTCGTACGTGTGTATATTCCACATTTGCGTGCACGCGATAAAAGTTCGAGATTAAAAAAAAATGGTGGCTGATGATCTTCAAAGAATGTTACTCATACATTGTGAGAGGGAGACATCTGACCATCGAGCAATGTTTAGCGAACTGGTGTCGCAGATGATCACGACTAAGTAGTGATTCGCATTCTCACCGGGTGCTCCATGCGTGGCTTTCCGCCAAATACAAGATCAGCCTAGTGGATAAGCGGATATAGTTCATTAGTGGCTTTCATTTTCTTACATACCTAAGTACATACATATTCTGAAAAAGTTTTTTCTTAGCACCATTAATGATATGATAATATTACCTTGAGATAAACTAGTAAATCTGTGAGTAACAAATCGGAGTAATTTTCTTCAAAATGGGCTAAAGAAACTCTTTTTTTCAGTACACATGCATACATTAAAGATCGAGGCATGCAAGGATAAATTCTCAACATTCTTACTTTATTTTCCATGTATATGACCAGACGATTAGTATTCAATTAACTTTAGATTTTGATCGCACTTACAAGCAACAGCTTGCAAGATGAGATTGCTGACTATCGCTCCATTGCGAATGTTTTAGATATTTACTAAGCTAAATCTAGTCTGCTCATGATAGAAAAGAATCCAGAAGATATCAAATACACTGGCAATATTTTGCAAGAATAACTTACAAACCATCAACCTGCAGCTAATACCCTGTTTCCAAATTAAGTCTGATATACAGCTACAGTTTGAAAACCATTGGGGTCGCAAGACAAGCTTGTAAACCAGCTTTAAAGCAATCGTCCTTGACAAGTATTTTCATGTAGGAATCTTGGAGGGGAAAGTGCGAGTGGCCTAGTAGTTGATAGCATGTAGAATAGAATCGGCAAACCGAGTTCAAACTTTGCCTGGAGTAATTTGTCTTCTTCGTACTAATGCCCTTGGGAAAAGTATTAATCCACTTCTTCCCTCAGCCATGGGTAAATAAGTAGCTGCGTAGTTGGAGCTCATTAGCTTTGCAAAGCAGTCCATCTTGGGCGTCGGATTAGCACCCCAGGCTCGTAAAAATCCACGATCGCTACCAGCAAATGATTGGGTCTCCATGAACCGTTCGAGAGATGGAGACCGAATCATTATCTCAGGTGTTGCACGACACGAGACCAGCTGAGGTGATAGAGTCTTGAAAGTTCTCGAAAGTAGGTGAAGATCAGGTTTTGAATGTTGACTTTTAATTGCGCGTAATCCTGCTCAACGTGCTTGGTAATCTCCATTCTTTCAATTAAACATGGCTTTAATGCAGATTTGGCAGAACAGAGTGTGTGTATTTCTATCGGTAAACGTGTTCAATTACATGTGCACACGCACACAAACACACTCTTCGTACGTGTAAACGCCCGCCCGTGTGGCGCAGTCACTTTCAGTCACTTTTGTTAACAGTGTTGCACACCCTAACTCTCTTTCACTCTCTTTCTCTCTCCCTCTCTCTCTTTTTACTCACGCACACACGCACACACACTCACAGTCACTCATGTACTTACTTGAACATAGTGAGGTCATAATTGTCTAGTATACTCAGTATAGCATGATGAGGTGCTGCAAAGCTATAAGGTGCTACTGACAAGATGGCTTATAATCTTTGTCAGGTGCATCTGGCCATGATGCCGAATATGTCGTTTCAGTCTGATAATGTTGAAGGCAAAGAGGAAACTTGTTTCGGTGTTAAAATTTTAAATTAAGTCCCATGGATCTCGTATTCTCCTTTTGGGGAAAGCATCAATGATGAGCATAAAATTCAAAGATAATCTTATTCACAAAACTTGAAAATTCATGAACAGCGAGATCTTTTTTTTTTCAAACTACTCGATGATAAAAGTAATGTCTCGTTATTTTCAATATGATTATTAGCAGGTAGCATGTTTACTAAGAGGCCCTTACGAATTAAATGTACGGTATCATGCTGTGACGTCATGTTCTGCCTCGGTTTTAAAAGCTCATGTGAAATATTGCACTTAATATCGAATTCAAATGAGGTCCCAAGTATTTCGCTCGATCTCTAAGAGAATGTCTATGTGAATGATAAATTGAAAAAAAAAGGCCTGACTGCTTCAGGGTCGAACTCCACTCTAAAAGCAACTATTTAAGCTAATGATCCGAATTTTTAAAAAAAGACGTCTTCCGTACTGATTGAGGGGAGTGTGTGTGCTAAGTTTCAAGTTTCTACTTTGGACGGTTAGCGCCGAGAACAGTGAAGAAGAAAGAAAAAAAGTTAAAATAAGAAAAAGAAAGAAAAATTAAAACGATAGTTGACACAGCAAGACGTTATGGAATCACTATTCCCTCCCCTCTCTCTCTCTCTCTCTCTCTCTGTCTCTGCCTCTGTCTCTGTCTGTCTGTCTGTCTATCTCTCTCTCTTCCTTGTCTGACTAATTGCGATAATAAAGTCCTCTCACTAGGAGTTGGACAGAAGAAGAGACAGTACTAATAAAGTTCATCATCATCATCATCATCATCTGCTAGAGGTCTACAGCTGGACTAGGGCCTTTCTCATCTCCTTCTCTGAAGAGCATAATTGCGCTAATCTCTGCCATATCTTAACGGTAAATTTTTCTATCTTGTCTCTCCGTCTTGAGTCTGATCTTCCCTTACTACGTTTACTGTCCCACGAGCATCCATCGGTTAATATTTTGCTCCATTCGTTGTCCTTTCTTCTCACTGTGTGCCCCGTTCATCTCAATTTCTGTTGCTTGATTATTTGTACGATATCCTCCATTATTGTCCTTTCTCACATCCAGGTTGATCTTTTTCGATCGCTGAGATCCATTCCTAACATTACCCCTGCCATTTAAGCATATTGGTAGTCTGATCTTCAGTATGTCTCTATTAATACCAAATGCTTCCCGATCTATCGTTATGCATCGTCCTATTTCATTTCCATAGTCTTTCTCAAACTTCCTCCACCTGATGTAGGCATCTATATTCCTATTCTTCAGAGGCGTCAGCGTGTATTTTTATGGTCATTTTCGTGACTTTATCATTGAACATTACTTTTGTCTTTGTTTTATTCATCTTTGACCTTATTTTCAGCTTTCTCTATTTAGATCATTTAACATGTTTTGTAGATCCTTGCAGTTTCTGCCGTCAATGCATTATCATCATAGTAACTTAAATTGTTCAAATATTCTCGAAAATATTCACGAATTGACCAGCAAACACTTTGGATGAAAACCAACCACGTGATTACGCAGGCTTTAGAAGTGACTATTCAACAATTGTCCAGATTCGCACATTAAATCAGCTAATTAAAAAGACACAAGATTGCAACAAAACACTTTGCTTAGCTTACATAAACTAAGAAAAGTTCAAGCATTATAGTAACATCGTAAATAGAATCCCCTAGAAAATATGATGAAACACCTGCACTTTTTTTTCACATTCTTTGAGTTAGCATTACTTTGATTCAATACCACTGGCTACAGTGCACAGCTTTTGCCTCCTCAGAAGGCACAGACAAATAGAATGAAACTTCTAAGATTATGCAATATTTTCTTTCGAATATGTGGCCAGGTGAAAGAGATTTTCAAAGTGTGATCAAAATTTGAGGCCATGTAAAAAAAAAAAGATTTTCAAAAATGTGTGGTTAAAATTTGTGATCAGGTAAAAAAATGATTTTAAAAAAGTGTGGCCAAAATATGGAGCCGGGTACAAAAATCCCTTCTTACAATGTGTCGTTAGAATATTCGGTCAGGTAAAATGAATCAACCATTAAAAAGGGTGGTCAGAATATGATCTGAGAGGAAAAAAAATCAAATTTAGGAAGAAAACGTGTTCCAGAAAAGAAGGCCACATAAAAAGAAATTAAGTGTGCCAGAATATGAGGCCAGGTGAAAACTTTTACAAAAAATAGAGTAATCAGATTATGAAATCATGCGAAAAAAATCTTTCCAAAAAAATGTGGTCAAAATAAAAGTTCTTTCATGCTGTCTGGGTGTTTTCGCACGGAGAACACAACTTACTTAAGCATAATAGTTATATAGCAAATAAAACCCTCACCTATAAACTATTATAATGTTGCCAATCACTAAGATTTATTGATGTTTTTTCCTCATGTAAGTTAACACATTATAAGGATAGCTATATTCAGATCCTCTGGCTGCAATGCACCGTTTTGGATGTTTACCAACAGAATCAGATCTTAATATTATATAAATTATTAAACACGCTGGAAAATATGGTCTTTGATATATGCTTATATAATATAGCAAATGAAGAATGGTGATTTACTCTATATAAATATGGAAAAGTTGGTGTAATGGAAGAAATATTCTGATGAACAATAAAAGAACAAATGATGTAATCGCTTAGTTAGACAGTGCTTCTTAGAATACAACGTGTGTTTTTCTCCCATCGGGAGCCAGTATGAAAAGGCTGATTGGAGATCCAACCGAAGACCAACCAATATGGAGCTGTCCATGGGAAAAGCATGGAGAAGTCATGCCATAGGCCAGCAATCTTGAGAAATTGTCCTTGTGACCAGTTCAAATTTCTAGAAATCGCCTCAGGTGACCTCTAGTGACCTCTAGTGACCTTTAGCGGCAAGCTCACATCGCCTATAACTTTTACTGCGTAAAGATCTACCCTTAAGCAAAATGCCTGCGTCTTAGGTGCAATATTGTGGCCAGCAACTAAGTAAATTTTCCCAAGAAATTTGGAAGTTCTGATGTTGCGAAAACTTGCCAAAATATGATAAGTCCCGATTACTAAAATGTGATGAATATTTTTGTTTATTCTGTCTTTGCTCCTTTCTGGTTTTTACTCACTATTTCATAAATCGGGCAATAAGGAATCTTTATGGTTTGGGGATCTGCATTCTGAGAAAAGTAAAAACATATTAACGTAAAAGTTATGAGTGTGAGTTCGTATTATGATGTACACCATGTGTGAACTTATTTGTAGGTATGTGTCTGTGTTATGAGTGATGCACGTGTAGGGAGAGATAAGGATTCACACACATTTAGATAGACTTAATAGTAGCCATCGGTAAAAGATAGTATTAGTTAGTGGTCGGCTAACCCACTTCGGGGTTGGAAACATGACCTCTGCTCTCGGATAGAGAGGAAGTTGACGGCAAATGAATTTCGCTATCGTTTGTTTACAGATTGAACAAGAAAGCTATGTTGCATCTGGCTACAGGAATTTACAGTACCCTCCTATCTTTTGGCGGGGGATAGCACTCGTGCTCTTTGAGAAGGGAGAAGCAAAATAGAAAGCATGAACGGATGAAGCCAGGTGCGTGTCTCAAGATCTTACGCTCTTTCAGAAGCAGAGTTCCCTAAACATACTTGTCACAATGTTCAAGCGAGATTTGTTTGGAATCATAACAGGCTTCCTACTTCAGCAAGGAACTGCATCAGCTACGCACGCGGTGTTGACACAAACAACACATTCGACAAGTATTTACTGGGGGATCACGAAACATCATTATGTTACGTAGTCGAAATGTCCATCGATTGTCTCACAATTGCACACATATGTGTGTGTATGTGTGTGTGTGAGAGAGAGAGAGAGAGTGGAGAAAGGATGTCGATTGTCTGCCATTCTTGCAACATGACCAGCCCATTGCCATTTGAGTTTTTAAATGGATTCTATGATATCTCAGACTCCTCTTCATTCAAGTACGAATAGGACTTTCTTGTTAATGGTTTTTGTTATTTTAAGAATATTTTTACAAATTATTATATTACACTGAGTGTGAACCAAAAGTTGCGATTGACAGGCTATGACTGTATGAATTTGGAAATATCTACCAATCTATTTACGCTCTATTTAAAAAAGTTTGAGTATTATGGACAAAAGCAACACTTACACTTAATAACAGTATATATATATATATATATATATATATATATATATATATATATATATATATATATATATATATATATATATATGAGAGAGAGAGTGTGTGCGTGTGGAGAAAAGATGTCGATCCAACAGAAAAGTTGACAATGTAGAAAAGGAAAAAGACTTGAGACTATTTTGTACGACTCAATTTTGTTTATAAAAATCTTTGAAATTAAAATACGTACGTAAGCTATTACACATTTTGATAAAAAGATTGTGATATGATAAGTAGTCTCAAGACTTCTTCCTTTTCCACATTGTCAACTTTCCCTCAGCATAACTCTAACCCATGAGATGATCACCATCACCACAGAATACCCAAACTGCTCACAAGCCGTGTTTAACAAACATTCGTTAAGCAAAATACTCTCTCTCTAAAAAAAATGAAAATACCAATTCATGACAACCCACTCAGCATCACAACCAGGAAAGGAATATTGTAATCACATCAAAAGAAAAAAAATAGATAAACAAATAATCATAAAAACAAATTAATTTTTTTGATGGAAGATTAAAACTAAGTCAAACTAACTGCGTCTACAAAGATGTAAGAACCTTTGATCACCGGTGCATTTTTTGATAATATACCTATTCACTATATTATCTAATATCTTTTTTTTTTAAACCATGATTCCTAATCATCACTTCTTCCTAGTTTCAATATCCATATTCTATTACCCCTTTTCTCTCCCCACCTAGAATGTCCCCATGGCAACTGGTCTCTTGAAAACCTGACCTTGGACGACCCATACTCAAGCAAGTGACTAATTCTCAAGACAGCCATCACCATCAGCTTTTTTCGCTTCCAAATTTGTTCGGAATAATAATAATATAATTAAATAACTCCATATACACAATACATTCCGGCTCTGTCACAAATTTTTACAATACAACTGTAAAAAGTTATATATAGTACAAATCAGGGATGCAATATAATATGATGTAATATAATATGATGCAATATTCGATACATGATGAGTTTATTTCATAGAGAGCTCTACTTCAACTTTAAGTTCTAAGTTTGTTCAGTGGGGCTTAAAATACAATCCTCATTCCATTATATAAATGTGTGTATGTGTATGAATTTCATACAAATGATATTCTATCATTTCATCATTCAATTTTCTCATTCAATTTAGTTTCACTCATCATCATCATTATCATGAGATTTTTATCATCCATTGTTGGACGTAGACCTTTCTTAGGATTCGCCACATCCCTCTATCGTGGACGTTGCAGAGCTAATATTTTCTGAAACTGTTCAGTTTGTCTCGCCGTATCATATTCTGCATCGATTCTGCATCTCTGGGGATCCGGGTTGTGAGTCGTGATGTCCAGCTGTTGTCTGCCATTTTTGCAACATGGCCAGTCCACTGCAATTTCTCAATGGCTTCTATGATGTCTTGGACTCCCGATTTTCCCCTAATACACGGTGCTGTCATGTGGTCTTTCTGCATGATGTTTAGCATGATTCTCTCATGGGTACGTTGGTTATGCATGAAAATATTTCATCCGTACATTATATATCCGTTTACAAATGGTTAGCAGATTACTTAAGTGAGTTCGTCCTTCATAGGTACTCTACACTTGAGGCTCTCAACCAGACTAAAGTAAGTTTAGTAAATACCTACATGCATATTGGTATTCTTTAACGAAAATGTATTGGGACGACATTTGCGTGTTGCATGTTTGTATGCCTGTCACTTTCTTTCAGAAAACTTTTGATTTCTCCAAAGATCAGGAACCGATATTTTATGATGATTTATCTAGTTCACGTCAGGTTCAAAGCTGAAATTATACTGTTCTCTTGATACTTACTAATCTTAGCTTTGTCTGCCACAACGCCACAAGTGTAGAGCACCTAGTAATGATTGGAATAATTACACAGGAGTAATGTCTTATTAAACTTGCTCTTGGGCAAGGTGTATCTTCTTTTTCCCAGTTTTATTCTTCAAAACTATCAACATGTTCCTTCTATGTTCAAGTTTCAAAGTCTGGTTGAATATATATATATATATATATATATATATATATATATATATATGTGTGTGTGTGTGTGTGTGTGTGTGTGTTTGTGTGTGTGTGTGTGTGTGTGTGTGTGTGTGTGTGTGTGTGTGTGTGTTTTTCAAATCCTCTTCAGTAAATGAGGTTTTACTGGGAGATTGGGGGGATGATTTTTTGCTAAATTGAACCCCATGTTTGTGTCCAGCAACATTCACATTAGTTCTTTTCGAAAATTCGGACTTTTTTTTAATAATTACCCCCCTACGAAAGAGCAGTAACTTTTCCATTGATTACCCCTTTTTGCAGTTTTTTAATTGATCACCCTCAATACCACATGCTGCCTAAATATATTGGTCACTTGACAGTTTCTATTGAATGATTAGCTAAGTCAGTTTCTTTTATTTTCATCTCTTTATATTTACTCAACTCAGTCAAGTACGGCACAAGGCCAACTGGGGAAATTTTAGGGAGGATGTACCAATCTCCCAAGTGATGTGAGTCTACTTTCCTGCTTACAAAATCAGCTTTCAAATACTTGGTATTTTGCCTGATCTTGAACACCAGCCTCTGTCTGCAATCTGGAATACGTGACTTGGCTTAGTGCGACATGAAGCCAGACTGGTGGAAATGAAGAGAGGGATCTTTGTGTATCGCCAATCTTTGATGCATAGTTTACCTGGAGAACCAGCATTCAAATTCTTGGCACTTTACCCAGATGGAAAATACGGAACATTTTACAGCTTTCTTTTTTTTTTTTTATTAGTTTAGTCGCATCTTTTTCTTTTGTAAAATTACCATTTACCGCAATTCATCTCCGAATGTTCGGTAAAATTCATACCAACAGCCATCTGCTTCCTAGTATTTGCTTCATAATCAACTCATATTTTTGACCTCCATCAATTGGTATTGAATCTTCACGAATCTACACGTTTTTTTCCTATCGATATTTGCGTCAACGTAGCAATGAAAAAGACTGAGTTTAACATAATAATTTTCTTTCACCAAGTATTACTGATTAAGCACTAGATTTAGAATTCCATTGATCGTTGTCCGATCATCAGCCCTGTGCATCAACATCTGAGCTGTACTGGCAAAACCAATAATCCGTTATTTACCTCTGCCAACAAAATAGTAGAGGCATATGTATTTGGTCGTGTCCGACTTTTCATCTGTCTTTCCGTCTAAATGTCCACACGATATCTCCAAAAGCATCCAATGAATTTCAATGGAATTCTGCAGAAAAGAAGAATTGGTTGAATTTGGGGTCGGATCAACGAATATTTTTGATTGAGAGATATTTTTCCGGTTTTTTTTTTTGTTTTTTTTTTGTTCATTCGTTTATGTATACATGACTGTCCACTCGATATCTCCCAAGGTTCTTAATGAATTTCAATGAAACTTTTTGGAACAGTTGGCAATCGGCTACGAATGAAGTTTTGGGACGGGTCCATGTGCAATTACACGCCCCTGCCCATTCGACGTAATTATTTGTCAACACAACATATTACCGCCCAAATTTGATGTGTAACTACTCGGTATCTCCAAAATACCTCAATGAATTTCAATGAAATTTGTTGAAGGCTGGGCAATAGACCATGGAAGAAGCAATTACATTTGGAGGCGGACCCATGCAGTATTACCTCCCCTGACAATGGCGCTTTCTAGTTTTATGTGCATTACACCGTGTAAACAAATGTCTTATCAAAGTATAATGCAAATCACCTAATAACTATACAATTCTAATTTTCTGCTTGTCCAACTGGGAGTTACAGGAGATGAAACTTGGTGATTATCCTTTACATGGTCATATTGCCCGGAAGAGCTCCCTTCAGAGACTGCCGTTATCCATCACTTTTATTCTTACTAGTCCAATACCCTTCATTTTGCTGACGATAAACATGCTGTACGCATGATACAGGTGATGGATGCTGCTTATACGATATGTGACAGACATGATGGGAGAGAAGAAAGAAAAGAAAGTTAGGTAGTTTAATTGTAGGGTACAAAGGGAAATGGGCAGATGGCCGTCACTTATACTATGTGTGAGAGACACGGCCTATTACATACACACACACATACACACACACACACATACACTCACACACACACACACACACACACACACATATATATATATATATATATATATGATGGTCATTAAAAGTAGTTCTAGGATGTCACTTACGTATCTTGATATCTTTTGTCTACATTTATCTATGTAAACGTTTTCTGTTTTTAAACTATGTGCAATCAGACTAGAAAATATCCTTTCATTTCTTAATTGGCATGCAAATAATCGGTTAATTGACTTTACACCCGAGGGAAAATGTACAAATTTTATGGAAAAATAACACTCATTTTGGAATCTGACGCAAACCCGTCATTAATTACTAATGACACAAGTCCTCTAAGAGGATGACATCAGATCTTGTACTTTGTATATTGTCGATATTTTTTTATATATAAAACGCTCAAACGCAATGGCTAACGAGCTGACAAACCATTTCTGGATTATCAAGAATAGGGTTCTTATTTATCAAGTTGCATGTATATTTTTTCGATGATTGTGCTCTCGATTTCAATAATGATATATTGCTTATTCCAACACATTATTTTGATACTTATTCCGCTGTTGACAATATTTATACGACACAGCATGATCATTTCTGTCTGGATTAATTTGTATGTCACAAGTCACGGCGCAACAAGCATAGGAGATGTTATTTTCTCTAAACGGAATTTAGGAGTTGTATTTAAAGCTCAACACAGCGCAACTTTAAAGTGCCTTTTAAAGCCGGGCAGAGTACAAACGTAATTAAAATAATAGTGCACACCAAAACCCAATAAAAGAATGTGGCAGTAAAAGCGTAAACTGAAATCTAATGATCAGGTTAGCTCCACCTGGAAAGAAAACTGTCCTAAATAGTCCAATTTAATTTAGTAATTTAGTGATTGCCTCGACACTAAACAAAAGAACGGGAACAGCCGACGCAAGGGAAAAATGTCCATGACAAACAGACGCCAAATGAAAACGAACGTTTGGCAATAAAACAGTACAAAAGACTGTGACGTTACACAGGTTAGATATTCTGTTGATGATTCGTCTATTAGATGTATAAGTGTTAAATGCCAGTCAATGAAATACATCGGATATGTTAATGTCTTTTGTTGATGAAATCGCTGAGAATAACCAAAGGGGTGTTTTGTTCTGGGGTTTTTTGTTCTGTTTTGTTTTTTTAGAGTTTTAAAAAGAGTCTGCAGTCTATATTGTGTGCTGAAACGTCGTGTAGAATAACCATCAACATAGCCTTCTACTATTTCTTGAAACATATACCGTGGCAGTGTATGTCTCAATTATTAACTAAAGAAAAAAAAAACAAACGTCAGCTTTCCTGAAATAAAATAAATAAGGGAAACAAATTATGGCCCTTGCACCAATTACAGAAGTGCTTATAATTCAAAGGGATTAGTCGGAAGAAAATAATATCAAGTTAGGATTTGGTAAAATGAAAAAGTAACCATTATGATAGAAGAATAAAATAGAAATATACCAAAAAGAAACGCTGGCCCTGAAGTTTCAGTTCAAATAGAAAGTTCTTGGATGGATCTAACACTAAGAGAGCGAGACCTAAGGATGCTGACCATATAAATAAATGTTCTTAATTCACCTTCGTTTTATATTATCAAATAAGTAATGCTAAAGGAAGGAAGACCAAAGCAAACGTACATAACCGAAAAGTTGTGTGAGATTTTGGCTATAATTGGATTTGTAAAAAAAGATGATTTTAGAAGAGGATTGTCCTTGAATAGATAGAAGAATCGAAGGAGGGAGAAAAGAAGGGAAAGGAAAGGTAAGACCTTACCACCACGGAGTGCCCAAAGAAAAAGGGTATATTTTCGCATCTCTTTGATTTTATACCGGATTTCTGCCGGCACCAACAGTAGTGATGCGGTAGCCCCAAAAAGGTTCAAGCAAGGAGGAATTAGTCAAGGCCAGATAACTTGTCAGTTAACTGGAATCTTGAATTTAAAACAATTTCAACTGTCAGCGATCTCTGCAGTCTAGTAGGTCGTATCACAGACTGATTCGCTAGTGTAGTGTGTTTGATTCTCTTTGGATGGTCCATCCCAATGGCCTTATGCCAGACTATCTATGCTTATGAAATAACTATGTTGGGTGTCTAAAGTGAAAAAAAAACTATGTTGGGTGCCTAAATAAATAATAATCAGTTCATCTCGCAGACCAATCAGGTAGTTCAGTGAGTTTAATTCTCACTAGGGGCCCACTATAGTTACCAGATGTCAGACAGCTGAAGAATCTCCTCATACGGTCACCTGTTGGTTGATTGTGAATGGGTTAACCTTAAAAGCAATTGGTAGGGAGTATGATCCTCATTTATTACTACACTAATTTAGTTTCATGCCAAACTAAACTGGTAAATATTAACTTTACTATTGTTTTGATTCTTCGTCAGACTAGGGTCGGTTTAGTACGAATTCAT
Organism: Thysanoteuthis rhombus; assembly: GCA_963457665.1. NCBI lineage: Eukaryota > Metazoa > Mollusca > Cephalopoda > Oegopsida > Thysanoteuthidae > Thysanoteuthis > Thysanoteuthis major. The sequence goes on along the minus strand of OY735212.1, from coordinate 44,157,645 downwards.
AGCTTGATATGATGCAAGGGCGTCCAGTGTGTCTTTTTAGCTGCTGGTATCTACATTATTATAGTTACAAGTGAAATGCCCGTTGCAAACTTAATGGTGGAAATCTAAAGCGTTATAGTATCTGGGAGGAAAAAAAAAACCTCACAGAAGTTACTTGAAGCAACATCATGCACTTAAATAAATCCTCCACCCACAGACACCTGAAAGCTAATTTAATTCCACCTCATTTTACTTTCCCCCCTTTCCTCTCTTCTCGATGGCTGATATCAGCTGCTCTCCTTTAGCGAATATCTTTATATTCTACCCTGTATCTTTTTTTTATCCTTTACGCAACAAGACCGTCACGTAAAAAGTGTACCCAGAATTTAATTACCACCTCGAAAGCAAAATAAAAAAGATTATTTCAAGTACTACTAGAAAGAGGTTGACTTAAAGAGAATTTCGGCTCGATCGGTAAGGTAGACACATGAGAACTCGGGTGATTTTTTCATGTATTCTGCTCATTGTTAAAAAGTACAATCTACTTTAACGTAGACAACATCTTGGAAACTGATATCGTGACTTGTCTAATAAAGTAACTGACTTATTTAGATTCTAGCCCCAAGGCTGACATATAGACTTTAGGACTGTAGCCCATACTTTTTGCAAGTCTATATATCTACTCCTATATGATATATCAGTCCGGCATATCTAGACAGGTTCTCTATTAGACGTCAAAAAAGAGCCAACATTAATCCAAGTATATAATAAAACCAGAATTTTATATACGACAACCACAGCAATTCACGTCGCTTTGACATTTTACGATTATATTCATTGCTCTCCGTCGGTGCCAGGTTGCGTAACGGTTAACTGTATCAGTATTGAAGTTGATGAAACGAGTTCGAATTTTATGTTCGCTTCGAACTGATGCTCTTGGGAAAGACATAAATTCACTTTTACCTGCGCTTTGTCACATCTATAGATATCATGTCAAAATGTCTCGTCACACGCATGCCACGACAGTTGACGGAGAAGAGAGTGACTGAGAGACTGACTGACTGAGTGAGCAGTTGGTCAAACAACTTTCCAATGACTACTCCACCAGCCCCGAGAGTAGGAGCCAAAAGCTTCCACTCAATAGTCAACCTTGACAGAGGTTCAATCGATCAAATATTGTGTGCAGTACAGATGTCCGTTGTTTTATAGGGTTTGTTTTTTTACTTCTTCGGTCGTGAAATCTTGGCAGATTCACTCGCATACTAAAAACTAATTGAATGTCTGATTGATGTAATATTTACTTTTCGAAGACAAAGACAAAGCGCACCCCCTCCCTTGCATCAGCTTTTCTCACCGACAGCGACGGGGGTTTGGAGGTTGGAACCTCATAGCCAATAAACGATAATGGTGCAGTACAACAGTTTTATGAAACCCCAACAATGTTTTTTTTTGTTTTTTTTTAAAGAAAACTATTATTCCATCGAGTCTCCGTTAACGGTCAGGTGCACCATCTGAAATCTGGATCATGCAGTGGGTCGTACACTAAGAATGGTACGGGGAAAGCCCACAATGTAGCAGGTTTGCCATTAAAATATAATCCTATTATAACCTTGCGCCCCAGGGGGATATATGCTCCACCCCCGAGAAAAGTGGCTGTGGACGCCCATAACATAGTGCCAAGATGGAATTCTAATGCGAACAGATAGTTGTTGGATAAAGCAAATATTTACTGAAGGACGCACGTAAGGAGTTTCGAGTGAGAGACGGACTCCGTTCCAGATTTTTACAAGGCTATCTCACCAGCCATCGCCCTACAAAAGAGGCCGTAGCTATTAGCTCTACCTCAGATTCGCACGGAGCCACATTGGATGTTTACAATGTTTACACAGCTGTGTAAGTGTTGGAATGTGTAGCAAATGTAAGTCATAGCTATCGAGATCTCACTGTCATTATGGCTTTCGTAAACAACCTGCCTTTCAAATTTGATCATCTTTATGTGTAATCCACTGTGAAGCCATTAGGCCGACGACTTCGCACCTCCTTGGCATGATGAGCAATGTAACCTGTCATTTTATGTTCATTCACTGAGTGTTTAGCATTCAATGATAACCCACAGTGTATCTGCTCTATTTGTTTCCCAACGTGGACAATTATATTATTGAGAAATGGAAATGTATAATCCAACAGAAATATTGATACATTTTCAGAGAAATACAACGCGGATGCAGACAGTGAATGAACATAGTGAGAATTTGGAGTTAAAGCAGTAATTTGGGCCTTTGCATTAACGGCAACTGTTTAGCTCAATGGTGAGAGCAACGCTACGTTGAAACATCTACCTTGTCGGTTGTAGGTTAAATTCCTGCAGCAGCCCCTTTCACTCTAATTGTTTATTCTATTTACCCTGTCAAGCTAAATGATACACCATTCATCGTGTAATAACGAGAGACCATTTCAAAGTAATATAAAGCATTTACGATTATTTCTGTCGGATTATATATGTTATCATCATCCTTTTAGCACTTGTCGATTGGCATATACCTTCATCATGGGCGTCGCAGAGCCAATGCTTTCTGAAATTGTCTAGTTCGTCACGCCATCTCATATTTTGCTGGTTGTGTTTTCGCATATGATTTCTGGGCATCCACGTTGTGAGTCGGGATGTTGAATGGCAGTCTGACATTTTTGCAACATGGCCAACCCATTGTCATTTTAGTTTTATAATGATTTCATCGACCCCTTGCCTGGATAAGGATAATGTGATTATTCATTGCTCAACACAATCTTTGCATTTTCACTTTCCATTTATGAGTGAAACAACCTGTTTTTGTGAATTGCCGATTCATTTTGTTTTTTCATACGATTCAAAATACAATATTTTTATACAATAAAAGAAATTTTATGCGTAAACCAATCGAAAGGAGCCAACTCCTACAAGACGTATTTACTCTTGAAAAACTTAGATTTCATCAATTTTGAAATCGAATCCAAGAAACCCCGATGTGGGTTTAAAAGCCAAGCGCTGACAGCCTTGCCCAACATTATCGGTCTATTGAGCTATGATGCATTGCCTATCCTGTCACATTTGCTGCAGACAGTAGAGGCGAAGTCTACTGAATAAATAGTGTGATGATACCATTTCTAAATTACCCCAAGCATTTTTTGTGTGGTGTTCAATAAAAACATTTCCATATCGGTGCAATTCGGACAACATATACGTCTATACCAATATAACTGATAAGATGATATCAACCGAGAACAACTGGTAAATAGGTCGAATGATACATAGAATCAGTAAAATCTAATCCACAGGGCTTGAAAACACGAATCAACGCTAGGTTCAGTCAAATCGGCAACATTTCTATGGAAGAATCAACCTTCACTGGCCAATTCGGAGGCTATCTTGAAATGGCCTCCATCTTGGATTTTCAAATTGCCAGTCGAGCAGATCCGAACACACCAAATTTCATGCTTGTATCGTAATGCGCACATTTACCCCGAATCATTGATTTTATCTGCTTCACTATTGTCAGTTGTTATTACTAATATAAAAAATAACTAAAGACGCAGAATGACGTTCAGTGATAAACAGAAATGTAGATGGTGATACCAGTCAAAATCTCTAAAATAGCGGCTATATCATGTGACGGAATCCGGATATGAAAGTTGTTGTAGGGTTCTCTATAACTTAATAAATTCGAATGCAGTTTTTCTTTTTTTTTTCAAAGAAACTTTCCCGATTATATGAGTATACCATAAAGATTTTAAAGTTTCTGTCCACAAGACAGACGCAAAAAAAGATTCGCCTTTTTTATACACCCATCTATCAGCCTCTTTCTGGCACTGCCTTAAAAAGGCAATTTCTTTTTCCTTTGCACAATCACTGCTTTCGCTGCAATGCGTCATTTCCGAATACAGAGTTCTCTTTTGTTGAACCCAACGAGAGAAGAAATCAAGTGAGCAATTGTTGTCCCTGATGGATCGGGGGAATAAGTTAGGCACGCGATCATATTTTCCCGGGAATGAGAAATCAGTTACGAAGTGTGTTATTGAGTTTTCCGAGGGAAAAAAATCTTTGTGAAACCAAATCATCGGCTTTGATATCTAAAAGAAAAAAAAAAGGAAGACAGGTCTGGTTACTCACTTAATAGAAACCACCAAGTGACCAAAGTCTTTTGGCAGCATACTGTTTTGTTGGCGATCAATTGAGAAATGTGATCAATGGACAAGCTACCACTCTCTTTTTTTGTTGGGTAGTGATCACTAAAAAATCAGAATTTGAAAAAAAAAAAACGTGAATGCTGCTGGACACGAAGAAATGGATCAGTTTGGCATGAACTTACATCACAAATTGAAACCCCCAATAAAAAAATTTTTAAAAAATAATGGGATTGGGCTGTTGAAAAAACGAAAACACGAAAGAGAAAAAGTAAATTTCAGTCACCTCGCTTCATTAGTGCAGCCTGAACGGATGATATAGTCAGCGAGCCAGCTGACCAACTTAGAAACTGAAAAAACCTTTTTGGTCGTTTGGGTGACGATTTACGGTTCCTTATTGTTAGCTGTAAATATATTTCCATTAGAAATGATTTCCTTTGCTATTTTCTTTTAATTTTCTAATTTGCAGTCTTACAATTCTTTGCTGATTCGTTGGCCGTCTCTCCCGTCTGTACAAAAAGCTCAGATCACTCAAATGTCTTTACAAAAGAGTTGTCCATCTACTGTTAAAATTTTGGACTATATATATTATAATGAGATAATCGTCAGCATCAGAATAATGCAAAAAAAATACCTTTCTCTTAAAGGTATAATTGGAATATTTGATATAAAGGTCAAGCTTTTCTTCATCAACCATTGAATAGTTTTAAAAATCTAAATACTATATACTGACTGACTGTCTTTATGCCCAGCCCGATATTTAACCTCACTAATACGTCACTTGAATATAAGACTTCCACACAGTTGGTGACATCTTCAAATGACTATACGGTAGTTTTCTTTCACTCTCACTCTCTCTCTCTCTCTCTCTCTCTCTCTCTCTCTCTCTCTCTCTCTCTCTCTCTCTCTCTCTCTCTCTTATATATATATATATATGTGTGTGTCTCTGTGTGTGTGTATGTGTGTGTGTGTGTGTGTGTGTGTGTGTGTGTGCTTGTGTGTGTATGCATGTGTGTGTGGAGTAATGGTTAGCAAGCTGCTCTCAATGGTGCCATATACTTGTTGCCTTATGTCAAAACCAATCTAACCTTGACGAATAACTATATATATATATATATATATATATATATATATATATATATATATATAAACAAAGAATAAGATAACACATTGGCTAGGTCAAACAAAGTCTTTGACAAGCCGTAAGAACGTGTTTGAAAAATGAGAGTCTTAAAAAGTTCAAAGATTTTCTCCTCAGTTCACAAAGCTATATATATATATATATATATATATATATGTATGTATATATATATATATATATATATATATATATATATATATATATATATATATATATATATATATATATATATACAATTTTATTTATAATGAAAAAAGCCTTGCAGATGTTAACATTTCATGCCCTTGCAATCTGTTAATGTTAACATTCGCTAGGCTTTATTCCTTATAAATGTATAAATTAATCATTACCTCTGTTAACTTTGCTTATTGTGTAAATTAATCATTAGCTCTAATTACTTTGGTTGTTATTGAGCAGCGTGATTGAATATCATCACAGAAAATCTGTTCCTTTTCGTAATCTTACAAATCATTAAAAAATTGTGTGCAGATGGCTTAACAGTTCAAAGCACAGTGTACAAAATCGGCGAACCGAGTTCATATTCTAGCTGGAACAATCTGCGTTCATTAATGCTCTTGGGAAAGACATAAACGTGTTTTTCCTCTCTACTATTGATAAATGATTAGCAAGGCAGATGGAGCCATTTGGCCCTCTAAGACAGTCCATATCATGCGCTTAGGCATCTTGGTCTCGTAAAAACCCATAATTGGTGCAATGATTGGGTCTCCATGGATCGTTCGAGAAACGGAGACAAAATCATTGCCTCGTGCGTTATACGGTGCGGGGGAGCAACTTTGCTTTGCTACGTCATCTCAGAGTTTGGTCTACACATCATTCAAACGAAAACGATTTTCTCCGCGGTAGCTGAGCCCAATTTCTTTTAATAATACAGACTGCACAGATCATTGGTACAAAGAACTGTTTCACTTCACCGATCATCAACGCTCACTGATTGACTGGTGAACGTTTTTCATGCGGAATTCATTCCGGCAGAATGAGGTGTAGCCCTACCTTTTAAGTTCGCAATTAGGGAAAACGGTCTATGATTGAGACATATTTCACTGCAGCTATTCACAAGAGGGTGATCTGGTATGTATTCATCTGTAAGAACGTGGTCTCAAGTGTCCTGCTATAACGTCTCAATACAACAGGCATGCATACTCTTTCTTCTTTTAAATTTTCTGTTATCTCTTCTTTTCTTTCTTTTTTTCTACTCATTCTTCATTTTCCTTTCCACTGCCTCTCTTTCTTTTTCATTTTTCTGCTATTTTTGCTCTGTTGTCTTCTTATTTCTTACTTGCTCCCCTTCCTTCTGCTTGCTCCCCTTCTTCTTACTCTTCCTTCTGTCTTCATTGTGGAGTTTTGCGAATTTCGTGTGCAATGTCATTATCTTTTACGCCGTGATTCACTTTTAAACTTCTAGTCTGGAGTTTTAACTCTTTCAAGACTAACTCGTTAAGGTGTTCAATGCCTGAATTAAAATGCATCAGTAGATTTCTAAGAGAGATCTACGGGACATATATATCCCAGCAGAATATAAGTCTCGGGATATGAATGGCTCAGTAGTCTCAAAAAGGGTTCAAATGAGAAATATCCTTAGAATAGTAATAAGTGTATTTCTACATCAACTTTGAACTTCGTTCCCAGTGCAAGCAGGTGATTGAAATTCAGTAAGTGAAAATATACAATTCAAATGTTGAAAATTATGAAATGTTCATTTTATTATTAATTTCAATTATCTCCTTGTTGAGATAAAGGTAAATTGTTGAGATAATTGAATAATCGCTTTTTCACCTTAAACCAAAATCAAAACGATGACTGACGCGACTGCCTGAGACTGGTTGTAACATTTTTAGAGAATAAAAATAGAATTAAGTTAAATGGTAGTCAAATATTAATAAAAAAATTTACCATACTTCATATAATGAAAGGGAGCTATTAAAATAATCGCTTCACTAATATTTCAGGACTCAATAGCTGAAACGATTTGTTCAAAAGATGAACTGATATAAGGACAACTGTCCGAGAAAATCTAAACATAATAAAGATCTCTAATCTAAAAAAAAAATCTGGAGGGAAACTGTCTTTTTCTGTTGGACACATTGTTCAGTAAAAAGATGTAAAGGGATTATACGCCTGAAGAAAGCCGTAGAATGGGTCGACTGAAACTCAATAGTAGTAACATCGGCAACATTGTCCAAACAAATATTGGAATGTCGATGACTTTTCTTAAAAGTTACAGACGTATTTTATTGTATAATGACGAAGTGAATTGGTTCCTAAGTTAATATTCCAGAATCAATCTTCGCCCTCTATCCGATCAATTCTCTTCATTTTTCGTTCAACATTTTCTTTGGCGACATTTGCCACAAGTACACGAACATACTTAATGGTTATAGATTTGTAGAATTAAATCGATGGCTATCGATTTTTCGATATGATTTTATCAAAATAATCAATGAAAATTCGATTCTCGTTAATTAAACGAATAAAATAATTGAAAATATTTTTCCGAATTAAAGACGACAAAAACAAAGAATGTAATTTTGACATATGAATACGACTCGGTTAGCCTGAAAGTTCGAGGTATTTGAAAAGAATGATCGATCTTTTCTTTATTTCAGTTTGGAAACCCTTTTGCGTCTCAGAAATCTTTTGGTAGCACGTCGTGTCAGCCTGTCTCTCTATATATATATCTAAACACACATGCCCCCCCCTTGCATATATATAAATATATATATATATATATATATATATATATATATATATATATATATATGTAAATGCATATATGTAGTGTGTGCAAAAGTTTACATAGAAAAAAGAGTTTCCGATTGAGCATCCAGTGTCTAGTTGAAAAGGAATCCACTAAGAATATTAGCACACATTTAATGTATATATATATATATATATATATATATATATATATATATATATATATATATGTGTGTGTGTGTGTGTGTGTGTGTGTGTGTGTGTGTATTAAGAAATGGATATGTGATTTGATAAAATGATTAGATATTGCGTTATATTATATTGAAATTCTTATTTGAAATGATGTCCCATCATTACACGTTTAATATATCACTTAGCCTAGACAGCGTAAATAGAATAAACAATTTCCTGCATTAGCCCAATTTTCTTTAATTGTTCATTCTATTTTTGCTGTCAAGGCCAGGTGATATATTAACTGTGTAGTAACGGGAGACCATTTCAAATAAGAGTTTCAATAGGATAAAACACAATTTATAATCATATATGTACATGTATGTAAACAAACTAATTCTTTTCTTTTTCATGACATCACTGAAACACTATAAGCAGTCACCAGAAATATGCGACAGGTAATGGAATGCAAACGCTCAGTTTATTTATAACGTGATTACTTGAAAAGACTGCAGACAGTCGAAACATGTGTCGTAATAAACATAATTTGACGTTTGTATACATATATATATATATATATATATATATATATATATATATATATATGTGTGTGTGTGTGTGTGTGTGTGTGTGTGTGTGTGTGTGGTGAATTTATATATATATGGTGAATTCATTTTACAAGATGAGAGGAACGCAGATTGAGTAAATAGTTATCATCAGCGAGGTGAGATAATGAAAGAAAACATCCCGGAACTCAAGTTATTTTGTGAGTAAATGGGGTGGGAATGTATGTGAGGTTGTCTGAGGATTGATGGACAGACTTTGTCGGGATGAGGGATCATATATCATCATATAATTTATGTTGGATGGGAGATAGGCCTGTGTGTAAGGATTTGATTTGGGTTGGTTCCTGTTGTTTTTTTTTCTGTATAATCTGTGTCCTGAGTGTGTATGTGTGTGTGTGTGTGGGGAAGTTAGTTATAACCACATATATGTATTGGAATGCGTAGCACATGAATGTATTATCATACATATCCGTCGGCAAGCATAGCACAGATGAATAAATCGCATAGATTTTATCCATGCAACATGCAGCCACATAAATAGTATGCAACCACATAATGATACACGTTCTACGGGTATGATATTGAAAAAATTGATGAATCTTGAAAAACCCTAATGATGTTTTTATCTTAACCTACTGAAAAACTGTAATCTTTGTATCCATGTTGTCCCTTAGAGGAGTTGCTCATTAAACAGATCGCCAGTTACACATCTAAAAGTTTCAAACCAAAATTTTGAATTATTGTAACTCGTCGGGATACCAAACTCAGGTCGACAGTTAGTCTAGTCTAGCACTGAATGGGGTAGGGTTCCGCAAACGTTGCTGGATGGGCGAGTTGGATTAAAGTGTTTTCTTGTCTTGAGATCGAAGGCGGACCGAACATTTAAACAATGATCAAATTAGGACCCAATTACAGCCATTTTCTTTTACGAGAAGAGTATACAGTTCCGTGGGCTTCCATGAGCTATCAATTAATGAAAACTATAAAAAAAATATTTTTCTGTTTGTTGGGTACAAAATGTTATCGAATTGTAGTTCAAATTTTTCTGTTCCTGTACTCATCGGTGGTATGATAATACTGATCTTCTTAACCATAAACATTGGTTCATTTGAGACGACTAAAAAACTGAGACCTTCGCTCTGTTATTTGTAGATTGAATTTTATTATTTGCTCATCAAAGATAGATAAGAGAAACCAATTGTCTCGTATACAACGTCACATTTCCAGTAAAGTCGTAGGGCTGGATGAAGTGAGAGCACAGACTGCATTTGGCCTGTAGACTATAGTTTGCTAACCCCTGGCAGGAGATAATACAGTTATTTCTCGCAAAACGTATCTAAAGACTGTATAGGATTTATAAAACAAGCATGTCAAAGCCTCCTTTCACTTTAATGATTGCATATAGTAAACTTTGTCAGTATGAAGGGAAAATGAAACAATAATAATGATTATAATTTTCAACGACTGCATTTAGACTAGGTATAGGTCGGTCAAGTTTCAGCTTTTCTTATCGCTGTCCACTGACATAAACGCTACTCCACTACGCCACAGCTTAGCTTTAGTAGTTCCCAGCGCAAACAACCTGGATATTTCTAATAATGGAGGGAAACATTTAATGATCAAGGACTGAATTTTGTAATTCTATACCAAAAATATGTTGCATTATATTTCGAGGTCCAATCTGTATGTTGCCCTTTGAAAATGAAATGAGAAAACTGGGGATTGTCAATGGTCAAGAATTGATGCAAGTTCCACAACATATAATACAGCTCATCATCATGATCATCATCATCAGTCTTTTAACGTCTGTCGTTAGACATAGACCTTCCCCAGGATCCGCCACATTTCTCTATTATGGGCGTCACAGTGTCTGTATTTTCTGGATTTGTCAAGTTCATCTCACCATCTTGTATTTTGTCGGCTTCAGTTTCGCATGTGATCTCTGGAGATCCATGTTGTGAGTCGTGATGTCCAGTGGTTGTCTCTCATTCTTGCAACATGACCAGCCCATTACCATTTGAGTTTTCTTGTAGATTGTATGATGTCTCAGACCCCCGTTTTCTTCCTGATATATTGTGTTGTCTTGTGATCTCTCCATGTAAGGTTGAGCATGATTCTCTCATGTGCACGTTGTATGCTTCTCAGTTTGCAGGTCTGTCTCTTGGTTTGGTATAATATTCGAACGAGAAATACACTGACCAAATTAGCTGGATTTAAAATAGAATAAACATAAAAAGGCAAGAAAGCAAATAATATTTGGCACTTAATATAACATGTCTTTCGGTCTTTGTTCAAAATATCTCTGATACAAACATACATCAATGAGAAACATCTTTGTCCATTCTTTTACACTACGTCTAAATATTTGGTTCCGTACAATTTATCTTAAGGAAGATAGCAATTTTTATTGATTGCTTCACAAGATATGAAAATATAATCATGCATCATTTGAACGATCCAGACGCAAAGGAAACACTCTTTTACATTTCTTTTTATAAGTCCATGTTTTACTCAATGATAGAAGAAAGTGGTAACTGTTCAGGCGATGGAACAAGGAAAACTTATCCTTCTCAAGGTGTCTGCCTTAGGGCTGGCTCAAATGCTATATTTGAAGACGGCTTCTTTGCTTTGCAGAGAGAGGCCAAGATATCCAATCACTTTTGCTCGTTCTTACTCCTTACTATGATTAGTGCCACCTTTGCTGAACTTCTATTGATTTTTTTCGCAATATTTCCACATTTCCGACCTAAATCTACCACAGTTCAACGACTTCAGGACTTGGTATTTCGCTTGTATTCGACAAGAAAGACGTTAACACTTCTGTTGTTTTGTGACTAACAATTCTTGAAAGAAAATCTACATAAGTGGAATGTGATGTCTATCCATACGTTAATAAGTACTGATCCATATGTAAATAATCCCGTACTATGGTGGTGAATAAATCTGCAGCCAACGTATTAATTCTTTTCTTTATGTTTTGAATCCTTCCTCAATTCATGTTTTGCACCTTGTTCCTACATATATATGCCAGAGATTTGCAAAATGTAACAATATGCACGGGCAGCCAGTTGTGATGTTGAGTAATGTGGGGACTTGACCCCTCATCTCCTTTGGCAACATAGATTTTGTGGGTGTGCACCTCGAGCCCGGAGGATGAGATTTGATTACCTCTGAGGGTATTTTTCTGGCTTGGCTAGCATTAGAGATTTTTTTTAGAAAACGTTTGAATCTGGTATGGCCAATAAGTCGTTAGCAATGATCTTGGCGTGATAATCATCTTTTCAAATGGTTATCCAAAAAAAAAAAACAACCGGTAAATATCTATCAATTAGGTCGAACATTTGGAAGGAGTATTCTCAGAAATAAATCGAACTGTGAGTTTACCTTGGACGAAAAAAGATGGTAGGATAGGTAGTGCTAACCCTAAAGCTTTTTGTGGGTCAACAGAGATCAGTCAGACGTAAGAATTCAAAGGGCTAGAATTTTTTTTGTTTGTAAAGTTGTGCAACCCTAAAGTATGTTTTCAGATGAAAAATACAAAATTGTAATAAGGTACAAGGACAAACTCTCAAGATTGTTCTCCTCCTGACTTCTCCGTGTTTTTCCTATGGCCAGCTCTGCATTTGTCGTTTTAAGAGCACTGATGTTGTATATCAAGAAGCCGTGTCATACTGAGAGACATCGTTTGTCCCATCTTGTGCATAAGGATATTTCTAGTAAGAGCGACATTTTCATGGATAAATAGTCTAAATTCTCTTCTTTTTTTTCATTCATCGTGTTGTGTAAGAAGAAAAATATAAAATAACATATTTTTTCTTGACTCGTGATGTTTAAGGTATTTCTTTTGCATTACGCCAAATATCCCTGCTAATATATATATATATATATATATATATATATATATATATAAGTGGCGTATGGTGCCTTGTATCTTGGGTCTGCTGATCACTTTAGATGCACAAAAACGTAAATCCATTCTTGTTCGTGAAAAGCAATAGACATCTGAAACTTGCTAAGTACAATGTATGGGGGGTTGTTTAGACCCTGGAAATTTGGGAAATTAACATGATTTGGAGGAGATATTATCGCGGAAAATAGTGACTCATCCAAAATTTGTTTCTCTCTCATTTATTCTCTTATATCGTTTTATTAGTTGGTGAGAGAGAGAGAGAGAGAGAGCGAGAGAGAGAGAGAGAGAGAGAAAGAGAGTTTTTGCTGATCAGAGTTTTTATTCATTTTTATGTATTCATATATATATATATATATATATATATATATATATATGCGTGTGTGTGTGTGTATACATATATGCTTATATATATATATATATATATATATATATATATATATATATATATATACAAATCTCCTATCGTTATATCATTAGCATATCACTTGCCCTAGACAGCGTAAAGAAAATAAACAATTGAAGAGAAGAAATGCTGCTTCAAAATAGCAATGCTCTTACCATTGAGCTAAAGAGCCACCAGTAATGCTAGGGCCGAAATAACTGCTTCCAAACCAAAATCTCATCTCGTTTATTCTCGGTTTATTCGTCACTTTCAACGCGATAGATATGTATTTGAGAAATGGACGTATTTGGTCTGACAGAATGAATCATAAATTGCGTCATACAGTAACTTGTACGCAATGTAATGCAAGTCTCCTCAAGTCTCCAGTCCTCCTTTTCGCACTTTCACTGTCCACAGCAGCGATGCATACAACAGTTTCACACCAGTTGCCTGGTGGTTATCGCTGAAGATTGAGTGATAGAAAGCCCCCCTCAGGTCTCCTCTACTATTGTTCTCAGTTATCAGAGCAGCACTGTGGTTTTTACCGTCTCTATGTGCCTTTTTTCTTGGTTGTTAGGCCATTGCTAACAGCGGGGGGTCGTAGATATCATATTTCCGGTACTCTCCTCAGTATTTGTGCAGCGCTGTGGTCTATATAGTCTCAATCCTTCCTGTTATCTCAAATTCCTCCCATAGAACAAAAAAAAGGCAGTTTTGAATTTTTCAAATATGATGTAATAGATGTAACAAAATAAAACTGAAAAATTTCGGTACATTGTATATCTTTCTCAAATGTAAAACAAATTTGAAAACTTTAATGGTGTGTTCCGCGGAAAATCGAAATAAAATTCAAACGTCACTCACCAAAGTTACAATAACATGGTGTGTTTTTTTTTAGAATTATATTTTCAAAAGTTAAGGTGAAAAGTCAAAGAAAGCGAAATATAATTTCTAAAAATAAATACCAAGGAGTAATTTGCTTAAAAAAAAAACAAAAAAAAAACACCAGTTTATGGTGAATATTAACCAGTTCGCAGAAATTATTATTTAAGCCGTCTGGTTCGTGAGTTTTTAGCCTAAACATCCACTTACTCTCATGGTTTGCTAGAGCTTCAATGCCTCCCTAGGGCGTGTTCCTGGGGGTAATTATCAAAAGTGCAAGTCTTGTTTCCACTGGTGTTTGCTATGTCTGTCGATATTTCACATCGCTGCGATCCTTGTTGAATTGCCTGCTCAAAATGGTCGATGCAAATCGCACGTATAACGGGTAATGTCTTGCACATACTGCCGCATAAACAATGTTTTTAGATTAACAGGAACCTCTCAAAATTTTCCATGTATTATCAAATCTAAAATATTTCAATCTTTCTACTTGTCCCATATGGTTACATAATTTGCACAGGCTTTTTTTTTTCAAAGTTCTACAGTGACCATTTGATGCATGGTCCCGATGATTCTTAAAATTTTGGTTAACAAAGAAATAATAATGATTGGAGGCCCTGGAAAGACTGCAGCGTGTTCTGTATGATCCTTGGTTAATATCTTATGATTTCTACGCAGGATGGGAGCGAGTCCTTAAAACTTCTGTTGACTACTTGGGACACTACATTTAGAGGCTTTATTTCATACATTTGTTTAAAGAGGAAAGGTCATGACAATACCTCCACTCGATTTCTCTCACCATCCAAATTAGTTTAACTTGAGGATATCCCCTGTTGTTGTTGCTGTAATAATAATAATAATAATAATAATAATAGTAATAATGATAATAATTATAGGAAAGTGCTCGAAATGTTCTCCTGCGAAGTGAGAAAATACAGCGACGACATTGGGACGGTGTTCGGAAGAGAAAAAAAGCGCATAAATGAAAAGACACAGAGGAAGGCTCACAGCAGCAGAGGGAATCGAATTACCAGACAACAACAAAAAATAGAGCATTGACCACACAGAGCCGATATATATATATATATATATATATATATATATATATATATATATATATATATATATGTGTGTGTGTGTGTGTGTGTGTGCGTGTGTGTGTGGCGGGGGAGTTCTCGATTGTCACACGATAAAATGAAAGAAATGAAAGAGAAAATAAAAAAAGAATACCCCAGGGCGATAAGAAAGTATTCGAGACCAAGCTAAATAACAGAAATCTAATAAAAGGGATGAGTACATGGGTAGTATCGATACTTAGATACACGATTCCATTTTTTGGATAGACAAAAGAAGAGCTCAAATCAATGGGTCAGCGAACGAGACAGCTAATGGCGATGTACGAGGCTTTGTGCCCCAGAAATGACACCGATAGTATGTGAAGAAGGAAGGAGGCTATAGAGGAATCCTCAGCATGGAAGACTGTGTCGAAAGGGCAAAAACTGGATTAGAAAAGTCATCGTCATCAGTCTTTTAACGTCCGTCGTTAGACATAGACTTTCCCTATCATGGGCATCGCGGAGCCAGTATTTTCTGAATTTGTCCGGTCCGTCTCTCCATCTTATATTTTGTCGGCCTTGGTTTTGCATGTGATTTTGGGGGATCCATGTTGTGAGTCGTGATGTCCATCAGTTGTCTGTCATTCTTGTAATATGACCAGCCAATTGCCATTAGACATTTCTAATAGATTCTATGATGTCTCGGGCCCCCGTTTTCTTCCTGATATATTGTGTTGTCTTGCGATCTCTCCATGTAAGGTTGAGCATGATTCTCTCGTGCGCACGCTGCATGCTTCTCAGTTCGTGGGACTGTCTCTTGGTTAGGTTCGATGTTTTAGCTCCATAAGTGATTATCGGGAGGGTGCATTGGTTGTATACTCTTCGTTTTATGATTATTTAGATCGTCTTGTTTTTTAAGGTTGAGCTTGATCTGCCAGAGGCCTGGCATCCTAGGGTGATGCTCTGCTTGATTCCTTCTTTTTGTGGTTTTCATAAAGATTCATTGTCCTTGGTAGATGTAGTGGTCTACTTTCCCCAGTTTTGCATCTTCTATTTTGACAGTTATGTTCTTATTCTCAATGTGATTGTTACACATGACTTTTGTTTCACTGAAGTTCATGTGTACGCCAACTTTTTTGCTTTCTTCGTTTAGTTCATTTGAAAAGTATGTGCAACCAATTCGTTCGGGAAAAGGTATAAATTAGTCTACGATATCTTCAGACGTATACGATCACAAATAGAAAAAAATATTGGCTGGATATCACTTAGCATTAAGTGCGAACAATCGTTTTGAATTAAGTACTTATAGAAATATAAATGTGATTTTATCGAGAAAAAACAACGAGCGTATGTTAATTGGCAAGTTGATTTGACTAATTTTGTCGCTGAGTATAAAATGAATTGCGAAATGATAGCATGAAGCTACAGTTAAAAGATGAATCTCGACCTTCAAGAAAAATGTAATTAAGATTTTACTGATAATAGATTCCCTACCGGAATGCATGTTTTGTTGTTTTTTTTTTTTGTTTTTTTTTTTTGGAATGAGCATGATGTTGGACAATGGTTTTGAAGCTGTAGTCTGCTGACCCCTGGGGTTGTGTTAGATAATGATCGTGTGTCTGCAGTTGGAAATTAAAATTACTGTTTCAAAACACCAGACGCAACATTCAAATAAATGTTATCTATTCAAAATCAAAATGATTTTATAAGATCAAAAGTAGCTTTCTATTGTAGTTCATCAAGTACTGTCTAAAAATCATTTGCTACGATTAGGTGTCAGAGTATTCCCTTTATAGAATGTGTTTGCGAGTTTTCAGTGTTTTGAAACTGTTGATGTCGGATGAACTTTCTGGTTCTTTGCTGCGTGCAAAATCGATTGATCAAAGGAGCTGGTGATTACAACAAATGTTCTAAGGAAGGATTCAGTGCTGATGGGCAGTTGTCTGATAAAATAAGCGAAGTCACATATGTTATTGCGTTATGTTTATTCGAACGGATGGAGTGTACTGACTGTAAATGATATTTCTTTTCTCGTTGTGTTAGATTCCGGATCGTGTTCGATAACCCCAAACATTGCGTATCGTACTCTTTAAAACGTCGAACATGCAGACTGCTTCAGTCTTAATATGAACTTTAGGAAGTAAAGTGACCTAGATTTTAGTATGAATTCATTATACGAAGGAGTAATTACTGTTGATTTACGTGGGAAAACTTTTCCGTTCCCTGATCCAAAAAGTGGTGATGATGGAATGTTAGGCTCAGGAGTCATTGATAAGAGGCGCATGGGGAGACGTGTGTACGAGATAGAGGAAGTGAGTACACGCTGCCTCTTTTGCGACTTACCGTAACCCATGAGCTGAACCCTTTTTTTTTCGCAAAAGAAGCGTAAAGTGAACTCTCAGCGAACAGTGGATACCTATACTCGCGGAAATTTCCACAGTGTTCAATTTTGAACTCATTCACTTTTATATTCAGCTACCTCTTTCAACCTTTGACCTTTCCCTAATTCCTCCATTTTTACTTCATTGTCATTCGATATGTTTTTTCTTTAATTACCTTTATTTATTGTACTTCTCCATTTTCTCGCCTCCTCTCTGCACTTGTCTCACTTTTCTTCTTGACTTTCATCCCTTTATCTTTCTTTTTCTACACCGTCTCCTTGCTGAACGCTACTCCCTTTTTTCCCTTTTTTCCTCTTCTTCCTTTTCTTTCTATTTCTTTTCATCTTCGTTCTTTTCCTTCTTCTCCTCCTTTTGGCAGATTTAGCTTTCAGATGTTTAAGACTGAACCAGCCTAGAATCACAAACTTCTTCATCAATATTCTGCATTTGCTTCTTTGAAAGAAAAACCTTATTCCAAAGTATTTGGGACTTGAATTACTTGCTTTACTCCCAATTTTCTGTTTTTGAAGCTCTCCTCAAAAGAAGAGAAAAACGCCGAACGATTGCAGTCATTTAGGATTTTTCTCGAGTATCGATGGATGGATTTTGTGTTTTTCTCTTACAGGCGGGGAATTGTAAGCTTCCTAAAATGCCGAATAGATTTAACCATCTACGTGATTGATGGGACGTAGGATTTTAAAATTACCATTATGGAAACACGTGCACTCAAGTTTATTCGCATAGTTAAGCCCTTTTGCTTATATATATATATATATATATATATATATATATATATATATATATATATATATATATAAGGATGAGTCAATAAGTCCGTAGCCTGACATGTACTTATTATATTTTCACTGAATGATATTCGATCTATGTGAGTGATATCCATCGTCGATAGAGCCAATTTCTAAGGAAGTAAATTACGTGGGAAAATAAATGTTTGTTATGTAAAATGAATGCATTTTTCATCATTGAGCAAAGAACTTATTGATATATCTACGTAAACACAAATGCACACACATATATATGTGTGTACTCTGTATGCGTATACATCTTAATACATGTATAAGTACATATATGTATACATGCATTAGCATGCATACGTATACAGTGTTCATATATATATATATATACATATATATATATATATACTTACATATGCCTAAATATATTTGCTAATATTTTATTCGCTAATATATGCTGTTATATATATATGCATATATGTGCTAATATATATATTGATATATGTATGTATATTAGCATATATATATATATATATATATATATATATATATATATATATATATATATATATATATATATATACATATAAGTATAAAGCGTATATTCTCACATATTTCCATAGATGTCATGTTTATGCGTGATGGGGTATGCATATGTATGTATGCTGATATACAAAATTGAAGGTATATGGCTTTCTTATATTATCTATTTCCAAGAATGTAAATATCTATTCGCAAGCACAAGTCTTGGCATATCAAAGAGTTTCAAGTAAACATCATAGGCGCGTATGTGTTAAGATACGACAGAGCGGGAGATAATGGTTTCTTGAAAATGTTTCTCGCTTTTTCTGGTCGCATCATGATAAAAGCGTCAAATGGGATTATAATAACTGTCAGGGGAGATAATAACAGTAGTAACATTTTCGTTAAGGTCATTTGTTGCTGATTGCTGTTATGCTAATGAAACACTTCCTTTAACTGCGAAGACTTTCATTCGGATAACCGTCCTTTCCTTATGCTTCATCATCATCATCATCATCATCATCATCATCATCAGTATTTTATCGTCCATCGTTAGACATAGATACTCCCCAGGATTCGCCTCATCTCACTATCGTGGGCGTTGCAGAGCCAGTGCTTTCCTAATTTGTTTAGTTCGTCTCTCTATCTTGTATTCTGCCAGCCTTGGTCTCGCATGTGATTTCGGGGGATCTGTATTAGCCCTTGTCTACGCTGACTTTGGGGGTTGCGACTCTTTTACAATTAGTACTGCCAAGGCAGTTGTTATTGGGAAGTGGTTTACCCAAGTGCTCACTCTCTAACTCGCCCCCTTCAACCATCATCGCATGCCTCAGATGAGACTCGTTTTGTTGAGATATATCGCGATGGAACATAGCTCAAGGATGTGGATTCATTCTTTCCTCGACGGTACTAGAGCTAAGTTATCTATGAACAAACTCGTGATCATCATCATCAGTCTTTTATCGTTCGTCGTTGGACATAGACTTTCCCCGGGATCCGTCACATTTCTCTATCATGGGCGTTGCAGAGCCAGTATTTTCTGAATTTGTTTAGTTCGTCTCTCCATTTTGTATTCTGCAGGCTTCGGTTTCGCATGTGATCTCTGTGAATCCATGTTGTGAATTGTGATGTCCATCTGTTGTGTGTCATTCTTGCAACATGATCAGCCCATTGCAATTTGAGTCTTCTAGTGGATTCTATGATGTCTCGGACTCCTGTTTTCTCCCTGATAAACCGTGCTGTCTTGTGATCTCTCCATGGGAGGTTGAGCATGATTCTTTCATGTGCACGCTGCATGCTTCTCAAGCTAATTGAACCCTACTTTCCGAAAGAGAGTAATCTCCACGGGGGACAATGAAAATAAATCCATTTTGCGATAGTGGAAATAAAGTTTGCAAACAAGTGTGAAACGATAAAAACGAATAAAAGAGGCCAGGCTGCTGCTCCACCCCCAGCTTCTATACCGACTGAAGATGATTACAGCAATTTTTGTATTGTGTACATATCAAATAGATAGATGTGGGAATGCGAAATTTATGTGTCGGTTTACATCCCTCATTTTGGTTAGTGCTGTTCTTGTTGTTCTTGTTGATGTAGGGAAAGCGAAGACAACTCTTTACACAGGATTTTGACAACATTTTTCTGGCGGGCATTTGTTAAGGATAGATGGATAACCCGATAAAAACCCTTTCTATTACAGAGTAAGCTTCTTTTTTTATTTCGAGAGCTGCCCATCGCTCTCCGTTTGCTTATTTCTTCCAAATAGAAACTGCCACGTGACCAGTATCTTTTGGCAGCATGCCATATTAGGGGTGATCGATTAAAAATTGGAAGAAGGGGTGATCAACGAATAAGTTACCTCCGTCGCCTTTAGTTGGCAAACAAGCCAGACACAAACCAAAAGATCATAATTTTGCATAAACTTGACACCCCCACTAAAAATCTATTTTGGAGGGGAATTTAAAAAAAAAATGTTATTTCTAGACGTGATAAGGAGTAAATGTTCAAATTTTCAGCTCTTTCAGTTTCATTGATGTGCCACGTGATACATACATACATACATACATACATACATAGCCAGACAAACAGACAGACTTGCTAAAAAACTGACCAATATGGGTTGTCAGTTTCTAATTTATGTTTATTAAATGAGCAGCGATACAGAAGAGATTAATTCTTTGATATCAGCATCATCGGACCCTACCCACTGTTCAATCTGATTAGGTTCTCAGAGTAAGATTGCGAAACTAGTGATTTTGTGACATCCCTGAGGATTTTTGTGAAATCTCTGAACATTCCAATAACTTCATGATATCCCTAGTGTAGTGTTGCTCAACAAGCTTGCGATGCTAACCATGATTACTGTAATGAGTTCGATTTTCACCCACTACAGTGACCTTGTGTCAAGCAGAGCTTGAGTAAATTCGGCTTCAGTGTCTACAGTATATATGCAGCTTAGTTTGACACAAGGGCATTGTAGTGGGGAACCCAGTGAGAATCACAAGCCTTGATAACCATTACAAAACTGGGAAACTAGGAATTTCAGGAAATTACTGGAATCTCCAGGGATTTCATATAATTGAAATATTCAGGGATTTCATGAAACCCATTGGGATTCCACGAAATTATTAATTTCTTAATTTCACTGTAACATAGTCACCCTCTGAGAACACATCTTCTTTAGAAAGCACTTCGCAGAAATGTGCTGCAGGAAAGAATTAGTCCTTATTGAAGAGTTACAATTCAGGAGAATGTATCCGTCCGGTCTCAGTAATGGTAATATGATATGATATAAACTATTGAATGATGGCTTCAAACGAGCAGAGGGACAAAAGTGTCCTCGAAACCCTAATGAGACGCTGCCTTATCTTTGCACTTGTTTCCTCATGTATTCATACGCCTTGTATGATAGGAAAGATGTCTTTTGGATTTGCCGATATTACTTTCCAGGTCTTATTTTCGATATCTCCTTTAGAATTACTACATGTATGTTAAAAATAAATTTGTTAAATCATTTTGGACTTCTTATTATATCTTATTTGAATATTCTGATGATGAAAAAAAACTTGGTAGATTTTCATTTATTTCTGAAGATATTGTATAGTCAATGCAAAAAATAAAGGGTACCAATAAACTGGTGCCATATATATATATATATATATATATATATATATATATATATATATATATATATATATATATATATATATATATATATCACCTCACCTTGAAACTCGATTGGTAGGCTTTCTAGCTATTCCTGTTTAGACCCAAATCGACTTATAAAAACATGGAAAAACCCTCCAAGATCTTCATTCGTGAAGCGAAGCCATCATATATAGATTCTTTTCTAAAAAAAATCATCTCAAAGAAGTTCAATTCTCGTGAATTCTTTTCACGGGTGATAACTAGCATTTACTCGATGCGCCACGATAGCCAAGAGATTCAGTGATTTTTAACGACTTTTAGATGTGTCCACAATTCTCTATCAAATGCTATCAGTCGGTCGCACGGTCTATCGGTCTTACGTTAAGCAACAGAAATAGGAAGGAAGAGGTGTGAGACCATTGAAAAATATAATGTCATTAAAACACATGACATCATTAAAAGGTGTGATGCATTAAAAGAAAATCTATTCTGGTCATTTTCTACCAGCTGCTAATGATGCCATGATAGGAAAAATTGTCAGAAATGTCCAAAAATGACAAAACTGGCCGTTTACAATTTTTATTGAAAATGATATACCGAATATTTTATATCACAATATTTTACAAATATGATAATCAGTTAAATCAAAGACCACTCACTCTTCCTCTCCTTCTTCTCTCTTCTCTTTTCCCTTCATCTGCTTCTGCTCTAAAAATGGTGAACACATCCTTGAACTTATGGTTCTTGTTTGTTTGTTTGTTTTCGTCTTTTTTTGTTTTTCCCAACACGAGCCTTGCTGTGAGACCCTTTTTTTCATCTATAGACATGCTGCGTGCTTTGCATGTTAATGCCACGGATTGCTTAAGGGGTTTTTCCCCCTTTTGTTTTGTTTTGTTTTTAGTTTTCCCTTTTTTTTATTGATGCAATTGATGTCAGAAGCAGACAACGGAGTCATTATTATCAACAATGACGGAGTTTTCCCCCATTTCTTCTCAGCTTCTTCTCAGTTGCAACGATACAGCATGGTTTGGAATCCAGCGTCATCTTTTCAATGGATAATGGCCGTTGTTATTTACGCGCGGGAACATTTCGCGAATGATGGCATCTCTAAGATTGGCAGATTGACCATTTGATACATCCGTTGATGATTAAAAAGTTTGATTTCTTTCTTCTCTTTTTTTTTTACATTCTCCTAATGCAACTGTTTTAATGGTGCATTTTTCTATCTTCTTTCTACACGTTTGCTTGTATCAGACACTCGAGCTTAAATGTTAGAAAATCAATCCGAAGGTTTGCGTTCTCCTGGGCTCGTTTACCGGAATAAATCTCTGATGCAAGAAATCAAGGCTGCGTGACCTTCTCCCAAGCCATCAGTATAGTAATTGTGAGATCAACTATAATCAAAGGGAATATTCTGGGTTTCGTTGCAAAACTATTGATGGATACAGGCATAGTAACTACATATAGATATGCATAAAACTAAAGCGAATTTTCTTTATAAACAATCTTTATTAAGAAATTGGTAAGGATTTTTAGCTAAACTCATATTTAGCAAACACTAATCAATTATTTTTTCAGCAACATTGATATTTTGTTGAATGTATCAAAAATTGCTGGTGTTTGGATAAATTTAGAAAAAGAAATCGTGGCAGTTATAATGCAAATTACAACCTTTATACATTCAAAATACTCTGACTCGTGTAGGAGATTGATCTAAAAATCTTGATCCTGGTAGGATTTTTTTTTTTTTGAATTAAAGAACTCTCAATTCAATTGATTTTTTAAATCGTCATTGTCATTGGGATTCATATCCAAGTTAATCCAAGTGGTACGTATTTTCAGTAACCACAGTGACTTTGAAAAGGTATGTTCAAGATATACTAGTTAAAGAAAAGAAGCCTTGTGAGTTTACATACAAAGTTTTGAGAAAACACGATAGTGGGGCACCCTGTGAGAAGCGAACTGTATACAATAGCGAATGATCTAGTGAAGGGAGCTTGCTAACCATCACTCTATACCACGTGTGTCTGTGATGCGTATGCACGTGTGCACGTGTGTATTTGTGTCTTGAAAGTTTCATAGAAATCTGGTTTCAGTGACCACCTCATATCCAGGTTTAATTGCATATGACCAGTAAAAATGCACAAATTTCCAGATAAGGAACATGAAAAATTGTAAGAATCCAATCTATAGTATTCTTACCAATAAGATAATATAAAGTTGGCTGACTCCTTTCGTATCTCACTGTTTCCAGTTGGTTTTTGTAATATATGTATATTGAACGGGAGGTGAAAGTTCAGTTTAGCATTAAAGTTAGATTGTAAATAGAACCACCATCCCTCTAAAATCTTCTTTTTTTTTCAAGTTCAAACTATTTACCTTAAAACGTTCCCCAAGGTCCGATGAATTTACGTACCAAATGTGTGCATATTCCCACACCCCTATGGTAAGGGTAGCTATAGCCGTTTGCTGGATAGTATTTAAACATGACCACATCCCCAACCCCTCACGAAAAAGGTTGGTCATTTGAAACACTGACTGCTGCGGACTGCTGGTTTGAGGCTTTTGTCTGGATAAATTTCAGACGGGAAATACGTAAAAAGAAACCCTGAAAAATGTGAGCAAACATCATACAATAACGACACCCGGTTTGACTTATTCGTACTTTAACTGTCGGATCCTGAAGAAAATTTCTTCTTTTTTTTTTCTTTTTTTTTTTTTTTGACTGCAAAAATCACGGAACTCTCTAGGAATGAGAGTCCATCTAGAGTGAAATATCCGAAGCCAAAAATCGTTTCTTGGGGGTAAAACGCAATTTTTAAGGTGAAACTCTTGACATAGGGATTAAGCAGATTTCCACTATTATCATCATCAGCAGCAGCATTTTAGTGACTGCCGTTGCACACAGACCTTCTAAGATTTGCCAGCATGACCAGCATATTGCTATTTGAGTTTTCAAATGGCTTCTATGATTTTGTCAGGTATACTGTGCTGCCTTGTGATCTCTCCAGGTGATGTTGAGCATGATTGTCTTCTGTGCGCGTTGGTTTTCAGTTTAAGGGTCAAACCTTCTGGTTAGATTCCATGTTTCAGCTCCATAGGTGACTAATGGGATACATTGGTTGTAGACCCTTCTTCTCGGGGATAATGAGTTTTTCTTGTTCTTGAAGGTTGAGCTTGCTCTACTACGGACACCAATTACAGCTTGTCTGAATGCCGTTCAGATTTTGGAAACCGCCTTTAACGCACTTGTCTCAAGATTATTAGTGCACAGAAGACATGCTCTTAGAATGGTGAATTGTTTTAAAATACGTTCTGCAAGAGATTTACTCTCTTTATAACGTCACTAATACGAATTTCAGAAATCATTAGCTGGGAACGACGATATGTCGGAATTAACTAAGCGACCTGATCATTAAATTCTCGAAATTTCGGCCAGTAATAAGAACTCCTTGGGACACAGCTCTGCCAGTTCTGTTGTGAGTCATCTCTAATGGCTCCTGAAATATCTACCAAATGTTTAACGATGATTTCATAGAATTTCTAAGTTGGAACATTAATGATTCTAGATTGGTAGTCACGTGTCGGAGCAATTGATTGAACGGGACGGTCATTCTGGAAGATCGATCCGTCGGTGAATCGCCAATTCTCTAGACGTCTTTGATTGCGACAGAAAATATACTATTATCTCCCTTTCTCTCTCTCTCTCTCTCTCTCTCTCTCTCTCTCTCTCTCTCTCTGCTCCTACCAATCCTACAAATTATCTATCGCTTTTTGTCTTGAATACAGATATTCGTCGATTTTCGAAGGTTCGCTTCACGTCACCTTTTCACTTTTACGAAAAGGGTTGAAAAGCGAAAATAACGATCAACGTTTGTTTTGCAGCAGATCAAAAATTCTACCCATATGAATTATTGATTATGGCTTATTCACATTGCACCACTCTCTCTCTCTCTCTCTCTCTCTCTCTCTCTCTCTCTCTCTCTCTCTCTCTCTCTCTCTCAATATATATATATATATATATATCATAACACTTTTCTATGATCACACAGATACTAAACTTTGATCTTAGACAGAGGATCGGGGAATTACACTTAGATCAAAGGCAGAGCGCACAGATATATTGACCTCATTTTTAACGGGTACTATCATAGTATATATTTTGCAGATATCCTACACGACCTCTAACTAATGCTAGATTAACTGAATGAAGAGAGCATGGAGGTTGGCCTACACATGAACTTCAGCAAGACGAAGATCATGTGCAACAACCACATCGGAAATAAAAACACTGAGATCAAAATCGTGGACACAGAACTAGAGAAAGTAGATCACTACATCTACCTAGGACAACGAATCTCCATGAGACCCTCAAAAGAAGATGAAATCAAGCGAAAAATTCACCCTAGGATGGCAAGCTTTTGGCAGAGCCAGTTCAACCTTCAAGAACAAGGAGATCACATTAATCCTAAAAAGAAGGGTGTACAATCAATACATCCTCCCAATTCTCTCTCTCTCTCTCTCTCGAAAATTATCGATCAATCCTTGTATCTTAGTTTGGGTTTGAGAGCTACTCTGATCTATGTTATTTTCTCTTCTTCTTTTATTGATCCCACCCAACTAAAAGTTTGTTTTTTCATCCTTCTCCGTCCTACATCTAACAAGCAAGCCGTCTCCTCATCTCTCTCTCTCTCTCCCGCCCTTTCTCTCTCTCTCTCTTTCTCTCTCTCTCTAAAGTGCATACTCACATTTTCTCGTTTTCATCTGTTTTATTCTTGCTTTTTTTTGTCAATACTTCATTATGTCTAGCGAGAAAGCAATCTCATTCTCTCAGCAGTCCTTGGCCTCTGAGGCTATTGTGCAACTTCATTCATTTCTGGACCATTTCTATTTCTATTCAGATTCACGTCTGCTTTCTTCAATTAGTAACCCTTCCATACACATCAATCCCAGGTTTTTCGTATTTTCCTATATCCCACTCTGAGCTATCGTATTCTTTCCCGGCGATAATCTCTCCTTCTTCTCTCTACTTTGTAAATGCAATGCTGAATTATCATTACAAAGTGTAATATATATATATATATATATATATATATATATATATATATATATATATATATATATGAATGATTGGTTGTCAAAGGATGGCATATGCGCATGTGCAAAAATCCTTCGTGTCTAATAGTAAAGGGAAGATATTTATCTATCATTGCAACCATTTCTTTAGGTCTTTTTGTTGTTATTGCTGTTGTTGTTCTCTCACACTTTTCTTCGATCAATATATTCCTCTT
This sequence comes from Thysanoteuthis rhombus, assembly GCA_963457665.1. Lineage (NCBI taxonomy): Eukaryota > Metazoa > Mollusca > Cephalopoda > Oegopsida > Thysanoteuthidae > Thysanoteuthis > Thysanoteuthis major. The sequence goes on along the minus strand of OY735212.1, from coordinate 44,130,590 downwards.
TTGCTTACTCTCCTCCTTCTCTCCCCCCTCTCTCTCTCTCTCTCTCTCTCTCGCTCTGTCTCTCTGTCTCTCTCTCTCTTCTGACACCCCTCATTGTCCTCGTGATGATGCTTCATTCACTCTTCCTCTTGAGATTAGTTTTTCTTTCAAAACTCGGACGATGTCTGAATGGATCTCTGCAAGAAACCCGTTTACAAAATTATACGGTAACATATTTTTGTTGTGGTTATTTTTTTATGGTTCTTGATTTACTCATTATCTACTGTCCTACTATATGTCTTTGTAGACACACGCTGAGGTGGGAGATAATTTAACGGTAATAGGCACAGAAAATGGAATTGGAATTAAACTCCGACTGAGTTTGTTCATACTTGACCAAGAGAGAGACCCTCAAACTGAGAAGTATACAACGTGCGCATGAAAGAATCATGCTCAGCCACATATGGAGAAGTCACAAGACAGCACAATATATCAGAGAGAAAACAGGAGTCTGAGACATCATAGAATCAATTAAAAATCTTAAATGTCAGTAGGTCAGTCATGTTGCCGACAACCGCTAGACATCACAACTCGCAACATGGATTCACAGAGATCACATGCGAAACCGAAGCCCGCAGAATACAAGATGGAGAGACAAACTAGACAATTTTTTTTTAAATACTGGCATCGCAACGCCCATGATAGAGAAATGTGGTGGATCTTAGGGAAGGTCTATGTCCAATGACGGACGATAAAAGACTGATAATGTTGATCACGAGTTTGTTCATAGATAACTTAGTTCTAGTACCGTCGAGGAAAGAATGAATCCACATCCTTGAGCTATGTTCCATCGCGATATATCTCAACAAAACGAGTTTCATCTGAGGCATGCGATGATGGTTGAAGGGGACGAGTTAAAGAGTGAGCATTTGGGCAAACCACTTTCCAAAAACTGCTGCCTGGGCAGTAATAATTGTAAAAGAGTCACGACCCCACACACACACACGTTGGCATAGACAAGGCCTAATACGCTCATAAGCATGCACACACAAATGGAATTTCGTTTTATCTCATATTTTATCAAGTTAGACTTGGATAGGGTTTGGATTTTTCTTCCGCTCTTATTCTGACTCACCTCTCGATCAAGTTCCTCAGACATGGCAAAATGATCCGACTAGATTATGCATTCTTTCTATTTTAATTCCCCTATTTAATCCCACATACACACACACACACACGCTGTGAAAACAGGATGTGACTCGGGGTCGGTTTAATGTGGGCGGCCTCACACACGAGCGTAATGAAACTTCCTCAAAGACTGTCTTCATTGCGAGCAACTTTTGTTGCTAGGATATCAGAGCACTTCAGCTGGCGAACCCTGATCCCACAAGTCCACTCTTGATTACATTGAACAATGCCAATGAAATTGCGTCTGCGTCCGCTTGGCCAGAAGTGAACTTCCAAATATAAATTTGGATGATCGGATAGCTTCCCATTTTTGATGCTTACGTAAAAGCAGCAGAAAGGCCGCTTTATCCGTTTTTAGTAATGATAGATTCAAAACATAGCATGTTTTAACAATGGTGTTCTTTTTTACGTATGACTTACTCAATGTTGATTCATTGTGGTGATCACGGTTTATTTCGGTTGAACAGACAACACAACATTCGATCAAATATAAAATGTGTGCATATATGCGTTTTTATGTGTGATTTTATACGTGTCTACGTGTGTATAAGCATCCTTTTGTCAGTGTGCATGTGTGCTATTTTCATTGTATGTGTCTTGTGCCTGCATGTATTTCTGTGTGCATTTGTATTGTGTTTGTTTGCATGCACGCACGTATACATGCACATATGTATGTATTTGTCTCTATGTATATATTTGTATGTTTATGCATCTGTGTGTGTGTGTGTGTGTGTGTGTAGAGGAGTCATTCTTGGTGTATGTATGATCATATATATGTATATTCCTCTTACATATGCGTGTAAGCAACTTTCTAGGAAGTAAATCCCAACAGCTGATGATATAATGGAACGGACGTCCCCAAGCCATTGACACGAAGAGGTCATATATCACAACAGCAAAGCGCTAGAACAGTACTTATGGCGACAATTCATTCACTTCTATTTAATCATTCAACTTGCATAGAACTCGAAGGTATTAACTTCTTGCCTTTTCCCCTTGAGGTTCAGTCTGTGCTTTGTCCCAGTCAATGTCTATCTTTCTCAACTCTGACTGCTCCTAATAGAATCTTCCAAAGGTCCACATTCTGTTTGGCATGACTATCCTATTTCCGGTGGTCATCTTTGACCGAGGGCTTTTCCATTTGTCAGGCCACCTCCAGACTCAGTGTCAGTTCCAGAAATCTTCAGATAGTTGGTAGACCACTGTAGCGTGCATTACTTTCAAACCAGACATTCTGAATGGCAGATAATTTGGACAGAAGACACTGTAGTCCCCTGCATAGCAACAAACTTTTTTGTAGAAAGTAATCGCGTGATTAAATTCCACGTTCTATTGACAAGCAAAGCTTTGTGAATATCGTGACGAGTAAGACTGTTATGTAGTTCCGATAGCAGGGAATAATCCCTGACCTGACTGCAATCTTCTCTGTTGACCATTGTGGCATGCTAGTGACAAGACCTTTGTGAAGGTGTTGGGACAGAATGCAAGGAGATACATTCAACTACATTTGGAATTCGTACACAGTTCCGGGCAAAAATCTGCAGTGTCTGATTGACATTCCACCAAAGGGGGTATATTTCGAAATCACTGTAACAAAAGCTTATATTCCGTTTCAGTGATTCTGCTCCTTCTCTGTTACTATAGTTTTATCTGCCCTCACTTTTTTTGAACGACTAGGTGTTTAATGCTTGCAGTTTTAATCAACCACTACCTCTACAGAGACACTCAGGATTATTGGTACCCTTGGTTTATTTTATAACCTACCCAATACCTTCAGAAATAAATAGAGATCTGCTATATTTGTATCATCGCAATATTTTGATAGGATGTCCAGAGTGATTCAACAAAAATCTTCCTTTTTTTCAATATACATGTAGGAATTTCTAAGAAAAATCGAGAATACGACCTGGATAGTGATATTGGCACTCTTTTTTCATATTTGGTTGCGCGCCCCTTTTGGGAATGGTGGCTGGCTCAGAACCTTTCTGACTGCCATTTATAGCTTCTTCACTTGTCAGTTGCTAGTCACCTCACCCCACTCTTCCTTGATAATCTGCACAATCTCTGAAATATTTGCAGTATTCTTGCAGTGTCTGGTACGTTTTGAAATCAAGACTTCATATTTCTGATCCCCAAAGATGTTCAGTAGGATTGTGATTAGAACTCAATGTTGACCTGTTTAAAACATTTTACTTTATCCTATCTACCACTCTTATGTACTTTGGGGTGTGTCCCTTTCTGTTTTTATCATGCTGGAACACCCATGATCTTTGGACGATACCTAATTTTTTTACACTGAGTAGCTCATTTTGCTTTAGAGTACCTTAATAAATCCTTGATTTCATGATTTCTTTAGTACGGCAAAGACATCCAATAGCGGAGGCTAAAAACCAAACCCATACCATCATGGCTACTCCATCATACTTGACTTTGGGTAGGCTGCTCTTTTCCCTTGAGACGAAAACCAAGACAGGGAATCAATGATTGAAAAATGCAAAGAAGGAATGACTGATACTTGAAGTGTACCTGGACAAAGTACAATACTGGGCAAATACTCTGCAGGCCAACGCTACAGCTCTTCGGCAATGCTCATCAGGAATTAGGATGCTAATGATCCTGATCAGCGCTGTCATTTGGGTTATTATTACCATATAATGGTAGTGTCGTTTCTATGTGATATATATATATATATATATATATATATATATATATATATATATATATATCAGCTGTTATAAGTCCACGGCTGGAAAAAGGTCTTACCCATCTCCTTACAAGATGAAATTGATTGTGCTTATCTCTGCCATAGCTTACCAACAAACTGTTTTATCTCGTCTCTCCATTTTGTGTCTGGTCTTTTCCTGCTGTGTTTGCAGTCCTACGTGTGCTAATTGATTTGCTCTATTTGTTTTCCTTTCCGTTCGCCATGTTCCCAGCCCATCTTTTTCTTCTGTTTTTTTTTTTTAGCTTAAATTTGTACAATATCCTTTACCCTGGTCCTCTCTAGGATTCATGTTGATCTTTTTCTATCGCTGAGGGTTATTCCTAACATTACTCTTTCCATAGTACTCTGTGCTATACCGAGTTTGTTTTCGAGTGGTTTAATTAGTTTCCAAATTTTGCAACCGTATGTCATAGCTGGTATTATATATTGATTATATAGTTCATGTTTTATCTATATTGACAATTTGCTTATCGGTATATCTATGTGTATATCAAATGCTCTACTGCTGATCGTTATGCAACGAGTTATTTTATTTTCGTGACCTTTCTCTAACTTTATCGCTTGAACTAAGTAAAAATATTTCCTTACTTTTTCTAGGGCTTCACCGTCTATTCTTATGGTCTTTTACGGGAATCTGTCATTGAACATAACTTTTGTCTTATTCATCTTTCATTCACAATATCTGATGTCAATGCATTATCATCAGAGTTCTTCAAAATGTTCAAATATCCTCCATCTATGATTACTGCCAGGTTTGCCCAGTCTGATTTCCGGAAAGTGCTTTCAGGTCTTGCAGTAAAAAGCTCTAGTAATATCATATCCCCTTGTCTCACTAATTTCCCAATCTTTATCTTGTAAATATAAAATATTGTGAACATATCTATGAATTCTAATTATGATAGCACCTTCTTTTTGTATAGATTCTCAATCACTTTTATATAATTCTCATTTATACCTTTTTCTTGCATTGGTTTTAAGACTGCAGTATGTTCTATTGAATAAAAGGCTTTTTCATTGTGTAAGTAAGCCAAACAAAGTGGTGTGTTGTACTCTGATGTCGATTAGCTGGTTTAATGTTTATAGGTGATCTATTATCAAATTGCCACTTCATGTTCGCACAGCTGGTTTTTATCTAATATGATTATTATTCTATTTGTAAGTATTTCGGGAATCGTTTGTAAATGTCAGGTAGTAATAGGACAGTAATTGCCAAGATCTTTACTATCTTTTTTCTTATGGAGTCGGATCACTATTCCTAGGCGAATGTTTGAGGAAACTTTCTTCTCTCGCAAGCATTATGTGAATAGTTCCTTTAGTTTTTTATGATAGAACCTTCCTGCATCTTCTAAAAAAATCATCATTATACCATTTTCAGCTGGGGATTTTCCGCTCTTTATATTTCGTAACGCAAAAACTACATCGTCCGTTGTTATATCAGGAAAATCATCCGTCTCTATAGAAGTGTCGGTTAGTAGTACTTTTGATTTTGTAGCATCTCAATATCTTATTTCGCCTTTTCTGTCTTTTAACGCAAGCATCTGTTGGTCGCCAGGGTGGTCTGCAGTTTGAGCGCGTTTCAAGCTCTTTCCTAATCTCATAGCTGTTATTACCCTCTCCGTGTTTCTCTTCCTATTCTCTTGTCTCATTTTTTTTGTTCATTTGTTTATCGGTCTCTACTCTTTTGATTTCGTCTTTAGTCTCTATTACTATATTTCTCTTTTCTTGATTAGTTCTAAAGTTGTCTGTGAGTATTACCCTTCATTATTGTTTTCATTTGATTCGCCTACCATCTCTGCTTCTTTTTTTTATTATGTTAACTAGACTTTTACTTATCTCCTCTTTGCTACACTAGTTATTCCAGAAGGCCATGAATCTGTTCTTCATCCTTATCCAGAAATCAGTAATTCTCTCTATTTTACGGGGTCATGTTTTCTTCTTCTAAGGTTCATTTCGTTCCTTTCCTTTTTAAAGTCAAATTTATTTTTGTTTGTCACCATTCTATGGTCACTGCCTATATTTTCTTCATTGGTGAGGGTTAGTCGGGCTTTTTACATGTTTAGTGTTGTATGGCGTTTTATAAATGAAAAGACCCCTGGTTTGTGAAACTTGCAGCAATATACATTTACTTAACTCAGTTTGGTACAAAGCTAGATTAGTGGCGTACCCGAAGAGGTCCGAACTCACTTTACGAGCGAATAGCTCAATGAGACGAGCCTGCTAACCACCGGACCACGGAACGAACAAATTCTACACTTGAAACCTAAGTCAATTTTAACTCCTGTGCTGTGTCATTTCTGCTTAAACGGCTACAATTCGAATGCAGTTAAAAAGTCTATTTGTCCTGCAATGCAATGCATTTCTTCTCTTGGCCTGATTTCTTTCAAAGCCTTGCAGACGGTTTTCCTTGATGCTTCATTGAAAGCAATTACTTACCTTCCAACCCTCACTGTACTCTTTAAAAGCATCCCACCTGGTATTCGAATTGTTCACCCTTTTATTTCCACCAAACTACCAGACCCACGTCTTCAATATGCCAGCCAGTCGTTACTTCCACCCAAAAACTCGATTTATTGTCTGCCTTTTCATCTTTCCGTTTCTACTGAATCATTTCATCTCTCTCGTCAATTGAAAGCAATTATTCCTGCTATGTTTTTTTCTGTCTCTATGTCTTTCCCTTCGACTCTTCTTTTTCGGACCCAGTCCCAATCTTCTTTTATGGAAGTAAAAAGGAACCAATTAGAAGCGAATATAATTCAGAGCTAAAGACATCCTTTTCTCGATCACCAATCAATTCATCACTTAATGCAGCTTTTATATATACGCGTGGAAGAGTCTAATAATAATGATAAAAACGGGAAAGGGAGAAATTATGAGTGAACTGAAGAATAGTGGACTTGCTATTTACCCTGTACAAAAAAAAAACCGAAGGCCACGAGTTAACGATAACAATCTTGAATCTACTGCACCCCTTTGATGATATAAGAATAGAATAGTTTTCTTCATTACAATATGAAGTAGCCAGACTGCTTTCTGCTATCGTAAATAATTTGCTTAATCAAATAAATTCACTCATTGTGTTTTATTAGATATCAACCGGCAATTCTCTACCATCATATATATAAGGGTCAATCTATTGCTGGTATTCATTTTACTCCTTTTAAGGTCAAATACGTCACAAGGTCAGGTTTAATGAGGGTTCCTACAAGCGTACGTGTAGGTAAACGTAGTGAAAATGTTCATCACCGTCTTTTGGTGCAGATGTGATGGTATACCTTTGACTCTACCTTGTCAGCACAATGGAGGTGCTGCCTGGGAGACAGGTCCCTAGAGGCAAGATTCAACTGTTCTCTGGCGGAAGACAAACAATAAATCAACTTGCTTCCACCGGAAGTGATGTGAATTAATTTCGGTAGAGAAGGGAATGGGACCACAGACCACTTTCTGGCAGTGACCAAAAAGATTATCATTCTTCAAAACTTAATCTTTGGTTATGACTAAATCTTCTTTAGATATAACTGCAGCTATCGAATATTGATGGGCTGCCATAAATCAGAAAGTATTATGCCTTCCTTACAATTCAGATGGAAATACCAAATACATCCGTTGGTGGCAGTATGAGAAGGATTGGTATTCGCTTGGTTAGTCAAATTTAGGTTTTAAGTCACATCTATAAAACATCCAACGGCTTGCTAGGACCATGCATAAACCATTGCTCAACATCAGGTCTTCTTACCCTAAGCAAGTTATTTCGACAGCGTATCAAACAAAAAAGAAGGCTCTTCTGTCATTTTGTTAATCACATTCAAGTATTACTGACTGATTTCAAATCAAAATTCCTCCATTTCTTTTCAGTGACTTTGTTGTAAGGATCTTCCCCAACTTCGTACATAAATAAAACAAATATCTCTTCATCCATTTTAGGCTCGATCTCCGAGATACACCAACATTATGTTAAGTCACAGTATTACCAAAAGTGCCATGCTGATACTTACAATTGGTCAGACCAAACAAATCTTAATGCGGATTAATCGCGAATATTTCTAATAAGTCGTATCTTGATTCAACTCTAAGACCCTTTCAATGTATTGGATAACTGTTTTCTTATGAATATTTATATCAGCGATTCATCCAGCCGAAATTCGTGTTTTCTAATCCTTACAAGAGTAGAACTGATTCAAACACGTTCTCTGTTGACCTTATAGAGGGATAGCGAGAAATGTCCGAATCACTGCCGCCATGTTATTGATAGTATATATCTGAAGGCTACAATGTGCTATTGCTTTTTTCTCTTTTTTTTTCATCTCGCAAGGAAAAACCTCTTTTCCCCGGGGTTATTCTTAAATTAAAGAAAAACATTCCTTTAAATAGAAAGGGAAATATCCACCTTTGCGTCAGATAAATTGCAATATATTCCATTTCATTTGAAAATTACCAAATATAAATTTGCAGGTCTCGAATATTCGACAAATGAATCTGTAAATGAAAGTAGTGGCAGGGGGTATATTTTCACCATCATCATCATCAGCAGCAGCAGCAACCTGTTGGCGTCCGTTGTTGGACATAGACCTTCCCGGAGATTCATCACATCTCTCTATCATGGACATCAAGGATCCAGAACTTTCTGAATTTATCTAGCTTATCGTGTCATCAAACTTTCTGTCGGCCATAGTTTCGCATATGATCCATGCTGTGACTTGTGATGTCCAGCGGTTGTCTGATATTCTTGCAACATGGCCAGCCCATTGCCATTTGAGCTTTCTAACAGTGTCTATGATATCTCGGAGTCTCTGATATATTGCACAGTCTTATGATCTCTCCATGCAAGATTGAGCAAGATTCTCTCATGTGCACGTTACATGGTTCTAAGCTTTAAACTTTTGGTCTAGTTCAATGTTTCAGCTCTATAGGTGACTATCGGTAGAATACATTGGTTGTATACCTTTCTTTTTAGGACTAGTGGAATTTTTTTATTCATGGAAGTAGAGTTTGCTCAACCGAAAGCTTGCCAACCTTATGTGATTCTTCGTTTGATTTCTTCTTCTTTTGATAACTTCATGGAGACTCGCTGCCTTGGGTATATGTAGTGGTCTACTGCATTTTCGATTTCGATCGTTGTGTCTTAGTCCTCAACATGATTGTTGTATATAAAATTTGTTTTGCTGAAGTTCATTTGGAGGCCAACTTTCTCGCTTGCTTCATGAAACATTATTGGGAGACGGTACGAATCACGAGAGATTAACCAGGAACAGTTCAAATAGTATTTTTACAAAATTTTATCAGCTCAAGTGTTGAAATTTTCTTTTTTCTTTTCGTACGTGTGTCTGGGATATTTCAAGATTAGACTTGGGACCGCCCTTTCATGGGTGTAACTGTGACAGTATCTGGTCAGCGTGAAGGATTATTAAAATAGATGGACGTTGCACAGCTAGAAGCTGTCACGGAGAGACAGACTCATCCAAGATGAGTTTCATTCACTTTTTGAAAATGTGCAGTGAACACTAAGATCACACACACACACACACACACACACAGACACACACACACACACACAAATGCACGCCTGAATGTACGAAAAACTTTTCTCTCCCTTCAACTATGCTTTTCTCCCCAGAACTTTTACATATTTTGGAATGAGGCCTTCTCGGTTATCAAATAAAAAGCAAGAAAGTTGTGATATCTATATTCGTCGTGATAGGCTTTTTTTTTTATCCCAAAAACAGAAACGAGAAGGGTTCTTCTTCGTTCGACCGCAACACACTAAACAATTATGGCTACTGTGGCTCATCGTATTTTGTGTTGGCTGAATAAATGTGATGGAGAGGTATGGCGAATCTTGGGAAAGGTCAATATCCAATGACAGAAGAAGAAAAACTGATGATAAAATGAATGTACATTTAGATAGTTGAAGAAATTTTAGCAACTTCTCACATATTGTCTTCTCAGGATAATTGTTATAGTTAGGGGTAAGGGTTTGTCAGTCAGTTAGAAAAAAGATTAGTGAGTATTTGGGGCTTTGGACTTTCATTTTTCATGTACATTTATTTAATAAGCATAACTAGGATAGCCACCTACGGAGCTGAAACATGAATCTAACTAAAATATTGACCCTCAAACCGAGATGCAACTTGCATATGAGAGAATCATGCTCATAGGGAGATTATAAGACGACACAGTATACCAGAGAGAAGACAGGGGTCTGGGATATTATAGAAACCAACAGAAAACTAAAATGTCAATGGGCTGGACATGCTGCAAAAATGTCAGATAACCGCTGGAATTCACGGCTCACAACATGGATCCTGAGAGATCATATGCGAAATTATGTCCGACAGAAAGTTAGATGGAATGACGTACTAGAAATATTCAGAAAGTACTGGATCCGTGATGCCCATCGTAGAGAGATGTGGCGAATCTTGGAGAGGGCCTCCAACGACGGACACGAAAAAGATGATGATGATTATATATACACCCATAAGTTTCTCACTGACTGTCTGTTTTGTTTTTTCGAAAAACACCTCTCTCACAGAGAACATCTTCCGGCAACTCCCTGATCAAAGACCTCGAAAAGCACCTGAAGACTGTCGATACATCAACAACTCAGCTCCACAAAAATACCCTCACCAAAAAAGCAAGATGTTCCGATACCGCAGAGAACGTTGTAACGTTTGATTTGATGATGCAGTAATGCAACGAAAAGGGAAGAAAGGTAAGAAAAAAAGCATTGCAACGTCGCAGAACAGAGAGAAAGACAGAAATGAAAGAAATGAAAGAAAAAAAAATTGTTAGTCAGAACGATAGTCAAAAAATGTACGTAAAGCTGTAGAGCTTTATTCCCCGAGGTTTTATAACCTTACTAACATATGATAGGATTATTTACGTGTAGATCAGCACTTTTGACTAGGAAAAGAGAATCTGTACGTTCTGCCTTGTATCGAAGTATCGCATCTCAACCTTATGTGTACGGATCAGATTGCAGTATATTTGCACTTTTACCTATGATCAGAGTGCAGTACGTGTACGTTAGTTGAAAAGTGTTACAATATGTATATATATATATATATATATATATATATATATATATATGTGTGTGTGTGTGTGTGTGTGTGTGTGTGTGTGTGTGTGTGAAGAAAGCTGACAATTTGGAAGAAAAATTCTGTGATAAAACGACGATAAGTCTACATCAAGCAAAGCCCGGGTGCAATCTGGTAGAAGTATGTTTTGTGATGCGATGAGAAATGAAGAAATATCGGGAGGCTAGGTTTAATTGGAGAGTTGGATTTGATAATTCATGTTGTTTGTATTTTAGCACATTTATTTTCACTCCCCATTGCAACTGGGCTTTGCTTGATGTTTTCTCATACCATTCTTCGCCAGAATTTCTGAAGGAATCCGAATTTCGGACGAAACTTCAGCTATCATAACCAATACAGAATTTGAGATCAACTTATCAGTATGAAATCTTTTCTTTGCCAAATCGTCAACTTTCTTCGCAACATCTTGTAGGATCAATATACATTTTTCATATATATATATATATATATATATATATATATATATATATATATATATATATATAGTCTAGAAGGCTTCACAGCTTTAAACACTGAACATGTTAAAAAAAACAAACCTTTTTTTAAAAACAATTTTCTGTGTCACTTCATTCCTAATATCTGTTGATGTAATTCATGTAATTCTCTTCTGTTTTATATATATTTTGTTATTATGGTAGTATGTGTACATTTTCTCTTGTTTGAGATCATCAGTTGTTTACCATGAAACCGTTTCGGGGATTTATATATATATATATATATATATATATATATATATATATATATATATATATATATATATATATATATATATATATATATGTATGTATCTATGTATCTATGTATCTATGTATTAAGAAATGGATATATGATCCGACAGAATGATTACAAATTGCGTTATATTGTATTGAAAGTCCTATCTGAAATTATCTCCCATTATTACACAGTTAACATATCACTTGGCTTTGACAAAACAATGAAAGAAAATGTAGTTGCTGCAGGAATCGAACCTGTGATGGATAGGGTAGCCACTTCAACGTAGCGTTGCTCTTACCATTGAGCTAAACAGCCACCGGTAATTCAAAAGCACACATAACTTTCTCTGACTGTTTATCCTATAATGCTGCCTGGGCCAAATGATATATCTACCGTGTAATGATGGGGGATCATTTCAAATAAGAGTGTCTACATGATATGACGCAATTTATAACCATATATATATATATATATTCATGTATATATATATATATATATATATATATATATATATATATGCGCACACACAATTGTTTATTTTTTACAAAATGGATTGTTCTACAGTAGTTTATATCCTACCTGAACCGTAATTATCCAAGTAGATCTCGTTGGTAATTTTCCAGTTTTGATTTTTATTCCCTGTTCGTTTCTTTAAATATCTGCATCATTACATCGTATCATTTATCGTTTATAGTTTTTCGTTCACACTCTCGAGGCCTTTGGCCTCTGATGCATCGCTCGTTTGTATATTTTGAATTTCAAATTTTTGGCTGTTGCGTTGTTATTTTCATGATTTTTTGGAGCCTTTGCTTGCCTTTGATCTGCCTAATCATCAAAGTTGTTCTGATCTTTTTTAATGTTCATTTTGAAGATATTTACTTTCATGTCTTCATTTTAGAATCATTCCTCTTCTTTAATCTAATCATATTTCTTTTTTAAAGATATTATTTAAATTTTTTTCTGCCAAGCATTGTGTGCACCCTTTTGGAGTATTCGTGTACAATGCAGTCTGTTTAATCACTCTCCATGTAGTTATAAGTGTTTTCGCTTGTTTTGTTTTTTTTGTTATATGAAGCCTTTGACAATAGAACACCTGGCAGTCTTCAACTCAACGCAAGGACAAGGCTTAAATGAGAAGTATACAAAAGTAATATATAAGAAAATGGCACGATAATAATTAGATTTCATGAGGACACCGACAAGAAAAGGGAGCAAGGAAAGAGGATATAATTTCACCAAACCCCTTTACAGTGAGCCTTGAAAATAGCTTTCGGGGAAGAAACTGGGAAAACGTGTGAGTAAACATAGAGGGAGAATATTTGGACGGTTCAAGGTATTGTGATTATTATGCATTAATATCAGAAATTGCAGGGGATCTACAAAATATGTTAAGTGATCTTGATAGAAAAGGCCAAATAATCATTTCAAATGAGAGTTTCTATTTGATATAAAGCAAGATGAACAAAACAAAGACAAAAGTAATGTTCAATGATTAAGTCCCCCAAAAGACCATAGGAATAGACGGTAGGGTCTTAAAAGAAGTTAAGGGATACATTTACCTTGGTCAGGTGATAAAGGTAGAGAAAGGTTACGTAACAGGAGAGCACTTAGTATAAATAGAGATATTTGAAAGCAAATTGCTGGTAAGCTGAAAACCTAAAGTATAAAATCAATGTATAATAGCAGCTATGACGTACGGATACGAAAGCTGGAAACTTTAAAAAAAACATTCGAAAACTAACTTAGAATAGCACAGAGGACAATGGAAAGAGCAATGTTAGGAATAACAGCGATAGAAAATTATCAACATGGTCCAAGAGGGAACCAGGGTGAAGGAAACTGCACAAGTGATTAAGCAACAAAAATGGAGATTGGCAGAGCACCCAACAAGAAGAAGAGACAATAGATAGAGGTTAAAAGCTAACTGATTGATGCCCCTGGTGCACAGTAGAAAAGGATCAGACACAAAAAGGAGACATGAGTAGTCTGAGATTAGAACCAACACAATGGATTAAATATCCACATAAATGATCCCACGATATAAGTGACACCAAAAAACGAGTTACGTCTATCATCATGCTTATTGATCCAGCGTCCTCAAATACGTTTTCGGGGTAACCTACGTAAGTATGCCCTGTGTTTCAAAAAATTGTAATGTGTATTATGAAATAAAATCCATGTACAATACATTACGATAATACCCTATATGAAATAATGGACTACATGTAGTATGATATAGCTACATATTGATATCATAGCTGAACAACAGACGACGTTTGATAAACACTGCTGGGAAGCCACGTTAATATAACTGTTTTGTTTTTTTAAATCCCCGAAACTGTTACATAGTAAATGATCCAAGTAAGAAAACTTCACATGTTGTACCATATTAACAAATCTTGTGTAAAACATTAAAAAAAAAACATTGGAGAAAAATACATAAATTTTTGGAAAAACTTAAGTTTTTTTTCATCATATTTAGTGTTTGAAACTGTAAAGCTTTCTAGACTGTATCTATGTGAGTATGTATGTATAGTGGTTAAAACTGTGTTATATATATATATATATATATATATATATATATATATGTGTGTGTGTGTGTGTGTGTGTGTGTGTATTGCGTTTTATACAGGTAGATTATGACTTCAGGTCCCTTTAATGCTGGATGAAAGTGCTGAATAACGAGTGTTTCCGAAGACATGCACAGAAAGGCTGAAGAGATGTTGGAATAATCATAAAATCAAATTTGGCTGGAATGCACTTTCATAATGGTATTAATTCAATACAGTATTCCATAATTCTTTATCATTTTACGCCTTAAAATGTTTATATAATTCATGTTTATATTTCGGGGTTATGCATGATTTTACTTGAATACTTGATGAAGAGTTACACATTTGACATTAAAACCTTACTCTCAACTGATTTTGTAGAGTTTAATGTAACAGTTTAGATTTTGTAGCCTTCATTTCTTCACTCTACAAGACAAGTTTTGTTATATTCTATGGCTGCATTGTCAGTCAAGCAGTATCTTCTCTCTTTTTCTATCAAAGCCTCGTACTTCTGTTTTGTGGAGCTTTGTTGAAAACAATTGAACTTCTAGACAAGTGATGATTGTTTTCGCTTCAAAAAGACAAAACATTGTCACTATTGCAATTCATTTAAATTTCTGTAATACCTTGATATTATGAAGTTAACACTTATTAAGCAAAGTTTTCACTAGTGAATCAGTAATCATTTGGGAATTACAAATAATTAACAAAAATTGCGTAGATTGATTTAAACTCGAGAAAATTTCTTTCTCTTAAAGTAATCAATTTACAACTTGCAAAATCTGCTTCATGATTCAGAACAAATTTATTTCTGAGGTCTCGGTATTTAGTCATCTTCACAGGAAGACAAATGGAACACCAAGTCTTTCTTTGTTTGGGAACCAAGACATTTGTGCGGGGGTAAATCCCTAAAAGAAGAAGGAATCAACCGAAGAAACATAAGTTTTAGGTAGAGTAAGCTCAGCCTTGAAGAACAAGAAAATCGTATTTGACCTTAAAAAAAGGGTATGCAACCATTGCATCCTCCCGATAGTCAACTACGGGGCTGAAACATGGAACCTAACCAAGAGACTGGACCTCAAACCATGCAACGTGCTCATCAGAAGAACATGCTCAACATCACATGGAGAGATCACAAGACAGCACAGTATATCAGTAGGAAAAAAAAGGATTCCAAAACATCATAGAATCCATTAGAAAACTGTAATAGGCTATAGGTTGGTCATGTTGCAAGAATGTCAAACAATTACTGGATATCGAGACTCAAATCAATCTCCAGAGATCACAATCCATGGCCAACAAAATGTAAGATGGTGAGACGAACATGACAAGTTGAGAGAGTATTGGCCCCGTGACGTCCATGACAGAGAGATGTGGTGAATGCCGGGAAGGTCTTTGTCCAATGACGGACGATAAAAGTCTGATCATGATGATCATGATGATCATGATGATATGCAAAAATTGTCTTGTTCCATCAGCATTGTCACAGAGATCAAAGGATACCCACCAACTTTACCTCCTTTATTGCAATGGGGAGGTGCTGTCTGAGAAATGGATCTCTAAGAACTTGTCACGGATGACTAGAAAAAGTTGGTAAAATATCCTGGCAAACAAATCAGCTCTCTCCAAAATTTATTTTCAGAGATCTCAGTGTTTGCATTTTGGGATATAACGACGAAGAAGAGAGCTAAAGAGTTTGACGTTCCATCAATATGCCATACTAATCAGACTGGTTCCTTCAAAATGAGGAAAATATGTTTTCAAACCAGAACAAATACCTTTTTCAATGGAAAATCAATAAAGTCCTCCAAGAATCCGTGACATCTCTATGATACAATATGTGTGGGTGTCCGCGCGTGATACTTATCAATAAGCAGGAAAGAGGTTATTCAATGACAAATTTATCACCAAGCAACGAGCGCTAAAGATACTTCGAACCAGAGTTATAGTCCAGTAAAAAAGTTACTTGACCTCCCACAAATTACAGCAAAAAAAAAATGCAACGGTTCTCGTGTCCTGGATATATCCTAAATAAGACGAAAAAATGTCTACCAAAATTGTCTGAAGGGATTATCCGGAAATTCAAAATGACTGCCATCCACCCTAGTGAAAATGATATATCTATCAAACCGAGGTCTGTATCAAATTGAAATTCGATAGGTGTATCGCTCAGGACTTTAGAAAATTTAGTGACAAGTTTGAGGTTTAAGGTGTATGTAGAATGAACTTCGGATGATGTATTTTATAGATACTTTTGTTATGTGATTGCTTATCAGGGCTCCGATTGGTTGCACCATTTTTAACCAATGAACTGCGAGTATTTTAGTTATACTATTCACTCCGTATTTACTTGTGTTCCAAAGTGGGTAATAAATTTCTGTTTATCTATTCATTAATTTTAAATAATTTGTTGCACCGCCAAAAGTTCAATGTTCCCCCTCTCCTTACAAATCACTATTCCAACGAAAATTCGTTCTTAGTCCTGTCTTGATTTAGAACTAACTATTTTAGAGTAGAATTTTCCATGCGGCTGAAATAAGATAATACTGGGGTGCTCATTTCAAATCTGTTGTTTGACATTCACCAAAAGCTCATTCGATATCAGAGCCAAAATTGCATTCGCTAAATTCTATGTCAATGATTCTAAATGTGACAGCGTAACTCAAGACTCACATAACATATTTCCATGTCTGTAGCAAGTTAGCTTTTGAAAATCCGAAATAAAAAATGTCCTCAATCACAGTCTGGGGGTCTTTATTCGTACGTACACCGATACGGTCATGTAGAATTTTAAGCAAAATAGTGTAAAAGATCTAAATAAACTGACCCGACATATCGGTGGGAAGAAAACTTTAGCTTTCTAACAGTGTATGTTGAGTTTTGTTTCTATTGTGCGTTTAAAGTTATTGCTATAAAAACGTGAATCTAGGCATTTGGCATTTTACAAGGAACGCGTCAGTATCAGTGTACTTCAAAGTATTTGGATTGTTGATTTTTTTAGGTATATGTATGTATATCGTTAGAAAGAATTTTATCACCTTCCTAACAGTGTATCTTATCAATTTGTATCTGTTACAGCCCAAAACATGAAGTTATGTATTTGGCATTTTACAAGGGAATGTAAGTATATGTGTATTTTAAAGTCCATTCTCTATGGATTGTGAATTCAATTATTGATTAATATATATATATATATATATATATATATATATATATATATATATATATATATATATATATATATATATCA
Organism: Thysanoteuthis rhombus; assembly: GCA_963457665.1. Lineage (NCBI taxonomy): Eukaryota > Metazoa > Mollusca > Cephalopoda > Oegopsida > Thysanoteuthidae > Thysanoteuthis > Thysanoteuthis major. The sequence goes on along the minus strand of OY735212.1, from coordinate 44,113,091 downwards.
TTATAATATTTCCAGCAGTCTGTGTTGGAGTTCTATAACTACTGTGCATAAAAAGTACAGCCAAAAACGTAAAACTAGGTATTTAGGTATTATTGATTTCAAGTATATGCGTAAAATCTATAATCGTGATAGGGTTCCCAAACTTCAGGCGAAACTTCGCCTTTTAGCGTCTGTCGTTGGACATTAACCTTCCTCAAGTTCTGCAAGGTCTCTCTATGGTGGGTATCAGGTGGCTAGTACAATATATCAGAGGTAAAAAGTTGAAAATTAGTTCGTCACACTATCTTACTTATTGTCATCCTTGATTTCGCTTGTGATCTCTGGGGATCCACGTTGTGAGTCGTGATGGCCAGCGATTGTCTGCCATGCTCACAACATGACCAGCCCATTGCCATTCAAATTTCCCAATGGATTCTATGATATCTCAGGCTCCTGTCTTTCCTCCAATATGATGTGCTGTCTTATGATCTCTCCATGTGATGCTGAGCATGATTCTCTTTTATGCACATTTTGGTTAGGTTTCATGTTTCCGGCTCCGTAGGTGACTATCGGGGGGTGTATTTGTTGTATACTGTTCTTTTTTGCACAAACGGAATTTTCTAGAAAGTTGAGGTTGCCCTGTCGAAAGCTTGCCAACCTGAATATTTCTATATCATCATCAGAAGAATTTAACAATCAGGATGGTATATTTTCTTCATTTGGGGAAAAAAATGTGAATATGATCAAAACAATTACCTTCATACCTGACAGAAAATCCTTGTTATTTAGTATTTTTCACTCCGCTGCCAATAACGAGTTTCATGTGATTTTGATGTAGGAATTGAATAATAATAGAGATCGGTATTAGGGGAAGGATTGAGACTGTGCAGACCACAGCACTACTGGGAACTGTACGGATACTCAGGAAAGTGCTAGAAATATAAGGACTGCAACGTTAACTGTCAACAGTGACCCAACAGAAGAAAGGAAATGAAAGCAGAAACCCAAATTGTAGCACTGACATGATAGGCGAAAGAGAGAAGTGTCGGCTGAAGACCTGAGGAGACTTATTGTCACTCAGCCTTCAGCGATGACCACTCGGCAACCGGTGTGAATCTGTAAATTGCAGTATTACTACGACCTATGAGTACTCGGAGAGAAGGGCTGGAGACTTGAGGAGACTTGCTGTCACTCAAACTCCAGCGGTTACCACCAGGCAACTGGTGTGAGATTGCAAATAATAATAATAATAATAATGATAATACCAGGACCTAGCAAGGGAGTTAAGAAAAATGTGGAACATGAAAACCAGGGTAGTACCGGTCATAGTGGGAGCACTAGGAACTGTCCCCAAAACGCTGAGGGAGAGACTGGAGGAGATCGGGATTAGGAGGAGGATAGAGACCGTACAGACCACATCACTACTGGGAACTGCACGGACACTGAGGAAGGTGCTAGAGATATAAGTACTGCAACGAATTGTGGCTCTGTCATGATATGCGAAAGAGAGGAGACGCTAGCTGAAGACCTGAGGAGACTTATTGTCACTCAGCCTTCAGCGATAACCACTGGGCAACCGGTGTGAAACTGTAAATCGCAGAATTACTGCGACCAATGATTACTAGGGGAGGAGGGCTGGAGACTTGAGGAGACTTGCTGTCACTCAAACTCCAGCGGTTATCACCAGGCAACTGGTGTGAGATTCCTAGTAATAATAATAATAATAATGATAATAATAATAACGAAAGTAGTCAAGTGTAGCAAGAAGGTTGCTAGAATCAATGTGCTGAATTTGCTGCTAAATGCATGCCATCACAAAGAGGACTTTGAAGAAGACTGAATTCGATAGACAGCCATATTTGATCCAGATGTAAACATCCAGTAGTTATATTGCCTTTGTTAGGGACAACAATACATTCGTACAACAATACAGCCAAAGCAGAAAGGAAGACACATAAACATTAGACAACGATCGTTTCAGTATAGGCCTGATTAGTAATTCCTTATAAGGAATGAGAGTTATGGAGAGGGTTGGTCAGCAGTTAATTCCTATACATGATAATGTAATATAAGATAGAACTATGATAAGGAAAACACGTGACACAACGCTTCTTATGTCGTTTGGTTTATCTATCGATTGAGCCTTGTCAATGCAGCTTTTAATAATGAGTGGTATAGTCCATCAAGCAAGATTATCAATAAGCGGTTCCTTCAGTTTTGGACGGAAGAAACTAAAGTGGTGAACGAGATGAGTGATTGACTACGTTGCGACACCAGAAAGCCTTTGCGGATTCTCACATCGAGGAAGATGGCTGACAAAAGACAATATAGTCACAGTAAATGAATGTAAATCAAACCGTTTGGGATGCCGAAGCCACATTGGACTGCAAGGTCCGTGGAGAGCACCGAGAAACGGAAATTTGGATCCATGAGTATATCCTGCCGTAAGGAGAAACTAAGAGATAAAGGAAAGATAACCGGTTCCAGAGGGAGAGACTAGGACAAGTGAATGATGATTAAGGGGCGTTTGTGCTTTTATAGACAAGAGCTAAAATGAAATGACGTCATTGAATATGCGGCTAGCTTTCAGGTTTCGTATCTAAAGCTATATACTTATGACTTTATTTTTCATATCTAATTTTAACTAAAAATTAAGCAAGTTACTACACTGGCATTATGATAGAGAGGGTATTTATCTGATTTCCCTTGAGGACAGAATATAACACTAGTAGGAATAGAAATTATGGGATACAGCGTACACCTACTTCTCATTTTCCGTATTTTTTACGGGTTCAATGACTCCCGTATACCTAGTTCCCCAAACCAAGCTTTACCGTATATCTAGTTCCCAAAACAAATTTCCATTACTGAATATAAGGTCAATTTTGTGTGGCTCCAGAAATTGTCCAGTGCCGTTGGCACTTTTTGAGACGACTCAGGCACCAGGCAATGAACCTTTGGAGGAGTGCAGCGCCAGCTTACTTCCCCTGGAGTTATGCGTTAATTTTTTCTTCTGGTTTCGGTCAAAGGACCAGAAACGAAAGCTTGGTTGGAAGAGAAAAGTATTGAATATATGAAAGAGACGGACCCAAACTTAATCAATGGACACTAAATACATCAATCGATATAAGCAGCATTTGCGATGAGTATGCCGGTTTTGTAATCACTAGGGTGGAGTCAAAATTGAATTATGATTTGTAGAAAAAATATTTATGTTTGAAGCCAACCGAAAAATGTGCTTCAAAATCAGTATACAACGAATAAAATTTTAATGTACTATGTTCCCAATATAACAAATTTTTAATTAAATTTTCCTGAAAACTTTGCCGGATTCTTGAACAAATATTATTTGTATATTTTTCCATCAATGGAAATAAAAGAGCAGCAACAAAAATACTTTATTCTGTTTCAGAATTTTTCAAGTTTTAATCATAGCTAATTTAATAATTTAATTTAGATAAAAGCTTCCAACGTTCTTGCTTTTCAAAAGCCAGTTTTATCTATTTATAATAAGTCGTATTCTATGCGCATATAAGCCAGGGACGTTGCAGTAGATTTGGCTCGTTGAGGGCTCCCCTCCGACATTTTCTGGGATTTCTTATTGAGTAATGTCAGTAGATATTTAGTAGGCGAACTATTATTCACGAGGCTTCCGGGTCCTTCTCAATTGGGAGCCCGGGGCGATTTGAATTGCACCTACTACCCTCCCCAACTACGCACCTACCATAAGCATGGTTAGCTCCTGAAATATATACAGGTATCCCACTCGGATCGAACATTTTGCTTCACGCCACTAGTTCGTTTTCACGAAAAAGGGCGAAGAGCAAAAATAATGTTTAGTGTTTGTTTTGCCTCAAATCGATATGGAGGCAGTCCGCATCGTCTCCCCCTCTCTTGCCCTCTCTCTTTCCTACACCCCATCTCCTTTACCTCCCTCCATCCGAAACCTCGACAACTTGGGCTAACATACCATCACCATTTTTTTATTCTGGGAACGCTGGGAATTTGCCCCTATAAATTAATAGTAATTGCTTCTTCACTATACTATTTTGATAGCAGGGTAAACCTGTCCTCTTTAATATTTGCCCCATGAGTGTCTTCCCATAACATAAATCTGGTTTCATAAGTAGGATAGTAAAATATTGTCCAAAGTGGCCAAAATGTTCCAATGTTCTATGCTTTGTAGTGAATCACCATAACCTCTCAAATCAGCCGACCAACCAGCCAAGTGGGCTACAGATTTTTCTGTGTCTCTGGACACTCCTGGTCACATTTTGGTGGCTACAACCTTTGAAATTTGCGTGAATACACACCCATAGGCACCATTTGAAATGTTTTTGTTTCTTTCTTTTTTTTCTAAGTGGCTTTCGGATCTCTATGGTTATTTTGGACCAACAATGCCAAATTCTTTGGATAATTTTAGATAAAAGATCTAATTTTATGAGATAATCTTTTTAGTAGTTCTGGTACATGGGCGAACGACAGTGATCTGTTTATACGAGGTACAGATATTAAACTTGTGATTCCTCAAATCATACCAAGTGCAGGCAAAAAGTTCGGGAAAATTGAACGGCGTAAAATTAGTTATTAGTTAAACAATAATTAAAAAGTACTACAACATATATACAATCACAGCAACTCCTTTATCAGGCTACATAAGGACTCTGAACCCTTGCAACTCCGAAAAGGAAAAAGACAAGGTGATGCCAGCTCACCCAAACGCTTCACAGCCTGCCTCGAGATGGTTCTTCCGAATCCTGGACTGGGAGAATAGGGAAATCAAAATAGGCGGCGATTATCTGAGCAACCTAAGATATGCAGACGACATTGCCCTTTTCGCGGAGAACCTACACAACCTCCAACTAATGATAGATGAACTAAACGAAGAGAGCAAAAAAGTTGGCCCACACATGAATTTCAGTAAAACAAAAAACCATGTGCAACGATCACATTGAGAATAAGAACATAACTGTCAAAATTGAAGATGCAAAACTGGGAAAGGTAGACCACTACATCTATGTAGGACAAAGAATCACCCTAGGATGGCAATCCTTTAGTAGGTCAAGCGCAATCTTCAAAAACAAGATGATTCCAATAATCCTAAAAGGAAGGGTTTACAACCAATGCATCCTCCCGATAGCCACTTATGGGACTGAAACATGGAACCTAACTGAGAGACTGACTCGCAAACTGAGAAGCATGCAACGCACACATGAGAGAACCATGCTCAACCTTACATGGAGATATCACAGGACAGCACAGTATATCAGGAAGAAAACGGGAATCTGAGACATCATACAATCTATTAGAAAACTTAAATGGTAATGGGCAGGCCATGTTGCAAGAATGACAGACAACCGATAGACATCACGACTCACAACATGGATCCTTAGTGATCACATGCGCAACTGACGCTGGCAGAGAATTAAATGGAGAGATGAACACGCCCATGATAGAGAAATGTGGTGGATCCTAGGAAAGGTCTATGTCCAACGGCAGACCTTAAAAGACTGATGACGATGATGAATTTACCATGACCGTTCCCCAGACTCGTATACTTTGAGCCAGCCACTTTACTTAAAGTCAATTGAAAAAGAGAAGAGATTATTTTACGTATTGTTCTATCTATTATCATCTCAGTCATTCTCGGATCTACGATTCATCCAAACAGTTCTTGATGCAGGCAACATAAATATTTATAACTGAACAGAACAAATCAACTTACATATGTTGAGTAGATTTACACATTATGCTAATTTCTCCGTGCTATTACATGCGATACCGTTTTTGGTTTTTTGGTTTTTTGGTTTCCCGTGCTTATTTTTCTGTTTACTGGACACTTGTACCCACAGTGTTAAACTTTATCCTGACCTGACTTATACAGACTTTAGTTAAACTTATACAAGCAGATTTCTTTACCTTACGCATCCTCCTTCGACACTCCCTGCTATTCCTTTGATGTAATCCTATAAAGGCTTTTGTGATCTATTTTATTCCCAAAATACGTCTGCTCAATTATGCCCGACTTGATAATATTGTCTTATGACTTTCCACTAGTGCCAATTTTTTTTTAGTCTATTTTTTTTAAAAGTTAGTTGTCTTCTTAACCCGACTATGGCAGCATAAAATATTATTTGCACAGGTTTTTGTCATATTCATCTCACACTTATGGAATAACGATACACATTTCAATTTTCACACAAGAGATCATTGTCTTAAGTGGTCTGATTTTCTTAGATTAAGTCTTTTCCATCGTAACTATTTTATCAATAAAAGTCCCTGGGGATAAAGCCACATTTAATTCATAATAATAGAGTTAGTAATATATTGATAAATGTTGTCTTACTGTCGAACAAAATGAAAGATGCGAGAGTGTTCTTTTTATCTAATTTATTGTCATAAAATAAGTCGTATATGTTTCCCTTTCACATAAAGATTGAGTGCTTTTATTTTTTATCACTAATAAGCAACGAATTCGATAACAGATCTGGTTTGTCTCTCAATAGAAACCGTCAGGTGACCAATGTCTCTTGGCAGCGCAGTGTGTTTGGGTTGATCAATTAAACAATTAGAAAATGATCAACGATTAAGTTATTTCTCTTCTATTTCTATTTTGTTGAATAGTGATCACAAAAAATGTCTGAATTTTCAAAAAAAAAAAAACATACATGACACAAACTAAGGGATCAATTTAGCTTAAACTTACATAGCAAATTGACCCTACTGCCCCCGCTAAAAACTATTTTGGTGGGGGCTCCTTCTAGATATAATAGGGAGTAAACGCTTGATTTTTCAGCTCCCATTGATGCGACCTGTGTGGGTGATAAATACGTAAATAGCCAGCCAGCCAGATGAACTTGAAATCTGAAAAAACCAAAGTTGACAGTTTTGGTTGACAGTTTCTAATCTCTCATGAGTTCTGTGACTTTTTCCCCTTATGACCTTTCTTCCTTCAACCTATAAAACACCGTCACAATACGGACAACACTCTGATACTTAAATAACGAAGATCAATAGTAGCGAACAGTCAATAAGATCGATATCCATTTACATATATCCTTATCCCAGGAAGTCCAGAAATTATGGATAATATATGCTACAAATGTCTCGAGGCAAACAATAAGCATCAATTTATTATTTGGACTCAGAATACCAAAAAACAGTGATCGATAGATCAATATGATTTCATTATCCAGTCAAAAAAATCAACCTTTTTTTTTTCATACAAATTCATAAATTTTAAATTTCATCTTGAGTTATTGAATTTTCCATGAGTTAAATCCAGATATATTAGTTTTGATTTTATCAATTTTGCTCAGAAAAAAAAAAATTTTGGTACCAAAAAAATTAAAAGATACGAATTATTTTGTTCTTTCCATTTTATTATTCTAATAAAATGATTTTAGAAAATTGATTTCTGTCTAAGTAACACTCGAACAAGTGAACATAAACTCCTCGAAGCGAACAGAAGAACAAAAAGACGTCGAATCTGTGATAGGAACTTAAGATATAAAGCTTATGAAATTAAGGAAAACAATTTGGTTATCAAATCCAACGAAATTTACGGATGAAAGGCCCTGAGTATCAGACTAGTGTTACCAGTAGAAACAGTTGAGAAACATTAAAGTGAAAGGGAGAGTGAAAAATATGAGAGAGTGGAAGAGAGAGAGAGAGAGAGAAAGAGAGAGAGAGAGAGAGATTGAGAAAATCATGATAGTGAAAGAGAGAGGCAGGAAAACGCCGGAGAGTGAGAGAGGGTAAAACACAAGAAACACTAAAGAATAAAAATGTGTGAGAGAAAGAACAATGTGTAAGAGGGGGAAAAAGAGGGAAATTCAAGAGAGAAGAAAGGGTAAGAGAATAAAAGAGAGGAAAATGCAAAAGAGGAATAGAGAGAAGAAAATACAAGAGAGTATAAAAGAGAGGAAAATGCCAAAGTGTAGAAGAGAGAGGAAAATACCAAAGTGTAAAAGAGAGAGGAAAATGCCAAAGTGTAAAAGAGAGAAGAAAATACAAGAGAGTAAAAGAAAGAAGAAAATACAAGAGAGTAAAAGAGAGAAGAAAATGCCAAAGTGTAAAAGAGAGAGGAAAATGCCAAAGTGTAAAAGAGAGAAGAAAATACAAGAGAGTAAAAGTGAGAAGAAAATACAAGAGAGTAAAAGAGAGAAGAAAATGCCAAAGTGTAAAAGAGAGAGGAAAATGCCAAAGTGTAAAAGAGAGAAGAAAATACAAGAGAGTAAAAGTGAGAAGAAAATACAAGAGAGTATAAGAGAGAGGAAAATGCTAGAGAGGAAAAGAGAGAAGAAAATGCCAAAGTGTAAAAAAGAGAGGAAAATGCAAGAGAGTGAAAGAGAGAAGAAAATACAAGAGAGTAAAAGAGAGAGGAAAATGCAAATGAGTAAAAGAGAGAGGAAGACGCGTGACATTGAGAGAGGGGAGGTAATGCAAGAGAGTAAAAGAGAAAGAAGAAAAAGGAGTGAAATAGAGAAAATCAAAAATAGTAAAGGTTCATGAAGGGCGAAGCTATGTGTGTACGTCTTATATACAACACAGCAATTTTATTTGCTGTTCTTATGATGAACTTCAAGATGGTATTACTATCAGGACGTATTGTTATCTCCCTAAGGCTTTCTAAATTATTCCCTTTTCTCGGGAGTCGGATTTTCCCTAGTTAATGATGGTTGATGAAGCAGTGAGTGGATAAGATTCGGACATACCACTCTCCCATAATTATCTTATATGCCCAAGCAATTGCAGCAAAAAGCTGTTTAACGACCCATAGCTTCAACAGGGGCCGGTCAATCAATTCCTAGCTAAATTACTGACTTTGAATTCTGAATTCGCTTCCAAGCAAGTAATGATGCCTTTTCTGAATCAAATTGATATTATGGCGAAGGCTACCAATCAAGCTGAGAACCTTGCAACGTATACATGAAAGAATCATGCTTAACCTCATAGGACAGGGGTCCAAGGCATCATAGAAACCGTAAGAAAACTAAAATGGCAATGGGCTGGACATGTTGCAAGAATGTTAGACAGCTGCTGGACATCACGACTCACAACATAGATCCCCAGAGATCATATGCAGAACTGTGGCCGACAGAAAGTAAGATGGCGTGACAAGCTAGATAAGTTCAGAAGGTACTGGCTCCGTGATGTCCATGATAGATAGGTCTGGTGAATCTTGGAGAATGTCTATGTCTAAAAACAGTTGTTAACAGGCTGCTGCTGCTGATGATGACAAATCAAGATTCAGTATGGAAAGCAGAACATATCAAAATATTCATGCTTGATGTTCGTGGACAAAATAACCATATCAGAAACGTTTGGCCGACTTTAAAGCAGAGAAAACTGTTTTTGATTGGTATGAATCAAGGTTTAAACGTCCGTCGGTGGACATAGACCTTCCCCAGGATCCGCCACATTTCTCTATCATGGGTGTTGCGGAGCAATTATTTTCTAAATTTGTCCGGTTCATCTCTCCATCTTGTATTCTGTGAGCCTCGGTTTCGCATGTGATCTCTGGGGTCCATCGGTTGTCTGTCATTCTTGCAACATGGCCTGTCCATTGCCATTTAAGTTTTCTAATAGATTCTATGATGTCCTGGACTCCTGTTTTCTTCCTGATATTCTGTGCTGTCTTGTGACCTCTCCATGTGAAGTTGAGCATGATTCTCTCACGTGAGCTTTGCACACTTCTCAGTTTGTGAGTCCATCTCTTGGTTAGGTTCCATGTTTCAGCTCCAGAAGTGACTATCGGAAGGATTCATTGGTTGTATACTCTTCTTTTCAGGATTACTGGGATCGTCTTGTTTTTGAAGGTTGAGCTTGCTCTGCCAGAGGCTTGTAATCCTAAGTTGATTCTTCTATTGATTTCTTCTTCCTTTGTCCAGTGCCATGGACGAGATAACTTGTCTTATGATAGTTTGTTATTCTTTTGCAAGATATTTTATTTTAATGCATTCATTTATGTATTGCATTTATTAGATACTCTGCCATACATATTAGTTGATATGTATGAAGATAGAATAGTTTAAAAAATGCTTCTGAGACTTTCTATTTCTATCAATTTTTTACAAGAAAAACCCGGCACTGGTGTTACAACATTAAATAATGCTTAACAGCAAGCAGATTCCTCAAGCAATAATTATCACATCTTAGCTTAATGATATGGTCTTGCAGGAATGGTTCGCGTGATGATGCTGGGAGACAGGATTTTACCTTTTGCGTAGTTTGGTGTTAGCATTGGCATCACTGGATATGTGGAAGGAGGAAGAGAATGCGCGCCAAGTATGAGCATGGACGCGGAGATGAAACAAAGTGAAAAGAACGCATACAAGTATTTGGATGAACAAATAAGACGTACATCTAATACAAAGACATTAATGACAAATGAAATGAAGTACATATATGGATAACATAAGTCTGATCGATCGCATAAGATGAGAAGAAATAGCAAAAGGTGGGGGCTTTTTTGTCATTGATAGTAATGGCGTCGGAGTCGAAGCGGGGTTGTCTGAACTATTTGTGAATCCATACGGTTCGGATAGTACCAAGGAATGAATATGGAAACCAGGTTCACTGTGCGAGCCGAACTACCACGTTGTGCGTGTGACTTAGTGGGTATTCTCTAACACTGATAGACATTCGACGGACAGACCATGAAAGACAGAGAACACTGAGTTTCATCTATGACAGTTTCCCGAAGTAAAGAGAATTTAGGAGAGACTATCAGATAGTAAAAAGCCTTGCCTTTTCATTCATAAGAGTGAGAGGTGTATACGCGTTTGGGGCATATGGTGAGGACACAGTTGCGTTGCTGAGCGTATGTGAGATGCCTTGACCACGTTCGTCGAGGGCTTTTGTAGATGATGTGATGGTCAGCAAGCTAGTCTAAATGATCATTACTGCTATGTTGTGGCTTCAATCCTCATTAGGTGATCCATGCTCATTGCCCTGTATCAGACTAAGGTAAGCTCAGTAAATTTCATTACGGTCTCCTTTGGTAGCAATCGTCAATTAAGCTTTCCAGATAATACCTTCTTGATGGGGAGTAAATTTATTCCAGTTGATGACATCCTTAGTCTCTGATCGTTACTTTTTCTATCTTCATGAATATCAAACGATTTTAGTTGGGAGAAGGCCTTTACTGGTTCTAAAGGAAATCTAAGAATTGTAAAGATGACCAGACAGGCCCAGACACCGACTGCAAAATACCACAGAAAGTATACAGATTTTACAGTAGACAGATTGTTTTATCCAAAGTGGATTGATGCGGCTCATTTACAATAACTCACCCAGAAGAAAAAATCCAACTCAAAAAACGAGTAAATGAAAACATGTCTGACCAATTGCTCAAAAGAAAACTGTCACATGACCGATGACTTTCGGTGGTATGCCGTCTTTGGGATGATCAATCAATTAAAATATTGGGAAAAAGGGTGATCAATGAATAAGTTACATTTTGTTGAGCAGTGATCACTGAAAAAAAACGAACGTAAACGCTGCTGGACACAAACTAAGAGATCAATTTAGCAGAAACTTACTTTGCAAATTAAGCACCCTACTAAAAACTAATTCAAGGGAGAAATTTTCTAGAAAATGAAAAATTATTTTTCTACACATAATAAGGGGTAGATGCTGAAACTTTCAGCCCTCTAGCTCCATTGGTGTGACCCCTATATATATATATATATATATATATATATATATATATATATATATATATATATATTGGCCAGATAACCAGCCAGAAAAGTAGAGAAACCTTTGTTGACAGTTTTGATTGATTGTTTCTAATACCACACAAGCCTGCTTGGTGTCTGGAGTAGTGGTGTATTTCCCACTGGCATCAGTGTTTAGTGTTCAAGCCAAAATGAAAGCCTTAACTCCAAATGCTGATTTTTAAGGCAGGCAAACCTTCCCTGCTTGAAAGATTTGTATAACACAATCTTCCTTGCTGTATTTTCATCTGATTAGACTTCCAACTAATCATATATATGTATCATTTTCCCCAACTTCCTTATGCCATACCAAGCTAAGCTTAGTAAATATCAAATATGTTACATTGCAATTTGATATTCACTAAGCTTAGTTTATTGCACATGAGGAAAAATAAGGGGAAAATAGTTGAACAACCATAGCCTTCAAAGATGGTGGAGGGTTTCATCCTTTTTTTTTTTTTATGTGCAAGTGTTTGTTTGTGTCCTAGTGCTCCTGGCCATACCATTTTATCTACCATTTTAATTGGCATCAGTTCTCCACTAGACTCCTCTTGAAAATATTTTTTCATCTTTGGAGAAAAAGCTTTCATGACTTGGGGGGGGGGCTTATTCTGACAGGTTTATAAATAACATCTAGATTCTCCAGAATCAATATTTCTAGATTTTTTTTTTTTTGCTTTTTTAAAATTCTGTTTTAGATGTTTCCCAGTGGAAAAATGCCAGTTATATATCATAAATAGAACTTATTCTGACTATATTGAATCGTTGATGAAACTTTTTTACAAGACTTCAGATTCATCTATAGTTAATCAATTATCGACTGAGATGATGGATTCCATAGTTTTAAGTTTTGGCAAAAATGATTTATCAGGCATGCGTGGTTGAGCTGTGCTCATTGATACAATTAAATTGAGATTTTACATTAAGCAATGGACACATGTATCACTTCAACATTCTAGACCCTAAAGTGGCCATTTGAACATCAACCCCCACTAGGTTTTAGCAATTAAACATATCCCTTCTGAACGTGGTCTGAGGAGGAGAAATGTTTTATTTAATGACAAAGTTACAGACAATATTCATTCATAAGTATATATATATATATTTTCATAAATGCATGATAGCAGTACCTATCATTCAACTTGAATTTTTGTAGATAGTCCTTTTAAAGCTGAGCTTCGTCTAGTCACTATTGAAGAAATCTCTGTTTGTCTGTGTCTGTGTGCTGCAATTACTCAACAACTGGTCATTATACAATGTTGACATTTACCAGATATATAAACCAGCACAGAAGGCAGTGCAGTGTTGAGTTTAAAATTTTTTTTTTTCAGCGCTTCGGGAAATCTAATAAAAGTAAGTTGGAAAAAAATTATAGATTATAAATGTTAGATCTAAATTTAGACATTTCATATCTAAATTTTGATATAAAATATCTGAATCAGTAATACTGAAAAGAAGTAACCAAAATAGTTTGAAGCCGGAGTTTTATGTGACGTACGGAAAATTATTTTATATGACCATTATAGCAGGCTACTCCATACACTATAAAGTCTAGCTTCTTCCAAACATGCACCTTTGGAAAGAGTATTGTCTTAATACTTTAGGCTGTTTTGTTGTAACCAGTGACTGCAAAGCAGGAAAAATAGGTTTTGATTGGGTCAACTCAAGGTTTTTCTTCATTTAGCAAAAAGTCCTCATCCAGCAGAGGAAGAATGACTGCTTGGAATGTGTTGCAAGCCATGCTTACTCACCAGGAGTTTTTTTTTTCTTTCAAAACAACCTGAAAGCAGTCTAGGGAAGCAAGATATAAAATTGATCCACACATACTTTGTCTCATCAAAAAGATGAAAATTTTATTCAATGAATTAAAATTCAATTTTATGAGTGCGCTAATTTCATTCATATTTCATGGACTTATTAATAAGAGTATCTTTGATGCCAAGAATCTTCTAAGTTATCAATTCTATTTTTACTCGTCTGCAATTGCATGAAGAAAAATTTGTTTGGGTTTTGGGTTCACTCTAAAGTAAAGTGTTTTGATCGATCAATCAATATTTTCCTGGTGTCAGTGTGATATATACAGATCACTGGTCTGTAGGGTGATACTTGTGATATATGAATTACAGCCAAGAAAAAAAAAAGAAAAATTCTTGTTGATAAAAGAAAACTGCTTGAATTGATTCCTTACAAATATAGACAAGCTTGTACTCAATCACCGCTAAGGGAGATAACTCATTAAAAAATTGTATCATCTTCCTTTCATCACAGACACCTAATCTTTGACCTCAACATCACCAAATCATTTTTCTCCTTCAGTTGAAGATTTTTTTTATCACATCACAGCGACTTTATGAATTTCTGTACCTGCTTTTGAAAAAAAGATTGCATAACTGACAGCAGTTTCCTAATAAAAATGCCATCAATTTTCCAATAATGCTAAAGATTAATGGGAATATTTTCCTTTCAAACTGTCCGTGGCTCAATTTCTGTGTCCTAAATATTCACAAACTGCTAATTTGAAAACAGCTATATAAAGAGGAACTTGTTAATTCAAATAAGACTTTGCTCTCAAACACTCAGCTTTTAAGTTTTATCCATAAAGGATAACATCATCAACCTAATCATTATCTCCCTGAATTCTTGAAATATTCAAAATAAACAATATCCTTTTACACATTAGATCAGTATACTTCTTCTCCAATGTCAACAACACAGTATTAGTGAAATCAATAGCAGCAAATCTACTAAATCTTTCTCTTGAAGTTAATCTTCATCATGATTGTCAAAAGAATCCATTAGAGCAGTGTTTTCCCATAGTAAATTCCATGGAACTCTGAGGATGCATGAACAATCTTTGGGGTTCTGTGTCTACAGGGTAATATCCCAAAAGTTATCACCTAGGCCTGAAACGGATGAGGTCTTACTCCATAGGAATATCCCAAAGGTTATAACATTGGACTTAAAATGAGGAGTTCTTACAGTATGAGAATAGCTCAATGGTTATGACATTGAACTGAAAATGTTCAGGACTTATCGCAAAGGAATAATCCAATGGTTATGGCATTGAACAGAGAACCATGCATCCATACTGCATGGGAATAACACAATGTTTATAACACTGGACTGAAAACAATGAGATCTTACTGCATGGGAAAACCTCAATGGTTATAACATTGGCCTGGAAATCTTGAGCTCTTATTGCATGAGAATTCAGAAAGAAATAGGAGAGAAAAGAAGTATAGGTAGTTTATTGAAAGGGGGGGAGAGAGAAAAGGGGATAAGAGAAATCTTATTTGTTTAATAAGAGGGTAAGAAAAGAGGGAAGGAAAAAAGGTGTGTATTAATAGTTTACTGAGGGTTTAGGAAGAAAAGGAGGAAGGAAAGAAATTTGTAGTTTTTCT
Organism: Thysanoteuthis rhombus; assembly: GCA_963457665.1. Taxonomy (NCBI): domain Eukaryota; kingdom Metazoa; phylum Mollusca; class Cephalopoda; order Oegopsida; family Thysanoteuthidae; genus Thysanoteuthis; species Thysanoteuthis major. The sequence continues at coordinate 44,097,988 of OY735212.1, read as the reverse complement.
AGAGGGTAGGAAGGGAGTGAGCAGTAAAGGAGAGGAAAAATGTTTTGCAAGATAATCCATGTTTGTTCAACACTTATATGAGATCATGAATTGGCAACAAAGATTAGAAGGGATAAGGGAGAGAATGACAAGATTCAGGCATAAGGTGAGAGAATTGCATGGATAACTAAGAAATTTCCACTGGCGCAACTAGCATATATAAATGTCTGAACAAATGAATAACCAAAAACCAGCAAAACTGTATAAACTGGTCTGTTGTGGATTGAGGTGATTAATAACAACAATTACCTGCATTATAGTGACCAACGTCTTTTGGCAGCATGTCATGTTGGGAGAATTCATAAGAAATTTGGAAACATGGATCATTAATGACTGAATTATTTCTCTTGCCTTTTGTTGAGCCATAAAAAAGTCTAATTATTTCTATTATTATTCGGACTATCCTCATCTTGGTTGTTTTTCATGAGGAAGTAATGAACCGAACCCCCACACCTACCAGATGATTCCTGACGAAGGCCATTGAGTACAACAGCTGAAACTTTGTATGAAAAACAACCAAGATGAGGATAGTCTGAATAAAAATAGAAATAGTAATAATACCTCATCTCAAAAATTCAGAGAAAGACTAAAAAAGTCCAAATTGAAAGGAAAAAAATCCAACATGGACATGAACTATTTGATTAAGCATCAACTCATTTTAGAAATTGAATGACTCTCTAGAAATTATTTTGAAGGAGAAGTTTTAAAAAAAACAAAGAAATATTTATCAAATTCATTGAGGGAATGGTGTGTGTGTGCAAATTTTCAAGTTTTCTTTATGAACAGTTAGGGCTTGGCAGAGTCTGGATACATAGATAAATATATATAAATGTCAGAACATATGAATAACCCAAGCCCAGTGGCAATATTTGAACCAGTGTTGTGGGTGGTAGAGATTAGTTGTGAGGTCTAATTACATTGAACTTTAAATGATGGAAATAGCTCAATAGTTATAACATCAGACAGAAAATGTTGAGGTCTTACTGCACAAGAATAGCTCAATATTTGCAACATTGGACTGAAAAGGATGGAGTCCTACAGCATTGGAATACAGGGTAAGAATTCATATAAAACTTTTAAGCTTTCAGACTCAGACTCTTTGTAATCTCATATTAATGAAAGATTAGTTTCTCAGCTTTAAAATTCTATTCAAGAGTCTGGTGGAACCAGTCCTTGATTGTGTTTCTTGTTAGGTTTGATTAGGTGATATATCACTACAGACCTGTGATATACTTGTCCATTGATCAATGTAATATTTCTGGACAGGAACGAAGAAATGATTCATCATGGTAACATCAGTATTTGGCCTACAGATACGTGCACAATATACTCAAGATATTGGACATTCATAAAGTCTTTGGAAGGTGGAGTTTTAGTGATAGCTAAATGGTTATATAATACAGATTATATAAATTGATTTTATTTTAAATATTTCTTATTTCATTATTATAGATTAATCAAAATATTACTTATTTCATTTGTTATAATCCTTATTTCATTTAGAAAGAAATAAAGGTAGTTTACTGAGAAGGAGAGAGAAGGAGAGAATGGAATGTTAATTCAATAAGAAGGGAGAAAGAGAGGAAAGAAAGTTTGCTAGCTTATTGAGGGGGTATTGAAATATTTGCATGTGAATCTAATGCATGTTTGTATAACATTTAGATAAAATCATAGACCGGCAACAATGATTGGAAGGGATAAGGGAGAGAATGTGAAGACACAGGCATAGAGTGAGAGAAGTACAGAGGCATGAGATGATGAATAATCTTACAACCATGGAATTTTCATGGTTACAGCAAGTATATATTGATGCCAGGAGACATGAATGATCTATTTAGGTGTGTGAGGTGATGAACATTTTCCCTACTCACTGAGGGGAGTGTGTGCAAATTTCAATTTTTCTACAATGAACATATAGGGCTGGGTAAAGTCCAGATACATAGATAAATAGAAAAATACATATTAATATCAAATAACCTGAACCCAACAACAGTATTTAAACCATTGTTGAAGGTGGAGGAAATTAATTATCCCTAATTTCTCAAATCTGATTATCTGAATTCACTTTAAATCATCTGTCTCCAATGTATCGACCCTTTAATTGTTCCTCAATTAAATCAGTTGATGAGGTTATGGTACATCTCTTAATGAACTTTTAATTTCAGGAAAACAAAAACCTTATAATCCAACAAAATGTCGCAAAGATGTGGTACAGAGTGGCTACCACAGCACAATGGTTAGCAGCTTAGTCTCACTGACTATTTAACTAGTGTTGTTTGTTTGATTCTCACTAATGTTTCACAACTGTGCCACTCTAAGATACACTTAGTAAAGAAACTAGTTATACCAGCAGAGTTGGATTTAGCCATTGGAGGCTCAGGGCACTTCAGATTCAACAAAAATTAAAATACGCAAAAAAAAACCCCACAAAATTCACTCATCGAAATCCGTTTATTGCATGTAATTGGAAATGGCAAGTTTATTATCAGCTTATCAGCATACATTGGATTTCATCCATCCAGAATTTGCTACACCTCTGTATCATGGGCGTTGCGGAGCCAATATGTTCTGAACCTGTCCAGTTTGTCTTGCCATATCATATTCTACAAGCCTCGGTTTTGCATGTGATCTCTGGGGATCCATGTTGTGAGTCGTGATGTCCATCAGTTATCTGCCATTCTTGCAACATGACCAGCCCATTGCCATTTGACTTTTCAAATGGATCCGATGATGTCTCAGATTCCTGTTTTGCCCAAACATACTGTTCTGTCTTTTAGTCTCTCCATATGATGTTGAGCATGATTCTCTCATGTGCATGTTGTATGGTTCTCAATCTCTTGTTTAGGTTCCATGTTCCAGCTCCATAGGTGACTATCGAGAGGATTCATACATAAAAAAATTCAAATGAGTATATATATATATATATATATATATGTGAAGTAAATACATGTGAAATACATGCAAACAAAACTCCAAATAGATTTTTGGTATTCCTATACTCCAATTAGTGTAGATCTGGATTACAAGCAGTAATTTTATTCATTCATTCAGAACAATTGAAGGCATAACAATGAAAGGAATTTCAAGCAATAATTACTGATTTATTTCTTATTAAAGAAACTAATTTTTTAGTATTATATTTTTGCATAAAGGGAACCCAGGGCAATTGTCCCTTTTTTTCCCCTCCTTTAAATCAAACTCTGCATATCAGTTGTTGAAACCACAAAGATGACGATTCTTCAAACATTTCAGTGAATAAGACCAATATCTTTCTGAGAACTTCTAATATCTATGGTAGAACGAAAACAAAGATGAAGATAGTAGTCTGAATAATTTGTGGAATAATGGGAATGTTTCGTCTCAGAATATCAGATAACACTTGGAAGACTGGAGAACACATTGGTCAAAATGTGGTTAAAACAACAAAGATGAGAATACTAGTCCAAACCATTCATGGCAGTGTTTCCTCTCAGAACTTTATGTCGTTCTACCAACTTAGTTGGGTTTATAAATCCTGATATTCTGATCAATACCTTCCAGTCTTTCGGTGACTTGTTAACTGGAGTGAATTATGAAACCTTTTGTTTTTATGCTATTTTGAGAAAAGCTAATCAAGTAAATTCATGACAGGTTGGATCTTTCTTTTGGAAATAGACAATTTATAGGTGATGGTCACATCTGTTTCATTTAGAGAATGGAGAATATAGTTCATCTAAGATACAAAAAGTCAACTGATGCATACACCTGCACACGCATCCAATTATTCTTTTTCCGTACTATTTATTTGAACAATGATATCACAAGTAGGATTTGTTTTACAAGTACATCAAAATTTTCTTCAAGTCTAATGTTTATATGCTAGGTTAATCCCGAAAGTATCTAGCCGTATTGAATATCTCAACAACTGGTTGTGCGGCTTTGATGTTACTTAGCAACCAGAAGGGACTTTAATGCGTGTGTGTGAACAGACTCAATTGTGTGGTCACTTAGTTGGCAGTGGGATGCCATTGTGTGAACTTGTGTAGTGTGTGACTGCTACATTCATGAAGACAAAGTGAGTCATTTTTTTCCATCTGATGCTTTTTTGTTTTAGTAAAACAACACATCTCTTGGGTCCATCAGCCCTCTTACAATCTAGATTTGGCTTCCTGTAACTTCAGGCTTTTCTTAAAGAGATTTTAGACAGTGGATGAGATTAAGGAGAATGCAACGCTGCAGCTGATGGCAATCCTGAAAGATGACTTTGAAGACTGTTTTAAAAAGTAGAAGGGACACAAGGGATAAGCGTGTAAGGTTCCAAGCAGGGTATTTTGAAAGGAACTCAGGTAACATCGTCTTTGGTGGGTTATTTTTTTTCGTGAATAAACAGCTGGATACATAGTGGTAACTACATTTGAGCCTGATTATACGTTGGCAAGGTTTCAGCTTTTATCGGTGCCCACTGACTTCATCGATACTCCACTACATTCCTGCTTCATTTTAGTCGGCATGAAACAACTCTACATTTCTTGTAGTAGGAAAACAATTCAATGATCAATTGGTGAATTTAGTAATTTTTCTATCTAAAATTCGTTCAAGCAAGATTCATCACTCAATCTGTATGTTGTGCATTGAAAATTGGAGAAAGGGATTTTCAGTGGTCAGGAATAAATGCAAGCATTTCTATCAGAATGGGTTTAATACACAGATAATACCTACCAATACTTAAATAATATCCCAGTAAATCTTTTCAATGACAGAAAATAATTCAACTATTACATCTTCGTTTTTTTCAAAATTCATTAAATACTGAAAATACAAGGTTTTTAGGGCAATTCTATCAATAATGACCCATTTAAATAACAAACAATTCTGATGCTAAATCATTACTTTTTTAAAACATATCAAGCGTTTTTTCTAAGCTAATAAGGCGTAAGATTTAATCAAGGGGAAGTAACTCTGAAATTACATTTTCACAATAGTATCAGCCGAACTTGTAATTCAATTTACAAGTTTTAGATTAATTTTTCCTTGTTTTTTTTTTCCTTCTCATCGTGTAGCTGCTTTCTTTTTTTTGTCCATCTTTTCCACCACAAAACAGAACAAGTCTGTGGCAATCATTTCATTCAATCCCATTGATATAATTCCACTAGTTGGGGAGTGAGTGTTCCATTCCCTTATAATATACAGTTTTAATTTGGCTTATATAATAGCTAATTTGTTTTATTTAGAAAATTTAATTAATTGTAATTAAAAACCAGTATGAATCATCAGCATTGACATATATTGGCAGAATGGACATCCTACGCATGGGTCATTTGGCTAATATATATAATGAACAGTAAGTTTCTGTTCCTTCCTCTGTCCCAAAAAATGGACTCTTCTACTTAAAGATGACAATTTTGCTGATGGAAAAATCTACCAAGCATTTGAAACAATGGACTCATCCACTTAGTTCGATTACATATCCTTACATTAGGATCATTAATGATATATATACACTTTTTCCAATTTAAGTATATCTACTGCCAAAATGAGGATTCATTCACCCAGATTCCCCACAGGGACGCGATGTGACACAAGGTTGTTTAATATGGGGTCCAACATGCAGGCAGTCCCCAAAATCATTTTAGTCCCCGCAACCAGTGTTATGGAGGCATCATGACAAGTCTGACCTTCCACTTTTAGTGCAATGGGAGGGTGCTGCCCCCAGTGCTTACTGATCCCCTAAGACTAAGCAAAGTAAATCAATTTATCAATGCACCTGTGCAAACATACTGTTTAAGTTGATTATCATCAACTGAGTTTTATTTACAATCCTTTAATATTCATGTGAATTAACTGAATATTGTTGACAAAGAAAATGTTATTCATTCAACTAGAAAATACAAAGCCAACATACAGAGAGAGCAAACCTCACACATCAGCATCATTTTGGAGAGGATGACATGCCATCATTGATTTCAAAAAGCTTACACTGTACAATACAAATACAGATATCATTGCCATTGTAAGTGTTTGAATATTTCTTCTTTCAACATTGGTATAAGGAATATGGGTTCTTACATTGTCATCAGTAGGAATGTTGAAGAATGGGTAGTGTGCAGATGTTGGAGACAAAGGATTTTGGATCTACGTGGTTTGGTGTTAGCAATGACGTCACTGGAGATGTTAATGAAGAAAGGGAGATGTACAAAGAGAATGCGTTCCAAGTATGAATGTAGACACGAAGATGAAAGTAAATAGAACATATACAAGTATTTGGATGGACAAATAAAATGCACATTCAATACAAGAACATTAATGACAAATGACGAATGAAAATGGATAAAATACATACAATGATAACATTAATATGATCTATCGTGTAAAGAGGAGAGACAAGATAGCAAAAGGTAAGAGCTTTGTTGTCATTGATAGTACAGGCATCGGGGTCAAAGCGATGATAACATTAATACAATCAATCATATAAAGAGGAAAGAAAAGATAGCGAAAAATGGGAACTTTGTTGCCATTGATAGTACAGGCGTCACAGTTAAAGCAGAGGTGTTTGAACTGCTTATGAATACACAAGGCTTAGAGCATACCAAGGAATGGTTTTGGAGACTGGGTTCAGTGTGTGAGCCAAACTGCCATATTGCGTTTGCAATTTGGGGGCTATTCTCTGATGCTGGTAGACACTTGGTGGACAGACCATGATAGACAGAGCTAAATCCATGTGTGTTTCCTAAAGTAAGGAGAATTAGGAGAGATCATTGTGACTATCAGATAGTAAAAAGCATTGCCATTTAATTCATGAGAGTAAGGGGTGTACACGCATTTAGAACACATGGTGAGGATGTGGTTAAGTAGCTGCAAAGCTGTGTGTAGCTGCGCGTATGTGAGATGCCTCAACATCAGTGAACTGAAATGGGCAAGTGAGTACAGAGATTGGTCATGGTGGGAAAATGGTCAAGTTCAGATCAGCCAGGAGGCCAGCAGAATGATACCAATCTTAGAGAAGAGGAGAGAGAATGAAAGAGTAGCCAGCAACAGGTGCCAAGCTAAAAGCTAGAAGTTCTGGCACCAATTTAAGTTTGACCATGTGCATTCAGACCTTTTACAGGGGTCGTTGTAGGAAATGACATTTTCAATATCTTGCCAAAAGAGGGGTTTTGTATTTAATTTCTAACTAAAAGTATAGGAGGCATTACATCGGTATATATCATCAACTTGGTGAACTACAAACAATTTTTGTAATAAGCTTTCAGCTCTCTAATCAATAGTTCTCTTTTCTAAGACGCAAAATTCTCCCAGAGTTGACATTTAAAGATAATTTGATTAAAACCAATGAATATTGAAGAATGTGACTAAAAAAAAGTTTATTTCAATTTCAAAACAATTTTTCTTGTAATTTATTCAAAACTGGAGGTGTAAGATAGCGTAATGGTTATTAGCATAGAAACTGGAATCGGTAAACCAAGTTCAAATTTCAACTAAAGCTGCTTATGTTCACTTGATGCCCATAGGAAAGGCATGAATCTTCATCTCTATGCACTTTGTCCATTTGCCAGATATTTTGAGAAAAAAAAAGGTCTCATTGCTGGCATGTCCTAATAGTTAATGGAGAAGACAGTATATGAGTGAGCACTTGTGCAAACCACTCTTCCATAACTACCTTACTGCCCTGGAAGTAGTAACAGTAAAAAAGATGTAACCCCTATTCTCAACCTCGACAGGGACCATTCATCAGGAGCAGCTTCATGGATACTTACATTAGTGTCCATGACTCGATCAAGTTATTCAATCCAATGCAGACTGACCAATTCAACTGATTATTTGTGAGTTATATCAATAACTTGAATAATACCTATAAAAAATGACAAGATTTCTTATATTGGCACTTCTGTCAAGGATCAGAATATCTGTGTGCTGTCTAGAATCAATGTGTCACTCCCCGGCCCACTTCCTTGGATCACAGTGTAGTATCAGTGCACTTCTGCCTAAGATCAGAGTGAAGTCTATTTGCATATATTAAAAAGTGTTACACACAAAAAAAAAAGCAAATATGTATATATGAATACATTGCTTTTTAGATATATGGATTAATTCAAATTAATTTGGATAAACCAATCAAAATCAAGAAATTGATTTATGAGTTATGTGTCTAGAATTTCTAAATAGAGTTTTTAAAATTCTTTTCATCCAATCCTTTTGTCTTTCTTTTTCTCCTCCAAAGATCAAATAAATTCTGCATGTTTTTGTTTTTTTTTGAATTTGATAATCACTTTTTTACTTTTGCCGTCAAAGAAGAGAACAAAAAATATACAGCACCGTGGGAAATCAAAATTGATCCACACAAAAATAAGAGAGAAAGGAAAGGAAGAGAAACAGAAAGGAATAGTGATGGAAAGGAGGATGGAAGAAGAGAAAGGAAAGAGGAGAGAAAGGAAAGGAGGAGAGAAAGGAAAGAGGAGAGAAAGGAAAGGAGGAGAGAAAGGAAAGGAGGAGAGAAAGGAAAGAGGAGAGAAAGGAAAGGAGGAAAGAAAGGAAAAAAGGAGAGTAAGGAAAGAGGAGAGAAAGGAAAGAGGAGAGAAAGGGAAGAAGGAGAGAAAGGGAAGAAGGAGAGTAAGGGAAGAAGGAGAGTAAGGAAAGAGGAGAGAAAGGGAAGAAGGAGAGTAAGGAAAGAGGAGAGAAAGGAAAGAGGAGAGAAAGGAAAGAGGAGAGAAAGGAAAGAGGAGAGAAAGGGAAGAAGGAGAGAAAGGGAAGAAGGAGAGAAAGGAAAAAGGAGAGAAAGGGAAGAAGGAGAGAAAGGAAAGAGGAGAGAAAGGGAAGAAGGAGAGTAAGGAAAGAGGAGAGAAAGGAAAGAGGAGAGAAAGGGAAGAAGGAGAGAAAGGGAAGAAGGAGAGTAAGGGAAGAAGGAGAGTAAGGAAAGAGGAGAGAAAGGGAAGAAGGAGAGAAAGGAAAGAGGAGAGAAAGGGAAGAAGGAGAGTAAGGAAAGAGGAGAGAAAGGGAAGAAGGAGAGTAAGGAAAGAGGAGAGAAGGAAGAAGGAGAGTTGTCTTCATGTGGTTGGTTCTTCCCACCACATACCAATGTCACTGGAAATGTTGGAGAAGGAAAGGGAGACGATAGTCACCATGACAGAATGGAGAATAAAGGCACCAAGTATGGGTGTGGACGTAGAGATTAAACAGAGTATGAATGACTGTAGTGAAGACACGTATGAGTTTTTAGACGAATAAATCAAACGTACATTCAATGGAGAGACGATACAAGACTGAAAAGAAATACACGTAATGAAAGATTATCTCGTTCGATTATGAAGGAAATAAAATCAGATCAGACAAAAAGATAGAAGAATAAACAGGAAGGAAAAAAAAAAGAGAAGATAAAAAAAAAAAGGAAATTTTCCTCAATAGACATAGAAGAGGCTGAGGATCTGTCAACAAACATAAAACATAAAAGTGGAAAAGAAGATGAAGTATCAAGTGTCACTACAAGATCAGACAAGATTGGTTCATGTCTTGAGTTTTTGAACAAATTCAAAATAAACCCTCTTCATCTTTTCTTTACTTTTAAAGATTTAAAATGTTATAATTTTCTCCTTTATTTTCAATTGGATTTGCACAAGTACCACTGAATTCTATTTGATTAAGCTTGTAAAAGTAAAATTAAGAGGACTCTTGTATATTAACCCTCTCTCATTGAGAGCTTTTCTACCTGTAAAGCAGAGCTTTCCAAACTATTTGCACTGATGACATACCATGCAAAAATTAAATTTCTTACAACACATTAATCAAGTTTTGTTTGCCAAGCCTGTAATTCAGAATGTACATAAATTGATGAGAAATTTAGTTAGTAATCAAAGTAGGAAGAGATGATTATGAATAATTAACAATACCTGATTATTTTATATTCTCGTTAAACCACATGAAAAAATTCATGGATATATTGGAATTTTCATGCAAAAAATTTTTTTTTCAATTTGTGAATTTGTTTCAGTTGGTACCAGACGATCAAAACTAGGAAATCGGATAAAGATAAAACCTACTTATAATAGCCAGCAAGATTAGCTTACTATACGGAGTGTCCTAATCCCTTTTTCATCTCAAATATATCTGGAGGGAGATGGGTTTTGTTCAGAAAAAGAATGAATTTGTTTACCCGGCAAAGTCTTGAAAATAATCCAAATTTTTAAAATGAGAGAGAGAGAAAGAGAGAGAGAGAATCTTGGCCTGATCTTTGCCAGCCAAGGTTTAGAAGCAAAAGATAGTCACCACTGAATTTTTATTTTATTTTATTTTATATAAGCTGTTCATACAGAAATAAATGGAATCTACCAAACTTTTATCATCAGAATATTTCAATATGATGCCCCAAATAATTTACCAAAAAATAAACGTTATTTTCCAACTTACATATACTAATCTCAAAGAGAAGAAATAGAAAATATGACCAAAACTGTAATATTAGCACCCTTCCTTTATAATTGGCTGCATGGCCCCTTTTGGCAACAATGTTTCCAAATGTTTCTTGCAGCCATCTGTAAACATCTAAGACTTGTTAGCAGGTAGTTTCTACCACTTTCACTTTGCAATTTGTTCAAGCTCTTAAAAGTTTGCTGCATTTCTGCAGAGTGTGGTACATATTGAAAACATGACTCTTGATTTCTGCTTTCTTAAAAGATTTTCAATGGATTAGTGTTCAGAGCTCATGGCTGGTTTGAAACAGATCATTTTTCCCCTCACCCTTGTGTGCTTTAGGATTTTCTTGTGCTGGAGCATCCATGATCTTCAGGCGAGACTTGGTCTTCTTACACTGGGTAACACATTTGACTCTAAAATCCCTAGATAATCCGCTGATTTCATCATTCCTTTGATACAGTCAAGGCCTCCAGAGACAGCAAAGCAGCTCTATAACCTGATTCTCCATCATGCTTAACTTGAGACAAGGTGTTATTTCCCTTTTAAGTGAAGTCAAGAAAGACATCGCCAGGAGAGAAAAACAAGAAAAAAACAAATATAAAAAGGAATGACCAATCTTTGCCAAAGAGTACTTGGATAAGCAATGTTCCTTTTGGGAAAATATTCCATGGATAGATGATACCAAAATGGAACTTTTTGCAAATGCACACCATTGATTTGTTTGATAGAATGAAGATCATAAGGAGAAGAATACCCAACACTCAGTTGAGCATGGTGGACTCTTTTGCTGCCTCTGATACAAGGGGTCTCAAAAACATCTGATCCCAACCAACCCTGAAGGGTCAGAGATTGAACAGAGGTTGGCATTCAAGCTCTGGTAAAAAGTAGGATTTCAATGCTGATTTTTAAGTAAACCTCTCCCCTTGGGAGAATGAAACAACTCATTCTTCCTGACTTCATTTCCTCTCATTTACCACTGAGCTATGATAATCCAAGCTTAGTGACCATCGTTGAACTTGAAAAGAATCATATAAGTTACCATTGAAGATACCAGAATATTTATCATGAGTTTGCAATAACTATCAGTGTAAACCAACTAATCCTCAAGGCATGAATCCAATCAGAACTTATATGGTTGATCATTTCCAACATTCGATCATTTACTGTGAGCCACTTGAGGCCTTGTACCAGACTAAGCAAAGCCTTATAATAACTATAAAAGTCAAAACAAATTAGTCATTACTATCAACAGATTAAATTCAAAGCTTCCACTCAAAATCCACTTGAAAAAAAAAAAAAAAATCAGCACTTTTCCTTTCCTTGAAGTGAAAAGATGTGCAACTTAGGAAGAAAGAAAAATCTACCAACGAAAACATTTTGCTTGTAAAATTAAAATTTGTTTTGGTGAAAAATTGGCAGTAATGAGGTTTGGTGGTGTCAATTTAATAAGGTCTGTAGCTACAACCTCAAATTAGCAGAGAGTGATTTCAAACCAGTCCGAGCCAATCACACACCTTATCGCAGCAAGTCAAGTTCCTGTAAAATTCATTAATATTCCCTCCTATCATTACCCTAGGCTGTTTCTGTCACTTCACATTCAATTACAAATTTCATACATTACCTGTTAATTAAAGAACAGGTTTAACAAGCCAACAACTCGAATTGTTTACATACAACTGGGCAGGAGTCTTACATTTCATTGTTAAAAAAAACTGTATTAATTGCTTCAGGCAGCTTTATTGGATTGAAGCAATAGTTTAAAGTGCTTTTTTTTTTTTAACAAAGTTATCCACATGGATTCATAGCATCATTATTCAGTCATCAAAATATTTCCCTAAGTATCTATAGCCTTATACCATCTTTCAGTTGAATCGTGCATTCCATCATAAAGGAATGAATCAATTCTAAACGGGAATCATTCTTCAAAGATTTTTTTTATGTTCAACGTATTTGAACCTCTGACCATACATGGAGCTAAACACAGTCTAAAGGTGACAGGTATGGACATTACACAGCATGTAGAAGAACTTCTCATCCCACTTCTATTATTGTTTGAAGCATCGTGATTTCAAGTAGACAGCAACGTTGTCATGCAGCAAAATTACAAATCAATTTCTTGGCCTGAATGAAAGTTTTTTTCTGTTCCAATGAGTCATTCAAGCAGGATAATCACTCACCATCGAATGGCTCAGTAAAAATTTGTCCAAATTCCAGCAATCCAAAATAAAGAGTTCCTCTGGATTCAACCAATCACAGAAAAGGACTTCCTTCCACATTGGATTCTAAGATATTGAAGTTTATCATAGATTGAGCCAAAATTCTTTGCATTTTGGATTCCTGTCATAAATCCATTTTTTCCATAGCCAGTGAGCATCTAGTTCAAAGAAGACTTTTCTGTCTTGAGCAAGAAAAAAAAGACATGTATCCAATGCTGACTGCTGTTTCATTTCCATTAAGTTCATATGGAATCCATTTTCTAAGCTTCTGAATTTTCCCTAAAGCATGTTAACAATGTACCATGATCAATTGATTGTATAAGCAATATGAAGAGACACTTTCCACTTTTCCAAAAAATATTATGCAGAAAAAAAAAAAAAATATTTATACGATGTTGGGAATCTTTGCCTCAAACTTATATGATACTCTTATTGGGACAAACTATATAACATTATAGGAGTAATCGTTCCTCAAAGCATAGGACAGTATAATTCTTTCAACAGCCTACTAAATATGGCTTGATGTAACCGGATAATTTCTATTTGGCATTATTTTTTCAAATTTTATGAGCGGGAGGGGATGAGCAACCCAGTTGGATGAACACAATGGCAACAGGACCAGGAGAGGAGAGAAGGACTACGAGCAAACAGTGTGGATGTGGCAAAGTCTGCAAAAACCTTGAGGCTTAAAGATTCAAAGCAAAGATGAAATGTCTAGCAGGAGAAGGAGCAGCACAACACACAGGTGTCAAACCAGGAGGAATGCAGGAGGAGCTAGCCCCAGAGTCCTGGAACCTCCAAGTGGTGCAGACTGACCCATCTGGAAATCAAATCCAACAGGAAGTGTATCATATGGCTGGCAGCTAACATGACCACACTATGGAATCAGTTTGATGGCAATATCAATCAGTTAAATAGAAGCTAGAAGCCATGGCCACCATCATAGTCAGTATTGCCACTGAATGGTTTGGAGAGAAGGAAATGAAAGGTTCCAGGTCCAAAGCTGTTGTACAAGGGCAGTTAGAGAGGGACGGTACTGCTGGAGACATGACCAGATCCTGAAGACCATCGCTGAAGCCATTAACACAGGAATGAAGAAGTGCCAACCCACCTAGAGGACCATCGTCTTTGTTAGACTTGGAAAGCAGCTCTTATCTCCCCAAGAGAGCAACATCTGCAGGCATCCTGACTTGAGCAAAGGACTGGCAAATCTTAGTGGACCTCTAATGGCAGCCGAAGTTCCTCAGCAATTGCAATTGTCACTCTGCAACTAGACATTATCCTTGTGTCTGAGTTTACCAAACAAACCATGTTGCTAGAACTGACAGTCCGATGAGAGGATCACTTTGAGGAAGCATTTGAAAGAAAGCTCTCAGGGCAGATTAAGCGTTAGTAGGCTAGATGGAGATCAACGTGTCTCCAAATTGGAGTCAGGTGCAGGGGATTTGTGGCTCCTTCTCTTATCAGTGCCTTCAACATTCTAGGAATTGAAGGAAAAAGGTTAAGGACAGCCATTCGCAGTATCATCGAAGCAGCAGAGGGATTCTGAAGATAGTAGTGGTTCAAAAGGAGGAAAAGCCATGGGGTACAAGTAGCTAGCTGTCTGGATACACACTGGGGTCTGATCAACCCTGGTAGGGTCATCTTGAAGAAGTATGAAGTTGGAAGTCCAGACTGCAGCATCAGCAGATATCTAACCTTTTACAATTTTTGTCATAGTGAAAGAGTCATTTAAACTAGTGAAAATATACTGACCAGCCTAATTGTAATAATCCAAGTTAAACTACCAGTGCACATAAATGAAAAAGACGTTAACATTAGGTGGTCAAGGAAGATAAGAAATGACTTATAACTTAGTTATAAGTATTTCTTGTGATTAAGACATTCTCATTAATATTCAATGCATTTTTGTTTTATTTACTAACATTTCTTTTTTTAATACCTCCAACTCCAGAAAAGTATTTGCAAAGATGAACGATTTTTCAAAGCAACATTTCATAGGTAACAAGATATGGTGTTGGTAGCATCTGATGAAACTGAAATTTCAAGTGGCCCTCGATAGGGCTTGAATTTAGAGGCACAAATGGGAGACTAAAATTAGAAATTTGAATTGAATTGAGTCTGACAAGACAAAATGAGACCAAAAAACTATTGATTTTGAGCATACTAGTTAAGGTCATTGGACTAGCCGCAGATGGAGATAGATATAAGAGTCCATGGAGATAGCAGCAGAAGGCCGAGCCAGACTCCAGATAAAGCTGCCATCCATGCATTTTTTTTTCTTTCACCCCAGTACCATTTCATATTTCATTCAAAAAAAAAAAGAGAGAGAAAGAAAAAGGAAAGAATAAAAAAAGAAAAAGAAGAAAAAAAAAGGGTTTTCTCTTGTTTAACAAGTACACTGATTAGAGATTATTTTTCTAAATTTTTTTTTGAACATATAAAAAGTATATGAAAAAAAAAAAGAATTCCAAATCAACTGACAAAGGAAAGAAGACTTCCCTTTCAGAAACCAACACTGACAACAAAAAAAAATAACAAACAACAAAAATGTAGACAAAGATACAACCAATTTTAATATTTTACATAATTACACTTTTTTTTCTGTACAAAGGAAATGATGATGTTTAGTTGTGACTTTTAGGATGCTGCATCATTTGATTGTGACATTTTCTTTTTCTTAAAAAAAATTTTTGAATGGGGGGGGGGCGAGGAGAAAAAATAAATAAATAAATCAAGTTTCAGCAATCAATTAGGAGTTGAAAGCATCAACATGAAACATATATATATATATATATATATATATATATATATATATATATATATATATATATATATATATATATATATATGTATGTATGTATGTATGTATTTGGGATGTGAAGTGATCCGACAGAATGTTGATGAAAAAGCATGTTTTGACTTATTTCTACAGGAACCAGCCATTTTTTTCGGAGGCCATTGCAAATAATTTCTCAGAAAAAGATGGCTGGTTCCTGTCAAAATGCATTGAAACATGCCCACAGAATAATAAAAAATTTCAAGAAATAACACCTATTTGAGTATTTCTCTTCACCTTCAAATTGTCATTTTCATCAACTATATATATATATATATATATATATATATATATATATATATATATATATAAAATGTATGTATATTAGGGTGGTTCAAATTTCTGAGGTTGCTATTTTTGTCCCACTTTGTTTGCCCTCTTGTATCTATTCATCTAAGGGAACTCTATCCCAAATTTTTGACTAATTTAATGATATTTAGCGTTTCTACTTTTCTACAACTTTTGCATGGTAAGTAGCATAACATGTGAAAATGGATGACTAACTCAAAAAAGTCTTGTGAAATGATAGCCATCTATGGGAAGATTACAAAGAGATTTTTTTCAACTGCCCCTCCTCTCGGTGATTGGTCTGGAAGTGAATTCAAATCAAGAGGTCCAGGATCTTTCCATTAAGCGAGGCAGATGTGCGCTCAAGATTGTCCTGTTCAATGAAGTGCTGGGGTTGACTGATTGAGAAATGAAAGGAATGAAAAAAGTATCATATTTTGTCAGCCTCTTATAAGCCCATTTTAGCATGAGGCAATTGTGAGACAATGGGCCCCAAAGAATGATTCGGACATATTCCACTTCTGAAATGTTACACTGAGAGAGAGACAACTATGGTGTATCAAAAACAAATTCTAGATTGGCTTTCCTGGATGAATGTGTAATTCTTGAAAAAAGGAAATGATGTTCCAGAATTTGAAGAAGCCAGAAAGGAAAAAAGAATTAAAATGATTAATGGGATAAATTAAATGTATCTCAAGGAGGGAAACACCCGAACAAATCCAGTTTTAGTTAACAAATGTTATTAACTGCACTATCAACATTTTGCATTGTAAAATAAATGGGAAAATAAGAAATCTCATTTCCTTGAACAATATTCAAAAATTAGAGTTGATATGAATTGGTATAATTTTAAAAGTTTCCAGACAACGGGAACTTTACATATTACCCAATTTTTCTTCAAAATTGTCAGACATCTTTCCCTTATTAGTTAGGAAGAGAGCATGAGCAAAGTCAGCAAAAATATCACAATTTAATTTTACACCCCTATTTTGAACCATCTTAATATAATGTGTGTATATATACATATATATATATACATATATATATATATAACACACTCATGTATATTTAATGTATGTACATTTATGTATATGTATGTAACTAGGCAGGTGGAAATGGGCAGAATGGTGAAAAACGTGGTACAAGGCTGTTGTGGATGGTAGAGAGAGAGCGTAAATAGGCCTAACTTCAAAGATTCACTTCACAAAAACAGTCAAGGTATTTTGGCAGACATGTCTTTGAAAAACCATGACTGCTTGGAAAACAAAAAAGTAAAATCAAATAAATAATAACCAACATTTCAACTTTCTACAGTTGAATTCCTTCAAAACCAAATATTAAGCTCTCTAAGTGGGACTAAATACTTGTAATATCTGGCATCTCCTTTCAGACTATCTTCATTCATGCTCACCAGATGTAGATGGAAAAAAAAAGAAAAAAATAATGATTCTCATAACACAAGAGTTGAGCAATAACTAGTCATAACTTAGAGGGATTACCAGGTACTTAAGAAAAGCACCCTCATGTCCTTGGGGTTTCTCTTTTGAACACGTCCCAAAACCCAGAGTCAAAGGGGGGGGGGGGGGAGACGGGGCAAGTAACTAGCATCATCTATTCACAAAAAAAGTTTTAGTCATTTGTGATTGCATAAACAACTTTGTTTGCTTCTTTTTTCTTTTTAAATTTCAATTTTTTTAAATTACATCTGAACTGTCTGGAACTGGAATCTCAATTTTTTTTCTTACTCCTGCACTCACATATTGAGTGAAAAGTGAAAATGGAAACAATGCCGTTTGATAAGTGGAAAACTTGACAGAAAGGTGGCAAAAAAGCCGAGATGAGTGGGTCATCAACTTCCATTTAATTAGGACTGATTTGAGAATTAAAGAAAAGAGCACACAGTTATTTTACCACTGGATGAGTACAGATCATACCATCCAAAACATGATTAAGAGAATTGACTGATATAGATGTTGAGGGATAATTCTGCAACCAACACAATAATAGATCATTATTGGATTCAAATTCGAGTCTGTAATAGGTGAATTTGTCTGACCCTTTCAAGACTAACCTATTAACGTGCTTAATGTCCAGATTAAAATGTCCCAAGAGACTTCTGAATGAGATCTCTGGGATATATATATATATAGATCCCACTAGTCATAGAAACTTTGGGGTATACAAGTCCAAGGAATCTCAAAAGTGTTACCACGACCTACTGGATGAAAGTTAATGTTTGGATAATCAAAATGTTTTTTGTCTATCTGTTTTCATTTTAAAATTATATTAAAATGTGTTTATTGGAAATTTTTACACAAATTAAATGCAGAAATTGGCATCAAATGTATACAAAAACAACAATTATCCAGGAAGAGTATTCAACAGACCAATGCTTTTGGGGGTGAATCACATCATTTACTATACTTGGGGTTTCATTAAACTTTACATAGTAATTGATTCAGGCATCACTTTTCCGTGTTTGTGGCATTCAAAAACGAATACTATAAAGCCTGAATAAAATTTACGGAACAAAGTCTATTTCAATTGAACAAGCATTAATACTACAATCATTTTCTGGCTGAATGTCCCAAAAGATTTTTCCACTCTCAAAGTAAAAGTTTTGCATGAGCAATCATTTCCAAAATTCCTTCTCTTCGTAAAATAAACCCCGAGAAAGAAAACCTGATTATATCAAGATAAAATCTACATACTGAAAAACACATCAGAAGAATTCAAACATGAAAAAGCTGACCTGGATTTAATCTTGACCAGCAGATCATTTAAAGGCTTCAGTTGAAACTTTCCAGAAGGTTATCAATGACAACAGATACCTGAAGAATACCAGAAGGTACAATGACCAAAACTTGGTGACTATAAGTTCCGAGATGAGGACACTAGTCAGAGTATATTAGTAGAAAATAATGATAAATCATTTCTATGACAACTCAATTGTATACATTTGAATCAGAATGGCCCATTAATGAATTTATGTTGAAAAATTCAAAAAATACACATAATACACTATAGAGACACTCTCGAAGCATCATTGGAAGTTTGTTTTTTTCTACCAAGATGTAACACTAATCCCCAAAACAAAAGTTCACAGCATTTTCATTTCTAATATCTATCAATTGTCTGCATCTAACTGGAGCATAGAATAGAATAGCCTATAAGTTTTCTTCCTGGCCAGTCAAGGCATAAGATTTCATGATCTTCAAAAAAGATCAAAGACATTATATGAGATATACGGGGAAGTGCAAAGTGGCCGAATGATTAACGGCACAGGGAATGGATTCAGCGAGTGAAATTCTAACTCCAAACGGGAGAGTTATTCAATTCACAGTGATGCCCTAAGGAAATGCATGAATCCATCTCTCCTTCCCCCAAAGCTATACATAAATAGTAAGACAGACTAGACTAAATGGTTAGTAACCAGTCAAAGAAACGGATTCCAAACCTGCCTGAATAAGAATGGGCTTTTCCACACTTAACATCAAAACTGAAATCATCTGTGGTGTCCCGAGGACTCTACACTGGGTTACAGAATGGGGGGGGGGGGGAGAAAAAAAAAAAACACAGTTAGTATCAGGAATATCAATGTCAAATAAGCAGAACATAGAAACAAAACAATATATCAATGCAATATGAAAATCCAGTGCAACAATCCAATCCAACTTCAATTTGTTTCCTCACTACACCTTATTACCTACACAGCAATCCAGCCCTAGCCAGTTCTAAGCACGATTCAGAAATATGAAAGGTTGCATGTTAGGCCAATACCCAAACTGAAAAAAAAAAAAGAAAAAAAAAACATTTGCTACAAAAACCATGAATAAATCTCCAATGAACAAATCCCAATCAATGCAAAGAAAAGAAGGGCCTGATCAAAGCCAAAACGATGTCCAGTCCTCAATTTGTAGCCCAATAGCGAGCAATAAACACATCTCAACAATATCTACTAGTGCGGACTCTGTATCAATGTTGAGAGCTAACTCAATTGTATCCTTCAAGTTGTTTTTCATTACAACTTTGACTCACACCATCATTCTACAGCCACAAGTAAACAGCACAATCAGAAATATATTTTTTTAAATGAAGATGGAGGTAAAAAGTAGTAAGAGTTAAAATATTGGGTTACAATAATTCATCTTATGAAGAGAAATAAATAATAAAAATTGCTAACTCAATCGACAAACTACAAAATCAGCATAATAGTTATAAATGAACTGAGAGGGATTGAAAATGGAATAATAAATACTGAAAATCTGACAGTGCTGTACTCATGCCATGAAATCCACTTGGGCAGTGGCTGGAATTCATTGCACCGTTCAAAGTCAACCTTATTGATTTCAAGAAAGCCATTGACAGTATTCATTGGGAAACACAGGGAAAATCCTAAAAGCTTATGGCATACCAGTCAAGTCTACCAACATGTTCAAGAACGTTTGAATGAAGCTGTTGTGTAAAGTCTACAAGTGGAAATGAAAAACACTTTTTTTCGAATCCTAACAGATGTAGGGCTGTTTTCTATCTCCAATGTTATTCTCATTGTCCATCGATTTTGTGATAAGGAAGGCATCATGACCTGGGCATTCAGCCGACGGACTCCACGAGGCTAACAGACCTGGATTTTGCTGACGATCTAGCCTTTCTGGGAACGTGCATAACCCAGCTGCAAACAATAATCAGATATCTTGAAGAAGCAGCCGCAAAGGTTAGACTCAGAATAAGTGAAAAGAAAATGAAAATCATGCAAGTTTGAGAGAGAACAATCCAACAGTGAATACTGCCGCAGAGAGAGAGCCAGTTGGAGATGTCAGTCAGTTACTTGGGAAGCATAATATCCAATAAGGGATTCACTATGCCAAGCTTGGAAGGAGCTCTAGAGTATTTCAGTATTTGAAATATGCTTGGTCAGCCAGAACCATTTCACTCACTATCAAAATGCAACTCATCAATAGTATTGCCATCCCTACAGTCATTGATGCAGGTGAAACATCAAAAATGACGAGAAAGATCATGAAAAGGCTCAATGATTTCAAACCAAGAGGACTCAGAAAAATTCTCAAAATCACGTGGAAAGAATAAAAATGATGAAGTACTTAGGAGATGCAAGAAGAGACAACTCAATAATACCATCACAGAAATTGTGAAGCTAGCTGGATATATTCTATGTATACTAGAAAATCTCGATACTTCTGAGGCAATAAGGTGGATTCAAATTATCAAGCACACAAGTTAAGTCTTTCTTGTTCTGTCGAGAAATATTACAGAGATCCAAGGATAAGGATAATGTAAGTCCTTGGCAGTATATCACCTGAACAAGCCAAACGAGAAACACAATTGAGGGCTGGTTTCTAGAATTTTCAAGCTGAGAAACTAATGTCTCATTGATATGAGATTTATAAGAGTCTAACACAAAAAAGGTAAAAACCTTGATACGAGTAGTAACCCCACACTATACAGCAAGTAAAATGTAAAGCAAGAAAACCCTGCCACTCAATGTTCAATGAAGACCTTCAGAGAATTGGACTAACCTGAGGGAACTTGCAAGTTACAGCCATGGATCATTCAAAATGAAGAGAGACCATTGCCTGGTATGCTTTGTAGCAGGAAAGGACCTAACAAAAATTAAACACCTTCAGTTTCCCCACATCGACTTTGCTCTCCTCTGTTAATATCAGGTTCCCAGTAAAGAGGTTGGAAATTTTGATACTGGCAATTTTTCATGATTTTCCATGAGTTGAATTATGATCAAGAAAAAAAAAAAAAATCCAAACCTATAAAATGTAATCAATTGACCCGCTGTAATAAGAAATTTAAAACTTCAAGTATTTACCATGATGATAAAATACAATTCAAACATTTTTTTCAGATTTTTCTCTCCTTTTATAGTTAAGCAGCTACCATTTGCACATTCTAAATTGTGTCTATCCTCTAAAATCCCCAAAATGCAGTCAAAATTAATACTTATAGCCTTTCCTTTTTAATATTATCAATTAACAGATTAATGGCTGTCTGGAAAGTGTCTAGCCATTTTGAATATCTCAAGGGAATAGGTTGCATTGTCTTGATGGAACTTGGCAACCAATAAGAGGGGACCTTACTGCACATGTGTGAACAGACAACCTATTGGGTTACTCAGTCAGCAGTGAGATGCTATTGAGTGACCTTGTATGCTGTGTGACCCTCATATCCACAATCACTGAGCAAGTCAATCCACATGTCTCGAGTAGGGTTTTTGAAGGGAACATTGCACCACCCAGGTCTGACAGCTCCCGACAGTCCAGATTTGTCTCCCTACAACTTCTTTTCCCAAAGCTATAATTGTGGCTGAAAGGGAGGAGATTTCTGACTGTGGACAAGATTAAGGAGAATGCAACAAGGCAAGTGATAGCAATCCCAGAAGAGGACTTTGCAGACCGTTTCAATGGAATGCTGGGATAAGTGTGTGAGGTCCCAAGGAGAGTACTTTGAATTGAACTAAGGCGCCATTGCCTTGGGCAGACTATTTTTTTCGTAAATGTTAAACGGCTGGATACTTTCCATGGAGGCCATCCATCATGTTATGAATACTGAAACTGAGATGAATGAAATGGCTGAATTTGAAAAAATTAAATAAAAAAAAAAGGAACTGACAGGGCAAGGGACTGCGTAGGAAAGAATGAGGGTGTGGCATTGAGTTTTTCCCCCTCCAAGAACAATAGCAACAACCAAACCACCAAATGGAATGATGCAACAGGCTAAGAGGTGTTAAACTGAGGTAACAGGGCTCTCGTTAAGGCCTTTTGAAGCAAGGTTGGGTGAAAAACAGTGGTCGGCGGCAGAATGCTGTCATGACAACCAAGTACCAATAAGTTATAACCGGGAGAGAGAGAGTGAGAGAATTGGGTTTGTCGTTAATAAGGAACACATTTGGAGGTGGCAGTACCCAGAAAGAGAATGTGTATCGTTCTTTCTCTTTTCTTTTTTTTTTTCTCTCTCTCCTGATGAATGCAGCAAGCGTTTGCTTGAAGGTTGCACTGTTTTATCTCTTGAGATGTTCCAAATACTGTAGCAATTCAGTGTATCTGGTTTTTATCTGAAAGATAAGGAAAAAGCTAGCATGAATGTTTGCACGTCATCTAAAACAGAATTCAATATCAAAGCAAATATTCAAAGATTAAAAACAAAATAAAAAAAAACAATTCAATACTGAATGCAGTTACTGTTGTAAAAAGGCCACAGAAACAAAATCAAAATTGCAAAGCAATTTTCAAATATTCATTATTACTGTAAATTTTCTTTATAATCAGCATATTGGGAATTTCCACTATCATATACCAGGTTGGATCAATAAGTTCGTAGCACGACACAAACAACTAAGCTGAATTTTGATCTGAAATTCCTACTGTATGATGGTCAATCTATGTGATTATTAGAAAAGTACTGCATCAAGTGCATTGACAAGAAAAGAGATTATGCTGCCGGCACTGAATAAAGGCAGGTTGAATCAGGTTTACAAACCCGAGTGAGTACACTCAGATTCTAAGAGCCCAGAAATGACGCTCAGATCAACGGCAAAGCACATACTCTGATCCTAGGCAAAGGGCTAAACAGAAGTAAATAATCCAGTCATTTAAGTAATATGTAATCCATTTATGCAGTATATATGATAATTATGGTATTATCATATATATTGTATTTATAAAGTATATAATCAATAATTACAAACAATTCAAGAAATTTTGCATCTGAATTAAAAGCTTGAATGAAGGAAGGCTGTTTTGATTATTTGTATCAACTAAAGTAACTGCCACATACAATGGTCCCACTCTGAAATGACTCCTCCCATAAACAGCCAATCTGCATGTAAGACTTCTTTTACCTGGTTAGAATAACTTGCAATGTTAATTTCCTCTTCTGAATCAATAACAATGCAAACAAAAAGCTGGTTGATTCACACCTCCAACACATAATAAAGTAGAGATTGCATTAGACGCAAAAACAATATATTCATACTTTTTACGGATAAAAAGTGGTATTCCACGCAAATAAATATATATAAGTGAATGATGTTTTCCAATTGATCATTATGTTTGTTTTTTTTTGGTTACAAAGTGAACAGAGGGCCAACAAAGAGAGCCATGGAAAGATCAACAGGGATCAGGGGAAGGACTAAAATGAAAGATATTATACAAATAGTTAGGCAAGAAAAATGGAGATGGACAGGACACTTAGCAAGAAGAAATGATAACATATTGAGCAAGAGTTTACTGATAAGGGCTCATTAAATACAGTAGGAAAATAACAGACACAAGATGGAGGGATGAGATGGAAAGTTTTGCCAGTAAGACATGGGAGAGGTCAACACAGTCACAGTCGTCATAGAAGATGGGAAAGGCCTTTGTCCAGCAATGGACTTAAAATGGCTGATGATGATGACAATGATGATGATTAAATGAGAAAATTCATAATCCTTACCTCTTCAGGTGTTTTGCCTTGTATCTTTGTGGATAAAAATTCAAAAACCTGAGTAATGGCTCCATGATCTTTGGTGGTATCAAGGATTAGCTTATCCATAATTCTGCGGAAAAAATGTTAACTTGATGAAAAAAATGAGCATCATATTCAACATTTCTAAAGACGGAGAATCAGTATCATATTTCTGCCCAGGGTTTTTTAATCTTATGATTCTATTTCCTCACTACAAAGAGGAACACAAATCATTTGAAAAAATACAAATATAAAAGTCATATTCATCAAATGGATGAGGAACATTTAGAAACAATGATCAAATAAATAAAACTGAACACCCAAAATGAATTCATAATTCATTTCAAGAAAATAAGGATATAATTAATCCGGTTATCAACAAAGAGCTACAACCCTCCACACACACACACCATTAGTAAGTAGAGTGTTCCTATAAAATATTTTGAAAGCCAAAATGACATAAAACAAAGAAGAAATTATAATTAATTTACATGGGGAAAAAAAGTGTTCTCAGTCTAGAAAAAAATAATCTGTGTCTATGTCTGCCAATCTTATGCAAGAGTAGCTCTCTTACAAGCTTTCTCAAGATACATCTTGCAAACAGATCTACAAAATAACTGAGAAAGGCATAGATGCTTAAAGATGCTTCAAAAGCTACGGTGGATTAAAGTCTTCCATAAAAGGAGAGGAATAAGACAAACTTTCATGAAGTGGGAGATAGCTATATATAACAGATTTCAAAAGATCAAAAGTTTTTATTTTATCTCGTCTATTATTCTTATTCAGGAAGAAAAACACATCTAAAATTTACTCCAAAAGTTGTTCATTTGAATTACTGAACTTATTTTTTTGTTGCCCATGTTGTACTGCAAGGTTTCTGATGATCCATTCCACAGCCTTCATCAGAGGTATAATCAGAAGACGGGGGGGGGGGGGCTTTTCTTCTTCATAGCAAATAGAAAAGAAATGATAACAAATGTACTTATCAGACCAACTTGTTTACTGCAATGAGCATAAATATCATGAGTGCAAAAAACTCTTGGAATGATGACTCATCTCAAAATTCCAGATGTTATCTAGAAATATCTAGTTTCCCATTTCCAAATTACTAAAAATTAACCTTATATGAATAATGATACAAATCTTGGATTTTGTGTGTCTCAAAACTCAAAAGTATAGTAAAATCCTGGTTCATTTCTCAAACATTTTACAAAGTCATTTGTTTACGTTTTGATAAAAACAGATCAATTCTTTCAGGAAACTTTGCAATTGAAATCATCACTGAAATCAATCTCTTAGAAGAAATGCTATTCTTATATTCCAAACACTGAATGTCCGACTACATAAAAGTGATAATTACCACACAAACTGAAACAGTAAGAGACTTATGTAGATCTAGGTCCATTTGTTTAGCTTTTTGACTACTACTGATAAATTATATCTACCCTGACTGATTAAGAATAGCTGAAATAAACATACCCGTTACTGTTAAAGCATTAACCATATGGAGGGTAGATAATTGTGAATAACTGTGGAAAGGTCATTCATTGTCTATTTTTAACTCCTACAGCTGAAACTGTATATTTCATGCAAGAGTTCCAGATTCATTTAGCCAGTTATTGGACTTACACCCATATATTATATCATAAGGTTATCTATGACCATTTTGGCAAACAGTGGTGTGTATGGGCATCAGTAACCTCAAAACCAAAAATTATAAATTTTATGAAATAAATTTTTTCAAGCAAATAAAAAAAAAAAAAGGAAGTGCACTTAATATGATGGACATACAGAGAATTTAATGTTAAAAATGAATCAAATTAAAATACAGTTTTTAATGCCAGGTACCTATTTGATAGCATATAAGAATCCTACCTAATTACTTCAGCAGCGAATATCAAGGAAAAACATTCCTTGAATTCTTCCCATTTATCACAAGTTTTTTTTAATTCCTCTGAGTTCTTGCCAAAACAAGACTTAATAGAGGTCACGTTTACCTTTTTAGCCATTTTTTGTGGGGGAAGAAAAATGAAGCTCTGTGATGTCAAATATGGTAATTGTAATATAATATGCAATTGAAAATACAAGCATAATAGAAGACAACTTACTTTGTCCACCTTTCAACAGTTTCAGGCGCACACTGCAACTTGACAGCCGTGACAGATTTAGGGGAAGATGTCTCTGTACTGACTACGATTGGAGAGGCCACAATCTGTTGATTCTTTTTACCCATGGCCATATTCAAAATATAGCTGAGGGTCTCCTCTTTCTTGCCCTTTGGTGACAACCTTGTCCTGCTCTTTGATATCACATTTCTTTTAAGGCTGATCCCATTTCGATGGGGATAGCTGTGCACAATGTGTCTGCCAACAGCCAGTTGATTATTTATATTTACAGTTTGTACATTGGAGCTATTGGCAGTCTGTGGGATCAGGGTCACTGAAGACAATGGAAGCACTGTCACTGCACTGACTGGGGATTGAGAGTCCACAGTCAGTGAGGGCAGCACCATCGATGGAGGAGGAGCAGTTGGGTTTGTGTTTCCAAGTGATGGGGAAGCTAGTGGAGGTTCAGAAGTACTAGGTAGAAGAAAGTCTGTGGGCATGCTGGGTCCAACTGTAGGTGTTGCTGCTACCTGGAATCGAAAGAGAAAATGATTTCAGATGAATCTTCAAAATGGAAAGACAGGATTCAAAAAATAGCACAAGTTTCCCAAGATTTTAACCAAAATATCATAGTACTGAGGAAGTCGCTTATTGTGATCACTTTTGGACAGGGTCTTCAAGATAACAATAACTGGCAGATAATATCAAGCAAATGATATAGAAATTCATATTCATTGTAAGCATGTCAACATATCATTAAAATTATTATCATAAACTTCATATTATGAAGTAATCATAAAATTTTTTTGAAATTTTCAACCAATTTTAAATGAAGTGTTTGAAATAGCAACTTCCCGATATTGATAACAATAACGATTTGATAACACTAGGGCAGCGCCTATTCCAAAAGTGCATGTTTGGAAATGGGGGCCAGACTTTAGGGAGTGTGGAGCAGCCTGCCATAATTATGTAAAATATTTCCATCCATCAAATGAAAGTATGGCTTTGATGCAGTTAAGTTACTTCTACTACTTTTAGACATTTCATACCTTGATTTTAAAGACCAAAGTCAAGGAGGATTATTAATAGAAACTATGAATAAAGATCAATGATCCATAAATTTTTTTACTTTTTTTTTCTATAATTATATTTCTCAAGAACGGTTGATCCTAAAAACTTCACACTAAACATTGCACTAACAAATCTGGCGAATTTCAACTTAAAACATAAAATGACCAGTTGCCTTGTAAGCAGCATAACAGCCTCTATAGAATTTATGTTTTCCTCATTGTAAACCAAAAGAAAGTTTGATAAATTGGCTTATGCTCATGCCACATGGTAAGCACCAGTTCTCATCATCTGATCACCCAAGTTAAGCAACATTGAACCTATTTAGTACATAAATTGGTGACCACTGAGGAATATTAGATATTAAGAACAGCTCAAAAGTAAAGCTCAATACATGAAGGAAGTTTGGCAAATTGCTACCCAAATGGCCATGGTTTGAAAAGGTTGAAAGACGGTGAATCAAGAACTTTCAGACAAGTAAATAATTCAAAATCATCAAAATTCTCCACACTGTTACAAGAATGAAAATGGTTACATGGGCTTCAATCCTTATTGTTCTATTCCAGATCATGTATAGACTTCACCAAAAGTTGATGAACAGTACATCCCTCAGGAATTACATCAATATCAGTTTAATTAATTGAACCAACATGAAAAGTGCTGAGTAGAGTAATGGTGACTGCATGTAAAATAGATTCGAAAGACAGAGTTTTAAACAGCCTTGGGTGAAACTCAAATTCACAACACATTAATGCCTTGATGGCATAAATTCACTTCTCCCCAAAGCTATGGGTAAATAGCATAGCAATTTGAGCTCTTTAGCTCTGTATGGCTGTCCATCTAGGAGAAGGTTACTCTGATAGGAAAAACCTTCATGTTAGCAGTGCCATAGCCCCTGCAATGGCGGAGGGTTAGCTAGCAATCTACTGGCTACCGAAAATAGATCAGAATGGCTGCAGTCCAATGTTCCAAAAGGAGTCTACAAGAGCAAACAAATAAACCTGACAGGACTGTGTTTAGTGACATTCTTCAGACAGAGTCCCCTAAACTCAAGCCAATGCCCTAATAAAAACATAATTCTTCAAAACAACTCTCTCCCTCCCTCTCTAAATTGCACTGGACATCGTTCAATAAACAAATCCCAAGTTATAAAAATAAACGTCTACCTGAGATGCTACTGAATCTGTGGAAGTGGGTTCTGGAGTTTTCTCTAGATTCTCATTGACTGGTATCTGAAGTAATTCTTGCATAAGATTATCATCCAGTTCTGCACCTTCAGCAGGGCTTTTGCCAGCCTGCTCCCATGCTTTGGCTAAAATGTCGCTACTGCTACCAGAACTTATTTCTGTCACTGTAGCAGTAGTTGTCGTCTGTGGTGTCACATTGCTGCTACTAGTGTCTGGTTTTACCATAGTGATGCCAGCACTGCTTTGCCAGAATTTCACAGCCTTGATTTCCTTTGACGCATCCAAAGTAGAATTCAAAATTTCTTTTAGTGGGATGAATGACTGATTGAGTGGTCTCTGCAAACAACAAAAAAATCTTGAATCAATTTAGAAATAATTTTTTTCAATTTATGCATTGAAATAAGAGATCATATATCAAACAAAGTTATCACTAGATGACTAATGGGCTCATTATTATTTAGTATTCTATTAAATCAACCTCTCAATAAATACAGAATGTGCAAGTATAAATATTTTACAATATTTCTCAACTCTTGACAGCTAAAGGTCAGTAGTAATTTTCCCCAAAAATAAGATTTCCTGCCACATTGTAACAGGGTACAGCATGGATGGTATTTGATAATGCTTTTCAATATGGCTGGAATATGTAATAGCTACTAAGGAGGGAGAAAAGATTGGGAAATTCAAATTCAAATTGAGGCTGACAGGACAGAGGATAGCAAAAAGCTATTTATCTGGACAAATAAATTAAGATAGAGTAGAAACTCAACATATAGCAGCAGAAGAGCCAAGAGATCAATTAAAACAATTGGCAATGACATTCTGCAGTGACAGAAATTGCAATCCATACATCTTGCATTCCTGGTTTTGAAAACAAGAGGTCTCTCTTAGTCAGCATGAGGAATGAATGAAAGATGTTTGTCTTCTACCAAGTGTATTTAGCCTCGTTAGGGTTTCACATTGGGTGTACATTTTCATTTACAGCCATCTTACACAGATGCACCGAGTCCCAAGGAGTAGTCTCAGAAGAAAGTCAGAAATAACAATACTTTTGTTATATCATTTCTTGCTTCTAACACATCCACACCACACCAATTTTGTTGTGGTTCCAAACTATTGCTTGACCATGCACACAAGTTAATACACATTCTGCGATTCACAATTCAGTCATCACTTGAATATTTTCAGTACTTTTCTTTTCAAACATTTCTGATTATCCTTGTTTTTGTTTTTTTTATCACTGTCTATATAGATTTTTTATCATTTTTTTACTCTTGCAATTAACAGTTGATAAACCAATTCGTGCCACAGTTTATGCATGGAGACACAAGGATCCAATTTTATCTTGGATCAGTATGGATTGATATTATTGCTTTACATCCCCATTAACATTTGCAAGTCTTTGGAAAAACATTGCTAGGATTCAATACATGATCAAATACATATTGTTGACACCAGTGTCTACAACAAACAACAAGGCATAAACATAATCTGAAAGAAATATTATCAATTAATAGTGTTTGTTGAAGAGAGCCCACTCCATATCTAAGGTAATTGCATATTTCCCATCAGCACCGGAAATCAGTGTTTAACTACTTCGCTACCACAGATGAGATAACTCATCTTAACAGGCATTAGACAAAATAACTTGTCTTAAGATAATGTGTTATACTTTTGCAAGATGGCAAAATCCCAGTTAAGCATTTTTAATAAAATGCATAATGGCATAAGAGTAGATATGAATCTATTGAATGCGAAGTAGCCACACGTGTAGATTTAGGTTTTTAGATATTTCATACACGTTTGATTTATCAAAACATTTTATTTACAATGATTGGATTAAGACTATGTTACAAAACTGAGATTTTGAATGTTTATCTTCAAGATAAGTAGACCAAACCCTTTGGAAGATCGGTGCAAAACAATTTTTGTGCTTTGCTTTGCATTAAACTGTCAACCTTTACATACCTAACGTATCCTTGAGAATTATTTCAGTAATCAGTTCGATATGATTCAGTTCTTCTATACATACATTACTTTGAAAAATATGATATAAATCATTCATCTTGACTTGATTTAGTCACACCTCAATCATAAAGCATACACCATATCACAATTAACAGATTACTTACAAATCAAAAGCAGACTATAAGTCTAAATGTCATACCAAATTGTCTCTACATAGAAGTGTAAAATACAAAGAAGATTACAGAAAGTTTTGAAAATTACCGTAATAGTATTATATGTACTCTTCAAAGAACAAGGAGCAGAAGATGATATAGACTTTTGTTGATCACTAGTTGAACTAATTCCAGTATCAAGATTGTTGCTACTGCTTGATGGAGGTTGTTTATCATCAGGTTTCAGTTTTCCTAGCAAAACATTTGGCTCTTCTGGCTGGGGTTCTCTCTCTGGACTTCGAAGATGAAATGGTTCAGAGATCCTGGCTCGGGCCTGTTTCCATTTGCCAGGCATTTTGAAGTACAGTTTGCCATCTTTTACCTAATATCAAAAAAAGAAAATTACCAGGATATAAACATTATAAATGAAGTCTTTTTCTGCAAAGACAACATCTATAGGAACATAAAAATCAATGAAATTTCAACTGGTACAAACACAATAACAAAATATCAAATTCAAAAAAAATTTGGAAGTGTTGGTGTAACGATTATTTTGGAAAATGCATTGAAGCTTAATAATCATTATAGTCAAGTCAGGACAAATGGCAACATTTTCAGAATTTCCAGTGAGTTTAGGTTGTAATGACAAAGTTTGTTTTTTTTTTTACTTTTCCAATTTGCTTCAATTAGGTCCTTTTTAGAATGGTTTGATGAGGATTCTATGTATAGATGTACACCAGTGAAATTCCGAGTATATATTGCAACATGGCTGAAATGTAGTATAACAAAATCTACCATTACTTTCCAAACAACCTCACCAGTAAAGATTACTTTCTGAACAACCTCACAAGATGACATTACTATCTGAACCTACGAAAAGAAATCATTTCTTGAATAATCTAAAAATGATATTACTAGACACCACAGAGCCAAGAAAGTTGTTGTTTTGTAGAATCTAACCCTGCAGTCAGAGAGCTATCAGTGATAACTGTTTAAGCTGGCCACATCCAAAATGTCCTTTTAATATCTTCTTCTTGATCTCACAGGGAAGTGGAGACGGCAGTCATTTTATTCCCTCAATCTCCTTTATTCTCTTTCATTTCACTTGAGCATTTCATCATAATCAACTTCCCGCTTGTTTAAACCAGTCGAGGCTTTGCCAGAGCCCTTCCCTGCTCTGTCTATTGCCAGCCTCTCACAACGCAGGAAGAGAGGTTGGACTTTCCTAGTTCGAATTCAGAATTGAGAAACTCCTTGACTGTTTGCCAACCAAGGCTAAAGAGCCAAGTCTCCTTCAGGGAGAAAAGATAGATTTATGTCTTTTCCAAGGGCATTAAACACAAATTTGAACACACTATGTCCATCCCATTTTCTGTGATGCTAACAGTTAGGCCACCCACACCACCTACATACAAAAATTAAGAAATCAATTGGTAGAAATACATATAAATCAAACAGAGAAGATGGAATCGAATAGAACAAAAGAAAAAGAAAAAAAAAAAAGGAAGGAGAAATACGTACGGTAAGTCCACAGAGAGAACAATGAGTAAGTCTTTTGTTGACTTTTTTCTTCTGTGCTTGTTTTTCGGCCGGCACATTATCCTTATCTTTGTGACACTGGCATGGACAACCAGGAAGTCCATAGCGGTTGGCTTCATCTGGCAGTTCTACATCCTCAAAGCCAGTCAGCTTGCTGGTAAAGTCAGGATCAGTACCATCAAGTACCACCTCTTCAAAATCTTCTGTATGGCTGCAATCAAAACAAATGGCATTATTATCACAAACACCTAACAAATATTTGACTTTTTTTGGGGGGCTGGTATGTAAAAATACATCAGGGAGTTGGACACCTCTGCCTTGCTAAATTCCTGATTACCCCCTGTACAAGGTGTTCCTATAACATCTCAGGGGGTTATAACACATGCCCAATAACAAAGCAGGAGGAAGAGGAAGAGGAAGGACTATCATCACAGAGATTACAAAAAGCTACAGAGGCAGAAAAGGACAATGCCAGACAGACTAGGTCAAAGGGTGGGACTCTAGACAATACCTGAATCAGCAGCAGTTCATTGCAGTCCCATACCATGTGCCTATATCATAGTGTGCGGGTCACTCCCAGGCAAGATGGGATATTTGGATAGTTTTTCTTTCAAGTTAGAATATAACAAGATAAATACATTTCCCATACAGATCTACATGATATTATTACGAAAGAGAAAAAAAAAAGAAAAGAGAGAGAGAAGTGACTGACAAGAGTAAAGAGAAAAAGTGAAAGAGGAGAAATGAGAGGAAAGAACAGAAAAAAAAAAAAAAAAAAAAGAGAGGAGGGGAAAAGAGAAGAAAAGAAAAGAGAATAGAAAGATCCTTGATTTGACTAACCTTTCGGGAGGTGAGTGAAAGCCAAAGAGGCCAGAAAATTCGGCCAAAAGTTGATCCTGGCCTTTGAACATTGGCAGCAACATTTCATAAAGTTCCTTTTCTTTATGTAAACTTCTGTGCTGCCATTCAGCAAATATCCGCAGGACTTTCTGGTACTGGCTTGGATGTTTCTCAAATATAATCTACAACAAAAAAAAACAAAAAAAAAATTTTTTTTCAATTGATCCACTCATTTATTAAAAAAAAAAATATTTTCTAGTTACAGAGCTAGTGTCTAGAGCAGTTAAATTTGAAATTCACTGAATTTATCACAGAGGTAAATTTTTAAGCTAATTGACTATTCTGATATGGTTTCATTAACTGTTTTTTATGATCAAGAAAGAGAATTTTTTGACTCTAAATTCAGTTATTGCTTTGTGTCGATAATCAACATGGTCGACAGAAATTGAAAAAGTTAATGATGAATTACAGCATCGACATTATAGCATTTGTTTCTAATGCTGTGGGACAGAACCTGTTAATGTTAATGTAAAAAGTTGAAAAGTACCAGAATGAAAATTTCATATCACAATTATTTGTGAGAAGTTTTTATTCTTTGTAAAGAATTATTTTTTTCGAAACCATTTTTTACAAACAAATGAAATAAACTGTACATTTTTCACTTCAGTTTTCATAGACATGGAACCTTTAAATATCATACATTTAGTAACCAAAATTAACAGTATTATTGCAGTATTTTTCAAATGTGCAGAAATTTTTCAATAAAGTTAAACAAGGATAACTAACAGTTCAGAACACAATAATTCTAGAAGGCTAAAAATGGAATGAAAATATTTTGCCCTGCCTCAAAACAAATTGGTACAATAGGGAGAAAAAAAAAATCTACAGCACATCATGCTTAAAAAAAAAAAAAAAAAAAAAACATTACCTCAATCTTCCGTAAGAAGTTGCGTGCCTTCAGAAAATCCATGGTCGTGTTGTAACATCCACACTGCAATGCATGTTCAGGGGAAAGGAAGCCTGCCAAATCATGGATAAGCTCAGGATAATCCGACAAAAGGTAAGACAAACTCTTATAAAGCTGAAATCAGAAAAAAGACAAAAATAAATACATAGAATAGACAAACCTGTCAAAAAAAATTGGAGAGAGATTCAACGAGAAACATTAAAATCAACAAAAAGAAATTGGATTGTTCGAAAAAAAAGGTCGAATGTTAATGACTCTTCTCATTGTTATATACAAAAGAAATCAAGTACATTTGATAGTTTATTCAAAGAAATGAGAAATAATGAAAATTTGATAGAAATGCTGCTTCTTTCCTCCTATTGATAACTGTCAGCGATTGCAGCACAAAGTTTCTCTTTGGAGAAATGTTATTACTTTGTAAGCCATTTAAAACCTTTTTCAGACTAACCTATTAAGGTGTTTAATGCCTGAATTAAAATTAAAAAGTCTCAGTAGACTTCTAAAAAGGGATCAACAGCACACAAATGTGCCGATAGTCATAGAAACATTGGGATATATATGACCCACCAGTCTCAAAAGGATTAATGGAAGTTTGGTTTCAAGTTAATGTTGGTCATGGATAGATTTTCATGACAATAATAAAAAGATTTTTCCCTCTTTTAAGATACTCTCACATGTTCAGCCATGTTGCATATAAATACCAAAAAGATCTACAAGACTAGGGGGTTTGTAACAATTTGTGGAGTGTTGACCCTCCCCATCCAGCAACAAGGATTTTCCCGGTGTAATTTGATCTACCCTACTGTTTCTACTTTGCTTTGTTAGTAGTAAACTGAGCTGGCAAAGCGAGGTCCATTCAAGAGATATAAATTAAATTCAGATTGTTTTCATTTCAAGTAGGGGAGAATGACAATAAATAAGACCAAGAAAGACCCAGCCAGCTTGAGTTTAGCTTGGTTACGTGCAGATCACCTAGCTTTCGTGATAACAGTCCTTCGCACAGCAGTCAAGGGTTGACTTTTTCTACTATCAGTTGAATAACAATCTTGAATCAATATCATGACGAAATTAAAAGAAATTAACTTCAACAAAAAGATGACATGCAAGTGTGTAGGAAGTAACAATAAGAACAGAAATATATGAACAATAGGTATTAAACAAATCTCTTACCACAACTGGTGAATGATCACTTTTGCCAAATTCAAAAAGAATTCTCAAGAACTTTTCATATCGATCCATATCACTCTTCAAAGTCTGTTTCACTTTAGTCAAGTATGCCTGAGCAAAAATTGTATCCCTATAATCTCGCTGGAAAAGGGAGAAAAAAAAATAAATAAATAAATATACAGAAAATAGTTCAAATCATTTGAACGATATGGAATATTTTCAAAATCAAAACTAATTACTCATATTTCCAATGTATAGATATAAGTTAACATTTGATTGTTTTTTTTATAGTTTCTAGCCTGATGCACATGAATACTTGAAATTTGAATGAAATTTTTTCTTTAAACAGCCAAACTGCCCAAGGGGCATTTCTAGTAATGGTATCTTATTGAAATCATTAATCAATACGTTTAAATCCAGTAGTTTTTTTTATCTAAAAACAAACTTAAACTAAAATGCACAAGACGTGGCTTTTCATTTACACAATGCAAAATCTTTCAATGTAGAATCATTTAATAATTCTGAGCATAAAAATCACTTACTCGAGGGTCTTTCTCAATCAGATTTGGCGCCAACATGGCAAGTTTTATGTCGTTCTTTTTCTGGGTTTTGGTTCGAGTATCCTTGCTTCTTTTTAGATTAGAACTGAAAATAGTTTAGGATTATTAGAGCAAAGTATAAATGCTAACTCAAAGTTATAGAGAATAAAAACAAAACAAGAATTAGATAGGAGCAGAGGAAATATTAATAAAGTCAAGAATGAAAAGGTAAGAAAAAAACAAAAAACAAAAAAACAAAAAACAATTACTATAACTGAATGATTCTAATTATTCCAACAAATTTATTCTTCCCATCTTTGATGTTATCACGATGTTTCAGCCAATCCATTCTTAGCCTTCATCAGGTGTATACTTCAAAAAGACCTTTTTTTTCTCCAGATGAAAAAAATCGAGATCATTGAGGTATCAACCAGATCTAACCAAGCACACACACAATTTTAAGCACCAAACCTATACGTAAGGGAGTTTCCCAATAACTGTTTTGCCTAGCACAGAAAACTACGTTTCAGAAATCCATGCTAGCCCTTGTGCACTCAGTACATAAACCGATGTATGCAGCTCCCTTCAATTACTCCACTCCCAAAAGATGCTTTTGTCAACAATTTGGAGATCCTCCTAAATGTGGTAATGTGTACCCTTCTCACTTGAGATATGGTCTACCATAATCGATTTTTCCACCTCTCCTTGGGATATGGCTTCCCCATGTTCCTCAAGTGTTTTAAGGAGAAAGCCGGTTTCCCTCCCTTGTATACTTTTCAATTTATGCACGGTTTGCATCTTTTCTTAAATAATACAACTGATGAAGGTTGAAGAATAGATCTGCTAAAATGTTCAATTGCCAGCATCATGGATGAGAGGGAAAGATTTGATTGTCCCAACAAAAGTTGGAATGTTACTGACACTTCTCAAACTACGGACAATTATATAATACTAATCATAGTAACAAGTGGTACCAACAATCATATATTCCTAATGGTGTATTGTAAATATTGATAAAGCATATTCTGATTCAACATTACTAAATTGAGTTGATCAGTGACTGAAGTGATAATTATACAATGAGAGGTTTAACTGATGACTGAAATGCAACACTGGTGTTAAGTGTAAACTCTGATCAAATCATTCTTAGAATCATCAGATGGTTGATTTGTTGTGTTTTTGTATATAATACAATGATGTAAAATAGATACAAAATTGTAGCCTCTTGTATTTTACAAATATTTGATTTGGGAGTCCCATGTTTTCTGCTTCAATGCTCTAAATTTGTATAAATGTATCTGTGTGTGTGTGTGTGTTTGTATGTATAAAACTGACTGACAGAGCAAAATATTTACTTTATTAATACACACATACAAACACACATTAATATATCATCATATGGGCTTCGTTTTAGTGATGTTTAAAAAAACCTTCAACGTATATTTGAGTGTTTTCACAGAGATTGGAGTACAAAATTGTTTTTGTGTTATACACAAAGAATTATGGAACGTTAATTATAATCTATGGTACAATTCAGTGAGCAAGTGAAATTCAAACAAGAATATAAAAATGGGATAAAGCAAAACCTGTCATACTTGATTGTGCTGCTAGCTGCCATGAGATCTGCAATGTGACTATCTCCATTCTGCAAAGGGAGATTTGCTTCATTTTGATGGCAGGGGTTAGGACCACTCCCTCCACCGATTCCTCCTGCCGATGTGCTGCCTGAATTGCCCTTATCTGATGACTTCTGATTCTGCCAATTGTCTTTGGCAGCAGAATTTGGTATGGAACCATCAAAGTTTTTCCTGTTGCTTGCAGAACGAGTTGAGCCCAAAACGTTACTCAATGGACTTGAGTCTTTAGACAAGGGAACTTTTTTGAGCCTTTCTGAATTCAGATTACAACAGGCATTTGATGTGCCAGGACTTGGGGAAGTGTTCTTGGGTAGTATAGTCCTTGGTTCTGCATTCCTGGTCATCCGTGGTGACCGAGTGGCTCGTTTTCTGAGACCGTATGCTGCCCTGTTAGTTGGTGAGAAATGAGGTTTGATGACGAACCCTTTTGGACATATGAGTCGAGCTTTCTGTTGTAACTCCTGTCTTCGGGGACTGTAGCGTTTTTTTTCTAGAAGTGGAGAGACCTGCCGGAAAGCAGGCGGGGAAATCTGTAGGGGCTTCGGGGCAAGGGGCTTGTACACAGAGGGAGAAACTTTGGGAGAAACTTTCTGAAAAGGTTTAAATACAGGCACCAAGTTTTTGGTAGGAGTTTTCTGAAGTTCTTTCTGTTTTGCTAAGGCCTCAGAGATGAAATGTGGATTGCTGGCACTAGCCAATGGACTAGTTGATAGGATCTGGGTGGCTACTGTTGCTATTGCATTGATGGAGCTTGTGACCACGATGACAGGATTAGAGGAATCTGTAAGGAAAACAAAACACCAATAAGACAATGTTGAAATAAAGCCTGAATTGATAATAGAATTTTTCCCCTGTACACGAAAACCTATAAGGGTAACAAAGAACTAAGCATCATCTTTCATGAACGTATAGCAAGCAAGATTTTATTTTTAATCAGCTTTTAATATCAAAGAAATGCTTACATACATCCACACAAAAAAAATGTATAATTTTGCTAATCTACAAATACTTCAAATGAAAATACATGATAAGACTGACTGACAGAGCAAAATATTTACTTTATGACGGCCATTTTGAAAATCAAAATGTAAGCCATGCAAATGTCTGTGCAAATGCCAACATTGATTATCAGATTCTCCATACCCTGAGGATTCTAAAAAATATAGAGTTTTGAAAATCTACCAACATTTAGTGAACAAAATGATATTTTCTACATAGTGAACCAAATTAACATGAAAGCAATTGCATTCAGAATTGAAAGATATAGAGCCTTGAAATATCACATACATACTGACATCTGACAAAACGTAAACAATGCTTTGTCAATGTAGGCTAAGCTACAATTACTTATGTATATCTGTAGCCGTACAGTAATATAGACAGTACAGTATTAGTACAATATTTCTTCATTTCATTTAAAAGTATACTGGCTACAATATTTTCTGTTAGGAATGTAGATTCACAAGAGTAAACAGCTGATGTTGGTATATAAGCAGGCCTCGGTTAGCATAAACTTTTGTAGCTAACATGATCATGCATTATGTGTGTGTATATATATATATATATATATATATATATCTCATTTAAAAATATGCACATCATACAAGACTATCAGCAAAACAGTACACAATTTTGCAATCTAGTGTAGCGTAGCTATGAACCAATATGCCATAGGCTTATACAGTATTCAGTATCATACAATGTTTGCCCAACGTCCTACTGACTGGAACATGATGGATACTGTATTTGCCGATAGAGATTATAAAAATAAGGGAAACCACTCTTATAATTAGCATTTAATATTCTTCGAGTTATCCCCCCTAGAAAATTACATCAAAACAATATGGATTATCAAGGTGAGAGTAAACGCAAACCTAACACTCATCAAGTCATTAATTGAACTGGACATTGTTCTATTCGTAAGAGCAATACTGTTAAAATACCAACAAAAATCACGCTATGATATGCCGTCTTTGATGTGTTACAGTAACAAACATACCAACAAATGAACACACTGAAATCAGTTCATTATATTGGTGAGTTAGAATAAAGAATTGTTCAAAACTTTTACCTAGTTTGCACTTATTAAGAAAAAACAAGGAACATGAAATGCATATAAATATCCACTAATCGAAAAGACCTACAGAATTAGGTTGTAAATTTTTCATACTATGCTAATACTAACATGTGAAGTGAGGGGGGGGGGGCTAAAATGGAATCCTATACCAGCTGGGATAGTTTGTGCTCATTTCACACAAGGCATGAATCCACCTCTAACCTCATCTCAGTTGGGATCCATTAGCCCTATAAAAATGAATGTCCCAAGTTTC
The DNA here is from genome assembly GCA_963457665.1 of Thysanoteuthis rhombus. Classification (NCBI taxonomy): domain Eukaryota; kingdom Metazoa; phylum Mollusca; class Cephalopoda; order Oegopsida; family Thysanoteuthidae; genus Thysanoteuthis; species Thysanoteuthis major. The sequence continues at coordinate 44,058,249 of OY735212.1, read as the reverse complement.
AACATCTTCAAACAAGATTCCGAAAAAATATTTGAACACCGATTGAAATGCAAACTTTTGAAAAATCACCAGCAACACTTACCTGACTGCTGTGGGGATGATTTTGGTGGAGTTGTCAGTTTCACACACTCTGGACTGATAGATGTTGTTGGGGGTGATGAAAATGTGATGGCAGGAGCAACCAGAGATGAATGAGAATGATTCAGTTTATCAGCAGGCATAGGACAAGGGTCAGTCTGCATTACAACAACTGGAGGCAGGGTTTTCACACTAGACATTAAAAAACAAAAAAATTTGATTAGAAATGAAATTTAAAGATTTTCAGAAAAATTGTACAAAAACTAGAAACATACCTGAGAATTGTCTCAAACTTTGAAAAGAGTCGTCAACATTCCAACTTTTGTTCGGACAATCTAATCCCTTTTTCTCATCCTTAATACTACACGATTTAAAATGTTTAAAACTATATATATTTCTGCTTTAGAGGTCACCATCTCCTAAACACAAAATTTTGTTTGCTGGCTGTGACCAGAGAATGTCAGCATGTTACACACATGTATCAGTTTCTTGTAAATAATCTGACCAGATACTTAATTAATAAGTTCAAAGTACCAAGTATCTATCTATGTTTTTCAATCAGTTATTTGTGAATTTCTCTATATTAGATCCTCAAATTTAATTTTCTTTTTTTAGTGACGTTACCTATATACATACATACATACCAACATGAACCCGGAAGTGAGAGAATAAATAGCCAGCAATTGAGATCTAATTAGATGACTTACAGAATGTGATGGAATACGTAAATATATTTTTACAGGGTAACTTTTCCGGAATGGGTAAATCATTGATGTTTACTGTATTTTTTGTTTATCTTAATCTCATTATGTTTTTTCTTCTATTATACCTTGTACAATTGGGTATTGAATTGAATAAATTTCTATAAAAAAAACAAAGAAGAGTTTTAATTGTCAGAACAAAAGTTGGAATACCAGAGAAAGCCTTCTTTTTTTTCTTTAGATGTTAGTTAAACTATATACATACAGTATATTATCTCTTTTTCCATTTTAAAATGTGTTTCTCAGTTATGTTCATCACAGTAAGAAGAATAAAATTATTTTGTAAATTATTTTCTTTCACATTTCCTTACAGATAAAATCAAGTTCAAACTGACCAGGTATCCATTTACATAAGGACTTGTGTGACTTTTTCTGATGGTTTCTCTGGCCATAACAATGGATACTTCAAGTAAAAGGTAATGATTTTGCTGATAAAAATATCTCCTACCCATCATTTAAAATAATTGAGTTTTCCAATCATAAACCCACAGATGAAATTGATGAGACAAACATTTATTTACACAACTGAGAGCTTTGAAATAGTGAACTCATAAGTCATACAGTAAGAGAACGCAAGAAAAGTGCGCAATCTCAACAGAAACATTGGTAGATTGTTTTAGCAAATGTATTATGGCCTCCTATATATATATATATATATATACACACACACACACATATATACATACGTACGTACACACTGACATAGAAACCTTGATTATACAAACAAGACAGGTGGGGTGTATTTGGTTCAGATAACTGATCCAATCATAATGAAGAAAACCATACCAAACATTATCACAAGACCTTGAAATCTCATCTGAAGAATAAGTTTCTCTCTCTACATATATATATATATGTTTCTTGAATGAAAAAAAAAAATCATCCCATAGAAATTCATATATATCCATTAATATTTCCACAGGTAAAAAACATTTCCACCTACTCATTGGTGCCAACTCTTTTTTCAGAGTTCTTTTGGTCACTTCCTGCAGATTTCTTTTTATTGTTAGCATTTTTACAATTTTCAGGCTTGGATTGCGTCGTGGCTGGTAAAGATTGCTTCTTGGACGGAGGAGTAACGATTTTCTGAAAGATCAATAACGTGGAATAAGTTCAGCTTTTTTGACATCATGTTTCATTACCAGTATTACTGATAATAAATTTCCAAAGTTTCTTAATAAAAGGATGCACAAAACGTCTATAATCCTAATAAAACTAACAAGACCTTTAATTACAAAAACTTTCAAATTCTAGCAAAATTACCAGGTTTATTCATGTACAATGTGAGAAATTGAAAAGAAAAAAAAAAATGCAGAGTTCAAATTATACAAGAGGGTAATACTTCGGCTTTTTGTTTATTCGTATCAAAAGTCAATTTATTGTTGGTAAATGAATCACTTGTCAATCTGTTGTGAAATCAATTTGTCAGTAGGACAAATCATCTCAAACTCAGAGAAATGTTCAACATAACGAAAATAAAACTAAAAGTTAATACATCAAATACTAAAATATATTTATTTTTCAACATAATCTCCTCCCTTTTCACACCTGTAGATCTACACCAATTCTGATATTTCGAAGTAAAGCTCAGTGCTTCTTCAAGTGAATGATATTGTACAAGCCGTAGCATAAATACACACAACGCACATCAGTTTGCTATACGACAAATCAAAAGCAACACAATGTCACAATTTGCAACATTGAACCTCAGAGTCAGATATCTAATGACAAATATGAGCAGCATTGATTCAGTCGATGCACCTATGTATTCATGTTTTTTCTCTTATATACGAAAATAGATCGCATTATACAAATAAATGTAGAAACAATAAACATGAAGTGACTGATAACAAACACATAACAGTTAAGTGTGATCCTAATAATTTAGGACTAATACAGCTGCACTAATTGAATAAAAAGAGATATATACTCTGTTCTTCTCAATTCTTATATACAAATATATAGTTTGCTACCACATTCTCAATTAAAACCATTCAGTTATATTTTTGGTCATTCATTCCTGAATAAGTACAGCAACAACATTAATTAGCAACGATTCTATTCTAGAACAAAGTTTTGTTGCCTCCATGATATTTATAAACAATTAGGTTGTTACATATGACATCTTCTTTGAATAGTGAAATAAAGGATGATATGAACAAGAAAATGAAGAAAATACTTCATCGAAATATGACCTTTTCCCAATAATCACCTCATCATTATATGTCATCTCTATAAGACTCTTTAGCTTTAGTAGTTACAAATTCAATAAAAGCGCAAATTATGGATTTTACCTATTATTAAACTTTTTATACAGAAGTTGAAATGCTTGAATAGATGATAATCTGGAAGAGAAAAGTCAGGTGCATATAAAGAATGGTACAATACTTCATATCCCGATTCTCTAAGCTTAGACAGAGGTGTAGGGTCTGTCACTGTCATGGAGCATTTCATTCAGTGTGGGACCCATTTTTCCAATTGTTCAATCTTTCCTATTACACCGAGATGATGCAATACAGTCACTGCTGAAGTCCAAGAGACTCTAGAAACAGCTTGAACCATAGTTCAGCAGTCATAATTCTTCATTAATAATAGGTTTGAGACTTCCTTATTATTGGTACAAACATTTGCAGACCTTAACCTAATGAACCAATGCTGAACAGTTTGCACTATAGTAGAGTTCACTCTTAATCCTTTGTTGATGTTTTCAACAGCTTGGGCAGCTTTGTCCTAATTTGAAATCATACTTGAAAATTAGTCTAACTTCTTGAGTAGACACCAGTGCTATTAAGGCCTCAACAGCCTTCAATAATAATGAATTGTATCTCTACTTACATTGATGTATACAAAAATGCAATTAAACAAGTAAGACTTCCACTCAACATAATTGCCTATGACATAAATAGAGAAGAAAAAAAAAAGACTATTCATTTGCAACAACCTAATAAAGGGATGTGTTCTTCTCCCACATCCCAGTGAGGTTAAAATAATGATAAAAGCAAATGAAATAAACATTGAAAAGAGAATGACTAAATAAAATGAAAACTAGTTCTGAATATTTTTCAAAGAGAACTTAGTATGGCACAAGACCTTTAATTTTGAATACCTTACCTTAAGCCAGGATGGAGCAGAAGGATGATCGGCATTATCTTTAGGAGCAACCATTTCCTGTACGCTTGTAAAGGTTGCATGGGGGAAATCCTCGGGTAACTTTTTAGTCAACTGCACCGACTATTAAAATCAAAATACAGTTTAAAAACATCAAATTAGTTTCAAATTTATAACATCGAAGTTGAATTGCAGGGAAAAGGGAAAGCCATTTATTATCATGACAGATGTTATCAAATCGCTTTTATCAAAATCAGTAGATCCCAAACCCTTTAAAATGAATTAGAAATTCATATCATGTTTTTATAACGTAAAGTTGTTTATAACAATGAATTTAATAACATAACAATAAATCATAATAGATATAAATTGTTTCAGTTTTTACATTCTTTGCTTAATGTTATCAGCAGATTATTGACTCAAAGATCTGCCCTAATTACTATAAGCAGCATCCTTCAGATTTTGAAGTAAAGAAAGAAAATTTGAATCTCTACCCAAGATAAAAACAATACCACTGCACAATATACAACACAATTTTCTTCTTTTAAGTCAGCGTCTCAATAATTGTTTCTGATTTCGATTTCAATTTCAGTTTAAAAGTTAAATCACTGCACAGATTAAAAATATGGATATATTGAATTTTACTTGAGAATTCTTGAGTAAAATTTGAATCCATTATGACTGGATAAGAAATGAATACAAATATTTGAAGTTTAAGGTTTCTGCACAATGCAATGGATAAAAACACTTCTAGTCAAATAACAAGCAGCAAAGAAAGTTTTTTACAAGTAAATTAGGGAAAATGAGAAATCATCAAGACAAATCATGACTTGTTACCTTTGCTGCAAAACATTAAACCCATAATTACACAAGCAGAAAGAAATTGAACAAATATTGATAAAGAGTAGGTATTCTCACAGATTTTTGCAAGATTGACACATGACCAAAAACCCATTTAAATTAGATATAAAATTCAATTCAATTTTCATCAATACTACCATTTAAGATGAGAAATGGAGAATATTCATGCAAAAAATCATCAGTAGTGACAAACATTTGTAATTTTATGGCCATTTGCACAGTCATACTTTGAAAGGGGAAAGATTATCTTCAGTTGTCATCACCTGTCACCTGTAAAAGGTCAGAGAGAATACCTAATGAAGAATTTAGAAGTTGACGTTAACAAGAATAAATATGATTTTTACAATTATCAGACAGATCTGGTAGCCAAGACTTCAATTTTTCAGAGTTTGTAACAATACATCTTTCCAGCTGACATGGGAACAAAACAGAAACTTCTCCACTTATCATCGATTACTTCATCATTAAACCCAATACACAGACCCTGAAATACTCAGAAGCTAATAAATAGGGGAAAAAAAGAATAAATTCTACAAACCTTAACAGCATTGTCTTTGGCCCTTTTGGAACGCAAATTCTTGATACGAGTCCTGATCTGCTTTTCTGTCTTGCATGGTAACAAAAACTGACGTATAAATTTGCATATCGTGTAGGATGTGAAATGACGGAATTGCTCAAACCCTAGTGCCAACAAACTGAAAAGAAGAATTACATTCATCTGTAACAGGGGAAGTAAATCAATTCATTTTTGGTAAGTAAATTCTTATTAAAAAATTCATAATAAGAGAAACAAATCTGCTTAAATGCCCCATTCTTCAAAGAACACAAAAAAAGATAATTTTTTATTGATATCCCTGATTCTCAATGAAAAAAACATTTCCATACCAGAATATATCACTTGTCATTATCTACTTCAAGGTAGATGCAAATACAAAGCCAAAAGCCCTCCCTGACGAGATTTTGAAATTGTAGGGGTTTTTGAACAGTTTCCTTTTTTGAGAACGTTACTGAATGAAGCTTGATCTCCACCCATCAAGCACCAAACAATGGTCTACATATTCAGATCTAATCATTTAATCAATCAGAAAATTGCTTAAAAACTGCAGTCTCTTTTCTACTAAGCTGAGCTCAGTCAGGCACAAGAACAAATAGGGTTACTTGGTGTTGCATCAATCTTTCAATAGGAGACGGTCTGGCAGCCTTGAGAATAAAACATTTGAAATCCTGGCTTTTCACCTGGGCCTGAACACTGACTAACATACAACCATCTCAATAAAGCAGGTAAGCCACAAATGAAATGCTTCATTTTGTTATTACTACACATGTTATTCATTACTAGAAGCCAAAAGTCAAGCCCTAACAACCCATATACAAACCTGTTATTGATAAAAGGAAAAATGAATACAAAAGATTGTTGTTACTTACTAGTCTTGTGAAGGATAGAATGTACACTTGTTTCTTCTGTACCCTTTTGGTCGCATATTTACCACAGGAAGGAGTTGAGGGTACAAGAAACACGAGTTATTACTGATGAGACTTTTTAAAGAAGCCGGTAACTCTAAAGGAAAAAAAAAATTCAAGAAAAAAAATGAAAATGCCGTACTTATTGTTAAACATATCACAAAAATGATTTTTAAATTGCTATCAGCATCTTGACTTCAAGAAAATTCTCAAATCATATGAGCAAAAAATTATTCCAAGACGAATCAGACCTGAATGGAAATATTAGTTGTAGTTAAATGTTTACCTATATTTGCTCAATTAAACCAAAACCAATATATTCAACATTCACAATCATTGATGATTAAGTCATTTTTCATAATAAAGAAAATATTGTCTAGAATTTACAGAACATTCCATGATTAGTTCAGAAAACCGACTTCAATATTTGCTGAAGATGTTACAACATTTCAACTGATACATTCAAGTCTTCAGGTGTCTCGCACATAAAGAAAGACAGAAATCTTTTTCTTTTTTTTTCAAAGAACAAGATTATAGATGATAAACCTGAAAAGGGCTGTACAATAGATTGACTGAAACACTGTAGTAGCATCAGCCACAGAAAGAATGAATTTGACTGTCTGAACAAAATCAAATACCTAATGATATAACACACTATTGTTTCTTTTATCTTTAAATGCTTGTTCAAAGACTTTGTACTTAAACATGACAAAATCTACATTTGATGCTATTCAAACGTTCATAATAAAGTCTACCAAAATAATATAAGTGTTTTAATCATTTTGACAAGACAAAATTTGTAACCAAGTAGTATTACCTTTGGAATTGTCCTCTTTACCAAAGTTTTGACCTTTATGAGCTTCTATCACCTGCAAAGAACTCTCCAAGTTGCAAACTCTGAACACTGACTTCTCACCAGCCAAACTATTGTTACCAAAACGATGCATCTCATTCTGTAAAAACAAACATTGATTTTTCTTATGGCTTCACAATAACAAACATCTTTGGAAAATGAAGGGAGGCTAATCTATCCGAACAAATTTGAGTATAAATTGAATTAATTATCTTCCTTGAAAATTAAAAGTTGGTACAAAGAATAAATTCCCTTTTTAATCCAAAATTATGATTATTTTTATCTTTGTTCAACAGACCAATGTTTGTTAATTGCAAATGCAGCTAGCAAAAAGGGTATTTTAAACCTCTTTTTGCAAAAGTAGCTCTGAAAGAATGAAAACTTTTTCAATTGCAATACAGCATATGTCGGTAAAGTTATCAGAAAGAAAGCATCCAACTTTGGTTGTTTTCTACTATTGTTTCTTTAACTACAAAAATGTTCATAGTAAGAGACAATTTTCCAATCAATTTTCGTTCATATTCAAGTTTGCAGGCTTTCTTTAAACTTCTGTATCAGTAGATACCATTTTGAATGTTAAGGATTGCAGAATTATTTAGAGAATAAAGTAAATATTCAGAAATCACAGATGATAATAGGATTTCTAAGTCAAAACAAAGCCAATTGCATTGCCTACTTTTTTAAATGTTTATATCCAAAAAAGGAGGCGAAAGAAATCCCAAAATATCTCATTTTTCAAAAAAATTATCTAAAGGGGAAAAAAAAAAAAAAAAAATCATCTAAAATTGAGGCAAAGAAATATCCAGAAATATTCAGATGTTCAAGGAAATCATTTGAATATACACTACATATTATTGTCTTCACTCATTGCATGCTTTATCAAATGAAATATGAAAAGAAACCACCAAAAATTTCAGGACGGTGTAGTGAAAACACAAGTTGTTTTGTTTTTTCTTTTTAATTTTGATGTTTTGGCCTTCAATGCATCAGAAATCCCAGAAGTCATTGTCACAATTATACAAGGTGTAGACCCTGTGCAGCAGTTTCTTCATCAGGCTACATAAAAAAACTGAGCCCTTTCAACCAGAAAAATGAGTGAGACTAGGTGATAACAGCTCACTCATACTCTTTACAGCCTGACTTGAGATGATCTTCAGAAGACTAGAACACAATGAATCAGAATAGATGGCGAAAACCAAAGTAAACTCAGATTTGCTGACGACATCGTCCACTTTGCTAAGAATTTTCATGATCTTCAAATAATGCTAGATGAACTATATAGCAAAACAAATGTCATGGACAACAAATATGTTGGGGACAGACAACAATCAAGGACAATGGGTATCCATGAAGTCATCAAAAGAAGAAGAAATAAAGCAAAGAATCACACTGGGTTGTCAAGCTTTCAGTAGAGTAAGCTCAACTTTCAAGAACACAAAAATCCCACTAGTACAAAAAAAGAACGTTATACAACCGATGAATTCTATCGCCAGTCACCCATGGAGCTGAAACATGGAACCTGACCAAAAAATTGACCCTCAAACAGAGAACCATGCAATGTGCACATGAGAGAATCATGCTCAACTTCACATGGAAAGATGGTTAGATAGCACAATAAGTGAGAGAAGACAGGAATCCGAGATATCATAGAAACTCATATGGCAATGGGCTGGTTATTTTGTAAGAATGTCAGATAACCACTGGACATCACAACTCACAGTATGGATTCCCAGAGATCATGTGTGAAATTGTGTACTGGCTCTGCAATGTCCATGATAGAGAGGTTTGGTGAATCTTGGGTAAGGTCTATATTTAACAACCGACACTAAAAGGCAGATGATGATGACCTTCATTTCATCAGGAAATTTTTCACTTTTGAGAAATATCAAGTTTTGAATTCATGTCTCAGTTATTCAAAAAATGAAAAATAGAAAAAGGAAAAAAAAGATTAAGCCAAAACTATAATAATTGCAGAAAGTAAGAGCCCAGTTTAGCCTTATAATTACATTTCAAACAGAACCCCCCTTCATAAGACCTTCAAGAGACTTTTTCAAAAAATCCTACGAATTTCTAGAAGGTTCAAGGATCTAATGGATTGAAAAGTACCTAATTGAAAAAAAAAAAAAAAAAATCTCCCTTGAAAATTGGGAGATTAAAAAAAAATTGAATCTCAAAATGAGTTTCCAGTTTTCCAGGTAAAACCATAATTTTGAAAAATGTTTTTAAGGTCGGCATTCATAACCTGACCAGGATATTAGTACTATATGATTTTACTATATACATTAATGTGCTTCTGAAATCTAAAATACCTACAGGATATATAATATCCAGCTACCCATAGGATATATAATATCTAGCTCATAACTAAGATTATTCAAAAGTGATCTGATAGGTTTTTCCTTTTGACAAAAAAACTTCCAAATAAGATCAGTTATTTATCTAAAAGCAGTCAGACAAGTTCATCCAAGATTCAACATTTCATTTCAAAAAGCAAAAACAACTACATCAAATTCTGCCATACAAATTCTGAATAAGACATCAGATAGTGTTCATCTTCACCAGAATTGTGAACAATTTTGAAATCTGAGGATTATTTATAATGAAGAAAAAATACAAAATCTTTAGACCAGAATATTGCACACTGATGAGTTTGAATTCAATTCTCTTTTTTGTAATATAAAGAAAAAAATTCAAATTTGCTCTATGACAAGTGCAAATTAGAGAAAATTAAAGTCAGTAGTTTGATTCCAACCAGCAGATAATAGTTTATCAAACAATCAATTTCTGGCAGAAAAATAAGAAAACGAAAGTAAATGTTCTACTCACTAGCAACTGGAGGGAATTTGAGTGTTCAGCAATATATTCAACCCGATTCTGTGTCAACAAAATCATTTGACTAAGAAGTTGAACGTGCTGCAAGAAAAAGATAGAAATTAAATGACAGTAAAAAATATTTCCTAAGTTTGAATCATTTTAAAAATTTCATTTTAAAGAAGATACTTAAAGAATGATTCCAATTCCTAGAAAACGAGCAAGAGCAAAAGAAAAAAAAACACCAGTGAGTGAAATAAATAATATCTAACTTTTTAAAACATAACAAAATTTGACAGCCAACTTCACATGCTTGTTACCTGTTTAATTTGTTCTCTGATGATAGCCCCTTGTTCAGTGGTGACCATGATACTAATACTGGTCGCTGGCCCACTTGCACTGAAGTCCACACTAGAAAAACAAAAGCAAAAAGTGTCAAAGCAAAAATTTTCATAACAATTTACACACTTCTTCTCGTCTTCATTTCATATAATTAAAAGCATCCCTTTTGAGTAGTTCAACCGGGTAAATTTTAAACTAGGCATTCGTACAATTGAGTGAGCTTGTAGTACATTTCATCTAAGAATTGGAGTTGTTTCATAGAGTACTCAAGAGTAACAAGTCAGCATTTTAAGGGCTCTCAAAACTCTATTTGTAGAAGCAACTGATAAATCAAGCTGTACACCATTAAAGAAAATGAATGACTGTTTCACAATGAAAACTATATGAATATTTTCCAAATTTTGACTACTCACTTTCATTTTTAATTCTTAATTTTTTTAGTTGCTTCTTATCAAAACTTTCACAGGTCATTATTCTACGGCTGTAAGTGAACAACATGGATCAGTAAGAGCGGCCGGCATTTACCAAGCTTCCCTGAGGTAAGAAGAACACAAGTTCGAATCTCACTGAGAGCTTATCTTTCATTTCTGATCTGTGATGTTTACTCACCATAGTAGAAAAACGACCAGAGTTAAAGTTGCAATAAAAAGCAACAAACAAAATCAAAATTAAAGAAAATGGTAGTCTAACATTAATAATGTTTGAGAATACTTCATTTAATAAAAATAAATAATTAAAGACATAAGGATTACATTCCAAAAGATTTTTTATAAGTTGACCAAAGGATAAAGATAATCTTGGAATTACCACAAATACAACTGTCTTTCTCATCAAATTCAAACTTAATTTTTGTCCCCAGCAGAAAAAGAACCACCGGGGACTATCATCTACTATAAGCATCTCTTGCCTCTTGTTGTCATGTATTTTTCTCTATTGGATAACTTCATTATTCCTTAATATATTTCAATGAAATGTGAGTTTGTGGAGAGATTCTACAAGGGGATGGTGAGTTATGGCTGACCTGATTGTTTATTTATGTATTTTAAGTAAAATATTTTGTTTACAATTGGGAAAACTTCTCAAATCTAGACTAGTTTTGCCCAAGTTTAGCTTTTGAACCGATTAGAATGAAAATTGTTACACAATTCCTTAGATACCTAATAACTGAAAATATATCTTTTTAAGAATTTTATGATCTGAATTAAATAAAAATATTTTTTTAAGAATTAAAAAAAAAAAGAAGACAGGTAACAATCCAAATAATCGACTTATTACCACCCTCTCAAATCCAACAGTTTCATGCTAGGGACTTTTATGCATTTAAGATTTTTTTCTAAATGAAGGATGCATTTTCCCTTGTTCTAGTTGTTTTGCTTTTATGAGACAAAAAATGAAGAGAAAACATTCAATAGATTGAATGGATTCATTTCTACTTACTTCATTAAAGGAGGTGGTTGGATGACAGTCTCCTCTTCTTCATTCCCATCATCATTGAACAATTCAACCAATAAATTGTGGAGTTCCTTTTCTGAAAGATTTGTAATTTAATGTTATTAACATTTCCTGAATGCACAGAATTCAAATCATATTTAAAATAAAATCAGATGTACAATTACCCAGCATGAAAATAGATGGCTAAAGATAGAAAGATGTGACTGTGAGGCGTATAACAATACTTACTGGTCACGCGTACACTCCGATCATCGCGAAAATCCTCATCATCTAGGCACTCTTGCTCAGCTTCAGCTAAGTAATTATACTCTGGATCATTTGTTTCATCATCAAGAGTCTCAGTTGTGTCTTCCACACCTGAAATAACAGAGATTATATATAGATAGAGAGAGAGAGCTTATAGTAATCACTCTGAGACGGTCTTTTAGATGATGATAACAGAAGCAAAAGATTAAAAAATTTAGACAATTTATATTCATGACTATGTTATTAAATTAATTACAATAAACAACTTGACATTATGGAAAAATTACTATGAAATTTATTTCAAATAAAGTGTTTGTGACTTACTAAAATCGATAACAATAATCGTTTGATAATATCATCCATGATTATAATGAACAACTTCCTGTCCATAGTAAGTTGTTATATATACATATATATATGTGTATACACACACACACATAGTATGTAAAGGTAGGTGAACAACAAACAAATGAAAAAGAACTTCATAAAGCATTTGAATTTAAAACATTCAAATACAGCCTTTGTTAATTGATGCCAGTAATATGGATAGTGTAAAGCTATAGTGGCATATAGTGAGTTAGGGTTTCAAACCAGGGTGTAATCAAATAAATAATGGATATTTCCTTCATTGAAAACATAGAAGTATATTCATCATTATTTGCCCGTGTATAATGGTAGTTAATCACATGCTGTCAGGTATACTGAAAGCGTTACACACACCAAAGGTAGATATGAACAAGGTTATAAATATTATGTGGCTTAACAAGAATTTTGAGTTTACAGTTACAATTTCTAATCATAAGGGAATTAAAAAGAAGAGTCACATTTCTAATATTGATTGACTATCATTCTGATGATGTACAGAGATTTGCACTATTTGCACATGAATGTTTCCAATATGGAGGGGTCATTGCATTGAGATGATCTCATTCTCTCAGCCTACAAGATTATTTCCCAGTGATATGATGAAACGTCATATCTGGCAGCCATTTTGACAGTAGGAGTTACCAGAGAGGGGGTAAAGTTTACCACCGTCTGCCTCAAGTTCCTGTTTTTTTTTGTTTTTGTTTTTTTCATCAGAGTAACTTTCTCTCAGTTGGACTGCCTTACAGGGATGAGGGGCTCCAACTTCCCTACTATTTATGCATGGGGAGGACAAGTGGATTCATACCTTTCCCAAGGGTATGACATGGATATAAAGAGACTTGGCCACACGACAAATTCACCAATTCTGTCAGCTGTGCCAGTAACTGTTATGCCACTCAGCACTTCCTTTATATGAAACCAAACACAGACTAGAGAGCACTCAGAGAGTACATACCTACGCCATTGTCAGGAGAAGTAATTGTGCTTGGATCCGTCCCAAAATTCAACTTCACTTGTGGTCTATTGCCCACCCTTCCACAAAATTTAATTGAAAACCTATGGGTATATCATATGAAATGTAAAAGAAAAAAAACGGAAAAAAATCCCTTGATTAAATATAATTTCCTGGATTCGCCCTAAAATTTAACCCCTCCCTACTTGGCCCGTTGCCCACCACTACACTACAAAATTTAATTGAAACTTATTGAGTACTTTTAGAGACAGGCGGAAAGATGCAACTGAATACATATACTTCTCTCACTTAATTGGCAAAGGTAAGAGAACAATGACAACCATAAGAATATGAAAAGAGAATTTACTTACATTCACTTTTTGTTAAGGACTTCAAGAATTCTTGCCAATCTTTATCATTACATTCAGTGTCATACATATCTTCGGTAATATCAGGAGCGACGAAATGTGCCTCCAGTTCCATCAAAGACGTGTCATGTAGAGGTAATTTTGAGCGAGTGCGTCGTGCTATCGTCTCCTCAGTTTCATCATCCTAAAAAGCCAAGAGAAAATACAATAGAATGAATGTACCTATTTGCAAAAGAATTCAATAGAAAAAAAAAAAAACACAAAAAATTACTTTTTTTTTTTCAATTTTCAAAGAATATAATTGATTAGTTGCTGATCAATTAGTACCATTCATGCTGGAGTAGAGGATAAGCAGTTTAGAGGGTGAGGAATTTATTTTTTCCAGTGCTCCTGCCCATACCATTTTGCTCCATCTAAAAAATGTTTTGATTCTTGGAAAAAAAAAAAAAGAAGCTTTCTGGGGCCTTATTTTGACTGGGGCCTATATTCTCCAGAACCTGGATGTTTATCGACGGGTTTTAGTTTTTTTGTTTCTTTGTTTTCGTTTTTAACTCAATTTCAGTGATGTCATGATAAGAAATTATTCTAAAATGGTATCATTTTTTTTCTTACATGATTATGATTTCAAATCTAGATATTTCTCGTAGAGTCAAAATTGGTCAACTGAATACATACAATATAAGTAGAGAGACGATTATGATTTATGGTCATCATGTAATAATAAAACTAATAATGATGAATGGTGCTAAAACAATTAAAGTAAGCAGAAAATACTAACCTTCTTTTCTTCATCTTCATTAAATGACATATTGAGTTCCTCTGTCACTTGTGAAAGTGGAGACTTTAGTAAAACTGAATTGGATGGGGAACAGAGAAGAGAAGAATTGACACTTTCGGTATCATCATCACTTTCACCCTGAAAAAGACAAAAACAGATTGATAGAGCGAGAAATTTTTCATCTATAAGAGGCAATAGAAATAAATGAGGGTTTCCAAAAAGTAATAGAATTTCTGATGTTTCAAAAAGCAAGTGTTGATTTTGCTAAAATACAAAAATAATTACTTGTCTATATTAGCAAGGCTCACAAATGAAAATATTTGAAGTTTTAGTTTTCAATTAAAGAAATATTGTGCTTTAATCAATTATAATGAAGTTTAAAAAATTAGCTGCTATCATATTGCAAATATTTTCCTATTCGATGCAATATCCTTGATATTCTTAAACCAGTTATCAAATCCTTTATAATGCATAGCAGACAACCTTAAACTCAGAATCCGGAATTTTGTGAAAGGGATTCTCAGCTCTTGTCCCTGTTGAATAGTAGAAGCCACATTGGGTTGAACTCGGCACTTGCCTGACTAATACATTCAGTCGACATGCCAATGTACACAGCTTCTTTGATTTTTTCTGTTTCCAACAGCATTTCCTGTTTATGATCCCTATTTCTTTATCCAAAAAACCCTTTGAATTTTCCTGACCCTTCTCAAAACTATAGACAAAGTTTGGAACGTTAATAACTCTTTCAATGTTATAGACAATAGACATAAAAATTGTGTAAGCCTTTTATTCTGAGAAGCGACTCATTGAATAGAGTCAGTTTTAAAATCAAATCGCAACTATTTTACACCAAAGAATTTCACTTCATGGAACATGAATGCATAATGCTTGAATTTGATGTTTGTAAGATTTGTTGTTTTTCATTTTCATCATTCAAGAACAGCTTCAACAAGTTCAAAATTTTATTCCTTTTAAAGAACCAGATCTAACCATGATCTAACCTACTTAGTAAACAAAACTAGGTCTACAATTTCCACAAAAAACAAAAAAAACATGACTCACTGCCACAAAGTTGAACTTAACTTCTACTCCGACTGAAGATGATAACTACAACTTTTGTATCATGCATAAAATAAATCAAAAAATTATAAAAATATACTTTTTGTAAAAATGTATTCATTGATTAGTATCAAATAAGCAGGTATGTATGGGTAGAATAAATGTTGACTAATATCTAAGAATGGAAAAAGCCTGTGTGCATATATGTATGATACATTTTCTAAGCCTTGTCAATTTAGCTCAGCCAGTAACACAGCCTCCTGGCAATCGGTTGGTCAGGAGTTTATATCACGGTAGGGAAATATGAGTTTTACATATTGGTTTACAGCCCTCATTTTAGTGAGGATTGTTCTTGTGACAGTAGGAAAACAAAGTCAGCTTGATAAAAAGAAAGATATTCATCACATGAGCTGTAAATGGTTCACTTACCTCAGCAGTAACATCTTTATCCGGATTATAATCATCATCCTCTTCATCTTCATTAAAAGGAATATCCAGAATGCTGACCTTACTCTCCGAGTTCGACTTTGTGGAAGGCAAAGGCCATGGCGTAATTCCCTAAATCAAGTAATAAAAATCAAGATAAGTTTCATTATAGCAAAAAATGTTTTAATCTTCACAGTATAAAGAAATCTCAATAACTTTCTAATCCACAACTTTTTCTTTGTGTATGTGATGAAACCTCAAAACCTACCTGAACATTTTTCATGAAATTTTACAATATCCTAAAACATCTTATGCTTCTTTTATCTTTAAGGTCTTGAAGTTCAATTAGGATAATACTGAATTAAAGAGAAGTGTTAACATGATATTCTAAGAAACCTGTCATGGATACTAGATACTGCTCCGGGGGATAAAAAATCTATATAAAATGTATCTGTTGCTGACTTCCCCTAACAACTGGTTTAAATAAGTCCATCTCTTCTTTTACAGTAATTAATGTCATTTTTTTTTAGAATTCACATTCAATTTCATCAGCATACCAAAAAAGGAGCTGATGAAATTTAAACCTAATCAAGTCAGCTAGGTAAATTTGTTATAGTAAATAATTAGCATTTTAGTCCATAGTCTGGTGCAATACTTTCTGTTTAAATAACTGCATAAAACAGCAGTAAGATTGTCAATTGACTTGTTGGCTGCCACGGATGAGATAACGCAGCAAGTTGTCAGTCCAGTGCTACGGACAAGATTAACTTGTCTTACAATAATGTGTTATTCTTTTTTCGTTTTTTCACACAAACATTGATGAATATACCAGGAAGAGACATCAAAATGCACAGATTTTTGAACAGACAAAAAATGAATTGTTAAAACAAATCAAAGTAAATCATAGTATGTAGTATGAAATGACCCAGCTCTTTTGTGAGTATGCATGCACACTTTAAACTTACATCAGCTTTTTCTAAAACTTCTTTGATTTTTGATCTCGTCATTTTTGGTTCATAAACAGCTTCTGTGAGTTCCCCTTCAACTTCACCAGCAGATTTCAGAGTATTGTTCATCATGGCAACAACATGTTCATTTGTAATGACAGTCTGGGAGAGAAAAAGAATCATTTTAGAGTTATTCACAGAGAAAGAAGCATATCAACATCTAAATAGGAATAGAATTCATGTATATTTATTTTGTATATGCCAATATTTTTTTTCACCTTGATGCACAGAGGTTTATCTTTCTTGTCTAAAGCATTTGATTATTTTGATGGTCGACCCAACAAGGCTATTCATTTTGCCGATTTTCAGCCCCAGAAGACTAATTTAATGAACAAGTATGCTGTATTTATTCAAAAAAACTTATGCAACCAAGCATTCCATCATCAATAATCATAAAACTTTCTGAATGACTTCCTACTGTGGACTGGTTTTCATACCTTATACCACAACTCCCTCAAAAGAAGGTGTTAAAATTGAATGTAAGAAAAATCAGTAGGAAATCTGTAGCCATTGTGTACACTACAGGATTAGCTTGAAAAGATAGGTTCTGATTAATGCAGGCTTTGATTTAGTACAGTTAAAGCATAACAGCACAAATAAAAGTAACTGAGTGAATGCTGAATACAAAACCACATCAAATTATAAGACTTGAATAGTGCCATTTTGAACTGAGGGAAATTTTTTTGAATGGATCGAGAGCAATGAACAAAGTATACCTATGGTTTGCCAGTAACAAGTATCTCAAATACAGTCTAGTAATTATGTGATTTTAAAAAATGATAAGAAATTAACTGTACAAATATAGTAGCAAACGTCTTGCTGCTATTTACTTTACTTAGAAATTACAATAAAAAGTGTCTTGGGACCTTATTCCCATCATGCTATTAGTCAATGCCAGCCACCTGTAGGCCAGCAAAAGACTTGGTAAACCCTCCTGAACATTCATTTGTGAAGACAAGCCATGACACCTTGAGTCAGAAGTAGTAACTCACTTTACCATGTGTATAAACAGATGATTCCCTATCTTACCTCAATCAAACAGATGAACAACAGTTATAACAGACTTCTGAATGGTACTGAAGCCTCAAATCCTAAACTACGATAATAAAAGGAAATCAATGATAGAAGCCTCAAAGAACTTACATGAAGAATGCTTTTTACATTCATAACACTGAGATTATTCTTCCGAGCATTCTCTTCTAATCTTCTGTCAATCTCAAATTCAAAATCAGAACTGCAATCGATTTCCAAATCTACGTCAGAGGAAGAATCTGCAGAATCTGACAATTTTGGTTCACTTCTCTTTTCCAACTTCTCGGGTCTTTTGTATTTTTTTGTCCTGAAACAAAAAATAACAATAACACAATCAAAGATGACATCTTTTTTTCAAATTCATCAGCTTTCATCTTCAAGAACAACGAGAAATGATATTCCAAGTGAAAACTACTTGTTTCTGCGCAATGATTTTCTTCTAATTGTCTGTTACTTTGATATTTACATTTTGCAATGTGAAAGAAAAACAATAAAATTGAACAAATGGCCAATTCTGGCTGTTGCAAGTATATTGCAACTTTAATTATTCCATTTTACTTGTTGTTCCACCATGTTAGAATCACTATTGAATCCTGAGTATTGAAGTAACCTGTGACAGTGGATGAGGGGATAGAAAGAATGTCACAAATACAAAAGATACACAAGTAGATATAAACAAGTGTATTGACACATAAGAATTTTTTTTATACATTTTGTATTTGATATTCAGAAAATCCTTTTAGCAATGAAATAAATCAGAATATTTTCTATCATAAGTTAAAACTTGACTTTGTCAATCAATTCTGACCCAATTTCCAGTGATATCAGAAATGATAAAAATGATTTACAAACTTGACAAAAATTGGAAATTAAATTCTTAGATGAATGCAAAGGTTCCCGATGAGAAAAAACAGTTTTCAAGAACGCATTGACTCTAAATTTCAAAAGAGTACAGGGAACTTTAGCTCACATGTAAGACATCCGTTTTCAACGAGATCAAAAAAAATAAAAATACCAGCAGAAAATAAGTGTCTTTTCTGGTATAACTATCATTGAAAGAGTAAAAAAGAAAAAAAATTAATAATGAAAAACTACAAAGTATAACTACTTACCCAAGTTTCCTTTTCTTGAGCATATTTCTGATGAACATCCCTTTACGTTTCCGATCCAAACGTTTCTCTCGATCAGATTTATAAATCTGTGTTGCAAGTTTCCCACTTTCTGCATTGAGAAAACTAAGTTCATCACTGATGAACTGAAAGTCAGGCTGTGACTGGAAGGTGTCATCACAACCGACCTTGACAATATGGCCAGCTTTGGTATCAGCAGCCACTGACTGTTTATTCGAAGATGATGATGTGAAATCTCTCATTGCAAGCTGCTTTCTAAAAGATGACAGGGTTCGGTGTTTAGTTACTCTGGCAGAAGCAGAAAGACTAACAGGAAGACTCAATTTCCTTCTGGCCGTACCAATTGGTTTTACTGCGGAGCAGTTGAAGTTTCCTTTAACACCCCGAATTTTAGCCAACTTGGAAGACTTGTTCTGTTCAACCTGCGACGGTTTTTTGTTTGCTTCATTAACTGGCTCTTTGGAAGGAGATTTCAAACTTGACAGGCATTTTGATTTCGCTTCTAACAATGCAGATTCATCAACATTTTTCACAATGTTGGCAGGTTTGTTTTCTGATTCGCTGCTGGTCTTGCTCTTTAATTTCCCCTTTATTTTAAGAAATTTGTCACTGCTACTTCTCTTGGCTTCGGTTTCGGAATCTAAATCCTCAGCTGGCTTCTCTTCCTGCCTGTCTGCTTTTTTCATCTCCTTACTCTCGTCCTTCGCCGAAACGTTTCTCTCGGCAAAAATCCTCTCTTTCTTACAACTTAAGTTCAAGACAGAGAGGTCACCTTGACTGTCCGCTTTCTCATCACTGTCCACTTTTGACAGCTGCTCATTGCAGCCTGTACTCAATCTCTCAGCATGGCTACCCTCCCTGCCGGACTTTTTGGGATGTCCCATCTCGTCTTCTTCTTCGTTGCTACCCATGCTGTTCGGATGGATAATTTTTTCATATGTCTGTTTTTCACAGAAGATTCTCTTGTACCCAGGTAGCTTCAATTTCTGTTCATGCGAGGATTCATGAATCGCGATAATATCCTTAGTTATTTTACACAAGAGGCTTGTGTTTTTCTCGACTTCCATCTCGCTCAAAACCTTGCCTTTGAATCTTACATCTTTCTCGCTACTCTTTGCTTTCACCCTTTTGTTTATTGCGTATTTACTCAGCTTCTGCATCTGCATTTCATCAGTTCTTTCTTACGAATCATAATGAGAAAAATTTGAGGAAAAATCAGAAATAAAAATTCAAGTCATGACACCAGATATCGTTTGAGGAAAAATTTCCATCAGAATCAAAAGTTCCTTCAACCAAGTTTCATTCATTGTGGAATTGTGAAATTATCAAATTATCCAAAACATTTCAGGTATTTTAATGAATCAAAATTTAGCAGGATTCCTGTCTGGTCGACAATAATATTCACTGTTATCTGCACAAGGAAAAAAAGATTTTTCATTTAAATAAATTGTAAGACAATAGGATAATGATTAATGAATATATAACGACTAAAATAAATAAAATTCATCATAGTTCCGCAAGAAAATTATCTGAAGAGAAATGAAAATATTGTTTATTTGCAATAATAACTCAATAAAGAATTTTTTTTTCAAATTATAAGTTTTCCTAAAAAAAAAATCATATAGAAAATCTCCTTTGTTGAAACTAAAAGATATGATCAATCATTATTATCGATAATATTGATGATAATATTTATAAACGACAAATAATAAAAAAATCAATAGAGTCAAAGTAATAAGTAAAAGCAAAATTTGGGCGATTTTGTTACGTTAAAATTATGTATAAATGATAAGAATTACCCATTAAAAAATGAACATTTTATTCACAAAAATTGTTTTATTTCGTTTTATAATTTTTCACAGCCCAAAAACAAGCAAAAGAGAAAGAGCAAATAACTGTACTTGGTATTGTTCACGCAACGCAGATTTACAGAATCGGGAAGAAATAACAGAGAAAACAACAGCTATTCATACATATATCTGTTTACATTATAACTTAACGATACAAAAGTTCGAAAATATTTCAAAAGCCTAGAGTGGATCTTTCAAAAGAGGCCTATAAAAGCTGATCCCTTGACGCAACATGAAGAACAGAGAAAGCTTCAACGATTACATACCGTGGGTTCTCGATTTTTAAAACTAAAATACACAGCTTGGGCCTTTGTGCAACATTTTGCTCAATGCTTGAGTCTTACTTTTTATTGGGCATGAAATGGCTCATCTCGGCCATTAAATAATTTTTAATGATTAAGCAAGTAAAAATCTAGGAAGAGATATGATCATTATGTAAAGGAAGGCGACAAATCGTATTGGGATAATACTGATACAAAGAAGCTTATTGAGAGGAAGAAGACTTGTCTGTGTATTCGTATTAAAATTGTTCTTCAAACAGAACTTTTCGTTTAGATCCAAATTATTTTAACCAGTCTGATTCCGAAGTGATACCATTTTTTCGGATACATTTCCACAGACTATTGTCGCTGTCTTGTATCATTACAAAGAAGGAGGGCTTCTATCAAAGTAGCAGTAAAACACTATGATACAAGTCTTTTTAAACAAGTTTTCTTAAGAGTCTTGCAACATAAAGAAGTAAGTAACAACGCATCCTAAAGACCAAACTTATACATTGTGTTCCTATTCAGATAAATGACGGGATTCCTATACGAGAAATTGGGATTTAATCGAGTCATTATAGGGGGGAAAGCTTCCCCTTCTTGTGCCCTGACGAATGATCATACAGTTTGACATAACACGAAAAAGGGTATCATCAACAATACACACACGAAATGCCTCGGTTAATCTAATTGCAAAGGAAAAGAAATGAAAGTTAATGATCAGAAAATCAACAACTCCGTCACCTCAAGCAGTTACCTTAATCGATGCGAATTTAGAATGTCAGTAATAGCCTAGGGACACAGAAAAACTAAAGAATTCTCAGCTTTCTAAATTGTCCACCATTTTTTCTGTTATTCCACTGCCGCCACTGATTCAAAACGAGGCTGGGTAAACATCACGGTGAAATTCGGTGACATTTATTGCTATGTTCTTTATATAAACATATTCCGAGAAAGTGTTATCGTTCTTTTTAACTATCAATATTCATTAGCTTTTATCCATTTTCTATTTCACTCGAAATGTACCAGGTCACCAATAATTCATATTCATTATGTCCTGAAGTATTGTTAATCAAAATATCATCTATTAAAGGTGTGATTAAAATATAGAGAAATGTTTTTCTGACTCTAAATGTTCTCAAGAAGAATAAACAACCTTCAGATAGAAATGTAAGACCTTCGTTGTAACACAATTGAAATAAAACTCAGAAAAATTTTGTTAAAAGTGAAATCCGAATTCTCTCTGAATTATGTGAAATAAAGACGAACACAGTGCGCAAACCGAATTTTGTATGATGAGTCTTTAATGAAAGCTGAAATGCTTTATTTCTTTCTACCCTGTATATATTTCTTTCTCTCTTGTTTTGTTTACAAAAATCTTCTTTTTTTCCAATTAAGATGTTTAATTTTGCTGCCATGTTAAAGCCGGACGAAGAAAATTCCTAATGGCATCTTGAAAATAGAAATAAAAATTTTCAAGTGAAACATTTTCTTCGTTTTTTCTTTAAACTAAGACAGGGTACAACTCAAGTGATGCAGTCCCTAAAATGGAATGCGGTTTGTTCGACAGAGCTTGTAATATTGCTTCATTTTCTAATCTCGTACTAAAGTCATCATAATAAGCAATACGTCATGGTTTAGGTTAGGGATAGGGATAGGGGGACGTTTACCAGTAGGGGTAAGATTAAAAGTGGGGTTAGATCATTCGGGACCGCAATCATTAGAATATGAGATGCAAAAATAAAGCGATACAAGCTCTAGGGACCACATAACTTAACTTGAACCCATCAATAGTCACCTTTACTACAAGGATTTATCAATTATTTGGGTATTTTGAGTGATTGTTCTGTTCAAAAGTATTTTTTCAAGGTTCCAAATACTGGAAATATATTTGTAGCGTTTCTCAAAATTAATTTCTCTTATAAATTTGTGCATGCAAATGATCTTTGAAGACAATGCATCTATTTTCATGGTCAGCGAACTATAACTAAAACAAATTGCTAAAAAGGCCAACACTATAAAAAACAGAGAATAGGTATTCACTGAAAACAATACCTATTCATTGAGGTTGACATTCGTCCATATTTCTTCCGCTATTTAGGTCACGAAATCATCATATTGAAAGAACGTTTCAAATTCTTCAAAAGCTCACAAAATTATCACATCTGCTTCAAGGTTACATCGCTAAATGAAATTCGATGATTATAAAATATCATTGACGAAGCTAATAATCACAATGATTTCACAAAGTTGTTTTGAAATTATTACTCTCCAACAATGTAGTGCATATGGTTGAACCAAACAATTATTTTCCTTGAATCGAGAAAAATAAAATCAAGACGAAAATATATCTCACAATTTCATGTATTATTCCTCTTTTGAAGAACAAATCAATGAAAGGTAAATTAAAGTAAATAAGATGATAAGAAAAGAAAATATATTTCCGACGGTGGTCTCATAGAAAAAAATAATAACCCTTTTCTATCATCCGATGAATGAAAACCATTTAGGAAAGCAGATTTATGGCCCTTTATTCCCATGGTCGCCATTTTGAATAATAATTTAACTCAGGGTTTTCGGGTCGAATTGTACGAATAATGTCTTTTGATTCACATTTACATTTACATTATCTGATAAATTGATCAGTTGTCTAAAATATGCCATTGAATAATAGAAAGATATTTTAATGTAAAAGTAATACGATAACCAACACTTGTTTTATTTGCAACTAACAGAAACGATTGGAAAAGAATGCTAAGGCTGATATTAAATGGTATTTCCAGTATTAGTCATACATCTACGAGAAGGGAAAAGCTCAACAGAACAATAGGAACAATGAATTTCTACACGCTTCATATTCCTTATGGTTTCTTTTCTTGAAGTTTATATCTCGTATAGATCTTTTATTCTTGGAGGTTTTCGAAAAGAAGAGCGTGGACATTAATTATAATAAAGATCAAACAGTAATAAATAGCACACGCGTAAAAGGAAAAGAATAATTGGAGGCACGTGAACTGATGTGGTTACGTCACGTGACTCTCTAGCCTCCTTCCTCTCCTCAAGGCTTGCGTTTGACATTACTTCAGAAGTAACTCGTCATGAGACTAGGGCAATGATTTTCGGTTTCTACTCTTATTAAATAACTTGTGTGCTATTATCAATCTCCGAATCACTTTTGATGCCACGGCTTCAATGAGTTCGTTTCTTTATTTTCTTCTACAACATTGACTGTTGGAAAAATGTCGACGAACGCAATTATCTTGAGTATTTTTTTTTTAATCTCCGGCTATAGCATTGAGGTTGGTATCGTCCTAGAAATATGTTTACGAGAATAAAAGGAGAATAACCTGAGGTAGAGGACGAATTATCAAATGAAAATAACTTCGAAACTGCGAGGGTCGCACAACTGGGGGTCATACATGATCAGAAGGTCATAAATTGATAATGAATTATCAGATTTCCAAGGTCCAATGATGGACATATGCCTTCCCTAAGGTCAGAAGACATTGGGGATGGGCTACACACTATCACACTGGCTCATGAAAGGAAGATGGATACATGCCCTTCCCAAGTCTCAGCCTGTGTTCGAACAAGGATCATCGATTCGATTCCCTGAAACATTAACCACACGGCCACCTTGCACCCCTTAGTTTCTCAACGACGTACTAAATCTCCGTATTAAATCTCTGACAGGCTAGATCTCGCCATTGTTTTCATTTTCTGACTAGCTCGATTCTTTTGCAACTTGCGTGGTTTCTTTCATGAAAGCTTTTGGTTTTCAGAGAGATTGATAGAATAATTTCCTATTGTATTTATGAATAGAAATTACAGATATTTGAATTAGTAAACGGGCATCCACGTGGCAAATGTTTGATAGTATCAGATCGCAGATGACTTCGCATTTTTGAATAATAGAATATAAATTAGCACCGCCATCTTTACGAAAGTAAACGCTTATCATGGATTATCGTTCTTGATTTGAAATAGCACTTCGGAAGAATTTCGTCAGAGAGAGCTCTCATACTATCAGAGTAGTTTAGGCATACTGATAAATTGGACCTAGTTTCGCACAAATCAATATTGCATTAATCGCATAAATTCTTTTTCTCTGATATGTTGCCACCGGCAGCATACAATTCGTGTATATATATATATATATATATATATATATATATATATATATATATATATATATCATGAGTAAAGATGTTTTTCAATTGTTCATTGTGGATTGTACATGGTACTTCATTTAAAATAGATTTTCAAATAAACTTTGAAAACTTTGATCTCTTTCAAAACTGAAACTGAACGTACAATCTGTTGTGGATCACAAAAAAAATCTCCGCTAATACATACACACACGCTTGTCGCATATTTATTATTGTTCAAACACATACACACACACACACACACACACACACACACACACACACTTCTGGAATATGCAACCCAATTTAACTATATATATATATATATATATATATATATATATATATATATATATATATATAGCCAAATCGGACACACACACACACATATATATATATATATATATATATATATATATATTTACATATGTATATATACATATATATATGTATATATATGTATATATATATATATATACATATATATATATATATATACATATATATATATATACATATATATATACATATATATATACATATATATATGCATATATATATACATATATATATGCATATATATATATACATACATATATATATATACATACATATATATATATATATTCATATATATATATATATATATATATATATATATATATATATATATATATATATATATATATATATATATATATAAAGAGATGGATATATGATCCGACAGAATTATTATAAATTGCGTTATATTATATTGAAACTCTTATTCTATAATTTCTTATAAGGGTTTCAGTATAATACGATATAATGCAATTTATAATCATTCTGTCGGATCATCATCATCATCAGTCTTTTATCGTCCGTCGTTGGACATAGACCTTACCCAGGATTTGCTACAATTCTCAATCGTGGGTGCCGCAGAGCTAGTATTTTCTGAATTTGTCTCGTTCATCTGTCCATCTTCTATTCTGCTAGACTCACTTTTGCATGTGATCTCTGGGGATCCATTTTGCGATATTTGATGTCCATCAGTTGTCTGCCATTCGTGTAACATGATCAGCACATTGCCATGTTAGTTTTCTTGTAAATTCTATGATGCCTCAGACCCCCGTTTCCTTCTTGATATACTGTGCTTTCTTGTGATCTCTCCATATGAGATTGAGCATGATTCTCTGGTGTGCACGTTGCATGTTTCTCAGTTTGCAAGCCCGTCTCTTGGTTAGGTTCCATGTTTCAGCTCCATAAGTGACTATCGGGAGGATGCATCGGTTGTATACTCTTCTTTTCAGGGTTAATAGGATCATCTTGTTCTTGAAGGTTGAGCTTGCTCTGCCGAAGGCTTGCCATCTTAGGGTAATTCTCCGCTTGATTTTTTCTTCTTTTGTGGGTTTCATAGAGATTTGTCGTCTTAGGAAGATTTACTGGTCTACTTTTTCTAGTTTTGCATCCTCGATTTTGCCAGTTGTGTTCTTATTCTCGATGTGATTGTTGCACATGACGTTCGTTTTACTGAAGTTGATGTGTAGGCCGACTTTCTTGCTCTCTTCGTTCAGTTCATCTAGCATTAGTTGGAGGTCATATAGGTTCTTTGCGGAAAGGATGATGTCGTTTGCGAATCTGAGGTTGCTCAGATATTCGCCGTCTATTTTGATTCCTCTATTCTCCCAGTCCATGTTTCGGAAGATCATCTCGAGGCAGGCAGTAAAGTAGATGATATGTGCTGATAGATGATATGATATGTTTGAATCAGCTAGTATCACCTTGTTTCATTCCTTTTTGGAGCTGGAAGAGTTCAGAGTCTTTATGTAGCCCGATAAAGGAATTGCTGTGACTGAATCTCTTAATACATAACGGTGGCGTTGAAAGAAATGAATAGAACAGATATAGACTGAGAATAAACGAGAGGATAATTTAGAGTGAAAACAGTTATTTAAGCCTTTTGGTGATCTAGCTCAATGGTAAGAATAACTCTATGGTGAAGTGGCTACCCAATTGGTCGTAGGTTTGTTTCCTGCAGCAGTCCAATTTTCTTTAATTGTTTATTTTTTTTTTCGTCGTCTTAGCCAAGTGATATATCAACTGATAAATAAGAGTTTCATTATAATATAACGCAATTTATAATCATATATATATATATATATATATATATATATATATATATATATATCCTAATCACGATGCATACATCTGAAGTTAAGCGATGTCGAGCCTGGTCTATCACCCAGATGAGTGATCGTCTGTGAATAACCGGTGCTGTATATATTCCGGAGAGGCTCAACTCCAAGACACTAGAACCTACAGTTTATGTAGCTTCCACTCATCTTGCTATTAATTGGCACTGGTCCTCTAATATTTGATAGTATGTCTGTAGCACAGGCACATATCATCTACTTTACGTGCAGACATTTCAGGAGAGATGGCCATTTTCTATCAAGAAGCAGCAGCTGTCCAATCTAATCATATATACATATATCCATATATATATATATTTATATATGTATGATTATAAATTGCGTTATATTATATAGAAACTTATTTGAGATCATCTCCTGTCATTACACAGTTAATGTATCACTCGCCCTCGACAACGTAAATAGAATAAACAATTAAAGAAAATGGGGCTGCTGCAGGAAATAAACGAAAATAAATGTAGAGACAGTTGATGGCCCAGAAAGACGACAATCGGAACAAGAAAGAGTAACTGCTTGTTTAGCGTCTCCCATTAAGGAAATACCGACAAAGCTACGGATCCTCGAATAGTCAGATAGATTCAGGTTGCTCAAGAGGGGGATGAGCTCCCCACGAGGAGAGATAAACGACCAACGACCACAGAAATCGTAGCATCGACAGGGACTTTGACCTTGAAATCTTGTGAATGCAGAAAGTATAAGCACGATCTCCGAATGAAATGCACTGTGCAGAGGAGAGCAGCATAGGACCTATGTGAGATGCTGGGAGGGCCCACCTCAGAGACACCCCACACAGCTTAGAACCATCATGTGCGTAGTTCCACGGTTATTTCAGCGACGGCAGGTCAAATGACCTCCAATGGGACAGAACAATGAGTGGCACTAGTTTGATGAGGATGATGTTGGAAACATCGAACTGGCAGTACGGGGAGACGTTGAAAAGCAGCTTTAGACTATAACCATTACCAGTTTCGCAACGGAGTAGTTCGGAGGGCAAGACCAATAGCTTTAATTCGAACACTGATAGAAGGACAGACAGGATTTACAATCTGCGTCAGGAACTTCGAGGAGGAGGTAGACTGAGCTGT
The DNA here is from genome assembly GCA_963457665.1 of Thysanoteuthis rhombus. Lineage (NCBI taxonomy): Eukaryota > Metazoa > Mollusca > Cephalopoda > Oegopsida > Thysanoteuthidae > Thysanoteuthis > Thysanoteuthis major. Next base: position 44,029,620 of record OY735212.1, on the reverse strand, counting down.
GCAACATCATCACAAAGCTGCTTGTGACCTTGCGCAGAGCTGAATGGCTCCGTAGACGTTCGGACAGGAACGTAGCGGCCATCTTGCCTGCTCTAAGAAAGAAGTAAGCAAATTCTTGCGTAAAACTATGCGATACCGAGAGAGCTGGCGGGCATACCATCTCCCAACGTTGAGTTCGACAAGAGTGAGCCCACTTGAAAGGAAGCCCAAGGGTGGTTGCTGCAGCTAGAGCCAGCTCCGCTCCGGGACCCAGCGGAGTACCCTACAAATTGTTCAAGCGCCTACACAGGGCTGCTTAGAATTCTGTGGGGGAAGTGATTTAGCACAGGGAAATAATGGTGAACCAGTGGAAGCAGGCGGGTGCGATCTGGATACCCAAGGAAAAGGCTGTTAAGATCCATCTCGTTTCTCACTGAGGAGGGGAAGATCTTAGGTCTTATACAGAACTGTGACAAACCTCCGCCTTAAGAATAAGTACACACTGGAGTTGTCATCCAGCTCACTTTGGGAGGTGCACAGGGATAGGCGTAATCTGTTTTTGCTTTGGCTTGATCTTATCAATACATCGGAAATTTCAGGCTGGTGTTATGACGTCAGAAAGGAAAAGGGCTTACTTACTTTTTATTCCGTTGAGTTAGAGAGGGTACCAAGTGCAGCCTGCCCCTGTGAATTGACCGTTACGTTGATGATTATATTTATAGAAGTAGGAATATCTCATCACATTAGCTTCGCTATTTTGGAGAAACCTCAATAAAAAGGCGAGAGATTGCGTACTTGAAAACAATAAAAGATAATTTATCTAACCCTACAAGAGTCGCTGTTTTGAAGCCGTTGATACAAAAAGTATCGGAGAGGTGGTCTTTCAAAGTGAGTGAGAGTTTAAGGGTTGTGGAAAGTTTGCAAAATCTTTGGGTGTGCGTAATTGTTGGAACAAGATCTGTCGGACGTGTTGTATTGAAGTTTCGTGGACATCGCCTCAGCTTTACTCAGAGAAGGCATGAGAATGACAAAACTTGATCGTTCAAGGGAATATTTGAAGAATCTGGTTGAATGTATGTGGTGTGTGTGGTGTGTAAACCTTTGTTTTGATGCGTTGCGTCCTTAATTGGATGGGATGTTTTTTTCTGGCCCCAACAGGAAAATTTAATTTCTAAGGCACCGAAGTGTAACTACAGGGGAAATCCCGGGGCTCATTTTTGAATGAACAGTTTGGCGAAAATTATTGTCGTCTTTTTGTTCTTTATCTACTACTTTTAGGTGATTAAATCCAAAGTCGTTGAGGGAGAATAGATTAATGGAAAGTTGAAAGAAGATTCTTAGGAATTTTCATCTTTGATAAAAGTGTGAGTCGAAAATTTCCTTTATCTAATGTTTTATTTATTCATCTACTTTAAAGTCGTTGAAGAAATTTCAAAGGCATTTTTTTTTAACTTAAATTTGAGTCGGTTAAGTGTTGGAGATTTTCCTGATTCTTAGATCAACTAATATTCGATCTATTTCTATTTATTCATTTACTTTTTTGATCATCCATTTGTCTGATTTGTTTGCCGTGATCTCTTGCACGAGCATGACGTTACTTCACCGTGAAATCAGGGATACTAGAATGAGAATAGCAGGTCTCTTGGGGCAGATGCACAAGAAGTGGAAATCCAAGGAATGCTTTGAGATAGCAGAGTCCCAGCTGAGACACCGGGATTTGGTGGGCATGGTGACATCAGGACAGGTAGGGTTGGGAGCTATTCCACGATCGTCCTACGATAAGGCCCAAGGCAGGGGCAGACCCCTTTTAGGGGCTGATTAGTACGACGGTAGGCATGCGATAGAAGGGAACTATTAAAAAACTCAAATGGCAATGGTCAGGCTATGTTGCAAGAATGAAAGACAACAAATAGACATCAAAACACACAGCATGGATTCCCAGAGATCACATGAGAAACCGAGGCCGACAGAACACAAGATGGAGAGATGAACAAGACAAATTAAGAAAATACTGGCTTTGCGACACCCATGATAGAGAATTGTGGCGAATCCTGGGTAAGGTCTATGTCCAACGACGGAAATAAAAGACTGATGATGAAGTTGAGAAGAGAAAGGGCTCAAATGATCTCACACGCTTCGGAATTCATTCACTTCGAGACTATTTTGACGGACAGATCCATCTGTAGTTGTACCAGACAAAATGTGGAATGATTTGTCACGCGAACACTTACGTCTCTTTCCACTTGTGTGCGTATATGTGTGTGCATACACAGAACGTGTCAACTTGTCTCTTTAGCAGCATGAACAGAAATGTTTTTTTTGTTTTTTTTGCAACCTTCTGATGACCTTCGGGATACTTGGACGTGATAACAGGGAATATGTACGTTGCTTTTTTTATCAAACATCCGTGAGGTTGGTAAATTGGTCATTAATTATTTTTGGTTTAAATGTCATTACTAAGTGACTATTGTTTCAGACTTAATTTGTTACTAAGACTGGCTTGATTAAGATAAGTCTTTCGTCGACGTGGGGATTTAAGTTGTAAAAAAATTCCCATAGTTCCTCGTCAAGTTCGGGTATCGCAAGCCCCAAAAAAGTCAGTCTTGAATGAAGACATGTTTTGAACTTGTTATGACGAAGAAATGAAAGCTGTTGGTGGCCTTTGTGCTATAGTTAAAAGAGAAAGATTCTTTCAATCATTATTTTTCTTTGGCCTTGAGTCGTGTCTATTTATTATTTAAGCTAACCCCTTCCACTGTTCGCTTAAACCTCAAACAAAAGTAAGCCGCTTGTCTGCAAGTTGTAACAGAAGAATAGATGGTGTGTATTTAGAAAAGCTTGAACGGTTGAGTGGAAGTTTTCATTGCGAAAGACCAAGACTACAGCTTTGTTAACTAGATAGGATGCGTGATTAGGCTAATTGGAATTGAGCGCGAAAAATTGAATTTAATTCCCGACCAGCTTTCAGTGATCTTGAATCTTTCTCTGATCCATTTCAACCCTCCAAAAAGGACACTGCAACTTATGAAATGTTAGTTCAGCTACTCGTGAACAACTATCAGCATACGGCTGACGTCACAGTATTCAATGACCTACTATGAATATCAGTACTTCGTTCGCGCGAAAAGACTTCCGACGAACTCATTACACCTTTCACTGTGATTATCTCAATTGACAGGAAATATACGTAGCGTTTTTTTGTATAAACGAATTTGCTATTTGTTGATTTTGATACCGTTTTCATTCTCCTTTTTTTCTTCTCTCGCCAGTCTGCAATAAAGTACCGTCTGTTATGACTACAACTTATCCATAAAAACTGACGCACATTTCCTCTCACAAAACATACTTTGACACTGTTGAGTCTTTTATTACAAGCAGGCAGCCACAACGCGTGCCTACCTTGAGGTAATTCAACCATAAATTAATAACAAACTCATGATCTATTACCCCAGTGCATCAAAATTCTCTTCTAGGAAATGTATAGATTGGCACTGTCGATGTCTTGTGACAGGGTTATCGTTTTATAGGTGGTGTGAATATTTTCCCTTGGGGTCAACAGATCATTTAGGCAGATTCTAGACCATCGGATTCCTGAGGTCGGTAAAATATTTGCGTGGTCTTTTACTTGGTATTCAGCGTCTATCCGCCCCCTTATGAATTAAGCAGCAGACTGAATAGTGAATTGGTTACATAGACAAGAGTGGAAGAGGTTGATTGTACTTTGCAGCATTAGATAGGCACGATGAATAAAAATAAGAGAACAAAACAAGTTGTAACAATAACAATATCGAAAGCTACATCATTACTTGCTGTACTGCGTGCTGAATTGAAGAAGAGTGCGGTAGTGAAGAAATTCATAATTGTTCAAGTTCTTACTAAAGTTGGCTTTGGAAGTTCTTCAAGCGTTTGCAGTAATGTTGATGTACATTTAAATGGTGTATCAGTTGTGTATCATTAAGAGTTGAATCGTTGAATCATCGCATTGAGTAGTGAATACTCGAAACACGGCATTGATGTGCGTTGAGTGGTTCATGAGTAGTGTCCATGTGAGTGTGAGTAGTGAGAGCGCGAATGGTGAAATGAACATCCTCTCAACATCAGTAATCATTATCATAACTGATTAGTGTAGCTGATTGTGTTGTATTTAAACACAAAAGGATTCAAGGCAGAAGTTTGGAAAATGTCATTAGCATCGTTCCTAATTGGACAGGGATTATTCATGATGTTTTGAGGCCAATTTTTATTAAATACTGGTGCTTGCTGTTCAGATCTTTTTTTTTTTTTTGCTTGCAAAAAATACTATTGTCATTTGACCTCCGGTCTTTGGCGAGCGAGGGCAGCTATTTCAACTAGAGATTACCATAAACAAAAGAATACATAAACTAAAGTAGCCTTGATATTCCAACTGAATTTCAAATTAAAAATAGTTTGTAGTACAATCAGAGGTAATTAAAAAGAAAATAATTATGTGAGCTTCTTGCGGATATTTATGAAGCTTATCTTAGTAAGACTGCATTGAGAGAATACGAGTACGAAGATTATATTGCCCCAACCTTTCAGTTGAGGAATGCATACTTGCTTACCTTGAAAATCGGCATTCAGAATCGTGGCTCTTACCTGGGTTTACCACGATCTATTATTTGATCCATAAGCATTATTTTGCAGAAAGTGAAATGCGCGTATGTTTGTAAAATCTCTGAAAACTCTGACAGTTCTTTGTGCTGGGAAAAAAACAAATAAAAATTTTGACATTTGGCCACGATTAAATCCACAATATGTAGCTTATACCTCGACCTATACTTTTCGATAGGTTGTGTGGACTAACAAGTGAAATACGATTTCGAAAGGGCAACAGACCTTTACAGTCATCAGCCCCTGCGGAGTGTCCAGAACTTGAAGTCTACGCCAGATCAACCACAGTCAATATACCCATCCAAAGGGATAGCAAAAGGGAAATCCAACAGAAAACTTACCACCTCAGGACCTTACTCCCACCGTTCCACCATTGTGGGCCATGGCCAACGAACTCTTGATTTAAAGGTTAAGGATGGTTGTGCTTACATTGCACTTCACTAAAAACTTCATCACGCAGGCCTCGCTGGCCCCTAAAGGCCCTCAAGATATGGAAATCCCTCCTCAATCTTCATTCGGGAAGCTGAGCCATAAAAACGAGCAAAAACGAACCAACTAGTTCCCAAGGATATATTTCGGTCTGCTACACACCTTATGTGACAGCAAAGATAAAAACCAAATCAAATAATCATTCTTTTTCCTGATTATTGTGATAGTGCAGGTATATGTACTAGGAGGTAATGGAGGACAAAGCAGGGTGACAGGAGCGGTCTGCCATGAGTGTCAACATCAGATTGGAGTGACACAAGAATTTAAAAAACTTTCATGTATTTTAAAGTATTTTTTCGTAATGAAACATGAAATATCTTCTTGTTCTAGTTTTATTGTATAGTTTTATTTAGAAACACTGATTGAAGATGTTTCCATGGTACCCATACTTATTTCCTTCATATTATTTCCGTAAGTTAGAACTGAAAAATTGAAAACTGAAGATAAATAGAATTTCTATTAAATGTAGGCTTATGTCATCACATTCAATGATATGGGAGAATCATGATGATTACTGAATACTAATACAAAGAATCACCAAAATTCTAGATATCTTGGGAAGTTCTGTAAGGTGGGGTCGACACCATGGGTTACCACCCTGGGTGACACCAAGCCTGCTACTTTATTGAAATAATTAAAAAATGCCAAAATGGGCTTTTTTGGACAATACAAAAAATTAACCTGACTTCGAATTGGCCATTACAAATCAGTGTCACCTATCCTATGTTCATCTTAGGTTCAAGTTATCTATGTACATGAATTAGCTCTTCAGAGGGTGCAACTGTCTTCGTTAGACTTGAAAATGCCAAAATTAACCTTTTTAGAAAATCCTAAAATTCCCAAGATTGACATTCAGATGTCACCAGAGGTCAACACCACCTATCCAATGTTTATCTTAGGAGCAAACTTGCAGACTGTAGCCATTTTAGATTTGAAAATGCCAGTCAAAATCGAGCTGACCTTGAATAGATTTCCAGTGAGTAGTGCCACCTATCCTGCGTTCATTCTGAGTTAAAGTTACCCTTATACATAAATTTGTAGCCTTTAAGGTGCAACCCGTCTCAGTTAGATTTGAAAATGCCCAAATTGACCCGAACGCTACAGAATCGACTTGACCTTGAATTAACCATCAGCGGACACCAAAGGTCAGCGCCACATATCCTATTCTCATCTTGGGGTCAAATTACCTAGTATACAAATCTGCAGCCTTCAGAGTGCAGCCGTCTCCATTGAATTTGAAAATGTCCAAATTGATCTGACCTCGAATTGACAGATAAAGATTTCCAGAGGTCATCACAACCTACCCTATGTTTATCCTGGGGTCATGTTAACCTTACACACAAAATATCCAGCTCGTAGAGTGTAACGGTTTAGGTGTCTATAAGCAGAAACGAACATTCTTCGTAGTAGTATTAGATAACAAATGGGCTTCGTGTTGCTATTTATAAAATTGTTATCAACAGTCTGTCTCTCGCTGGATTTGTAAGAAAACTCATTTGGTGTGTTCAAACGTGGGTCAAGGCGACGCAGTTGCGAGCTGATAAACCTAGGTGTGTAATGAAAGGACCTAACTGCGTAGTGTCAAGCTGTTCGTAAGGAATGTTGGATTGAAATCATGTTTTCTTTTGTGGGATCCAAGGGCTAGCTCGGACTTATTCGTGGAGCCTATGAATGTTCAGTACATCGGATAGGTATGAGGATCAATTGTAAATTTTTAGACGCATCCCGCCTGAGGCTCTGTCAGTCGGTCAGTCTGTCCACATATGGTTTCCCAGCTCTTAAAATTCAGATTTACTTGAAACATAGGCACTCCTTTGATAAAATGCTTCTTATCTAGAAAAATCTCTGGGTTACTTGGTCTGGCAATAATGACGTTTAAACTTTATAGTGGATGCCTCATTGAACTCTCATGTTTTTTCAACGTGAAAAACATATTAATAGTGACGAGCGCCTTTTGTTTATTTAGAATTGTAAGATAAAAGTAAATGATTTATATGTTAGTATTGATCATAATTTCCAAAGGATTGAAAGTCTTGCAGGTGCATGACTATAAAAATCCAATCAGTCCGGACAGAAGAAAACATGAGGCACTTAAGAAAGAAGATATTGAACTAATAAGATTCTGCATTATGAAGGGGCCGTTTAGCATAAAAACAGTTTAAAATTTATATAAGCAGGAAACGTCAGGGCATCGAAAGCATGCTGAGAATATATTACTATTTTTAGTTATATATTACATGCATGATTGGCCAAAAAACCAACGAAGTATCCCCCAAAGTTTTAATTTAACAGCAAAAGCTTCATGTTTGAGCAGTTTAAGATAGAATCGGATATTTTCTTCCTCATGAAACTGTTTGTCTTCCCGCCCAAGCAAAAAAAAAATCATTCTTGGGGAAGAGATAATATCGGTTCAAATTGTCTGCCTAGATATTTTGATTCGATGTTGTTCTGATCGCCTTTTTTATTTTTTTTACTAGGGCAGAAATCCTTGCTCCAACTTGCTGAGGTATCGTAGAACTATCAATTTTTTAATTGGTCATTATGAGAAAGTTGTGTGAATTTTTTTGTTGGAATCATCAATTGTTTACCATGTGACAGTTACATTACCATGTTCGTATTTCTGTATAGAAAGACTTTGCTATACTGATCAGATATTCTGTAGAAGCAGTGGTAATGTATATTGTTACAAAGACCGGTCCCTCTCACCACTACTCACAAGCCAAGTCAAGCCAAGCCTATCCAGCCAGATGCAACGATAGAATCCAAGTATCATCCTCCTCGCTCAGGATCATCTATCCCAGCATCCTGCCAGAACCGTTTGAGGCCGACGTGTAGAATTCGTCGTTTACTTGCCTCCTCCTATCAGTGCGTTGGCCTACAGTCTAACAGTTTCGAAAGAAACCGACATGGCCCAATTTTTTGTGGGGATGGTGATCAGAGAAAATGAAATACGAAATAACAAGGGAGGTATGTGTTTCAAAACAAGAGAGGTTCAATGACGACGACAAGGAAACCAAGAGAGGGGACAGGTCGGTAGACAAAAGCAATATACGAGAGGAAGAGAGAGTTCAATCTTTCTAAGATATCGATCTCATAAAGATTGAACTCAGTTCGATATTTAGAGCACTCCATAGGTTTAACACAACTCACAGAAGAACGAGCTCATCTTTCAAAGAATCTAGGTTTCCACCATAGACGATGACTGCATAGCCCCGTGATTTTTTTAGGCTGGAATCCTGGGACTTATACCTCCAGAATTCTTTCTCCAGTACTTGGATGAGCTGTCACAATTCAATGATCCATCAGGACGCTCCCAACTCTAAGCAACAAGTTTTGATAAACGCTGGTTCCATCAACGACACAGCAAACCGGCTGTCTTAGCCTCTGACGTCATCATGAAAACTAAAACTCACAGACTTCTTTTTTCGGCTGTCTTTGAACAGATGACATGCTTGTCTTATTCTTCAGGTCTCACAAACGCATCTCCCATCTCTCTACTTCCAGCTGTGATCCTTAAGGCACCGTGAGTTATCTACCCCTTGACCTCAGTCCTCCGATAATATCCTTTTATTTTGGTTGGAAAAAAAATTTTTTTTTCACTTCCGTTTGATCGTATTCTGAAACTGCCGTTATACAAATGATGATTAGACAATGCCAACTGTTACCCAAGATGATACTATTTGAACACCTGGTGCAAAGAGAACTCATAAACCATTGGTCGTGAGAACAGCAGTATTGTACCTGAAATAAACAAATGGTCTATCCAAACGTATTGTTGTGTTCCATTTCCCTTTAGTAAATCTTACTACTAAAATAGTTCATTGGAAACTGGTGATGAGTCTTCCTATGCTTTCTAACTATAAAAACAACAACTTCTGTTCTGCTCTCAATCCAACCTCGTTGCTGGCTGGGTGTAGCCCTGATCTTTCATTATTATTTTCTATTAGCTCTTTCATGGCTCACTCTAGCCCAACCGTTGTCAGTTGTATCTATCGGTATAGAGTTACCTGCAGGTTTCTGAATGACCTCAATCCTGTCCTTTCCTGATTGACCGCTTCCAATCATATCGCCTTGGTTTATGGATTAACAGGCATCAGTACAGCACTTTCAGCTCGTTGCTGTCTGGTAAAAACACATGACACTGACCCTTAATACATTCTATTTCCGTTAAATGAACAGTATGGATAAAAAAAAGGAAATATCCTGTATATTCGGGTACCTATCTGGTGTGACGGCGTCGTATCGATTCGAGTGAGCCATCAGCAGAAATACTATGGCACCACCGCCTACTGTAACACTGTTCATCAGCAGCAGCATCATCAGCCTTTTGGTGTCCTTCATTGGACATAGACCTTCCTCAAGATTCGCCAGGCTTCACTATGGTGGGCGTCACGGTGTCAGTACTTTCTGAACTTATCTAGTTCGTCAGGCCATCTTATATTTTGTTGGCCCTGGTTTCGCCTGTGATCTCTGGGGATCCAGTCATGATGTCCAGCGGTCGTCTGACACTCTCGCAAGATGACCAGCCCATTGCCATTTAGTTTGTTTTTTTTTATTGATTCTATGAAGTCTCGGACTTCTGTTTTTCCCTGATACATCATACTGTCTTGTGATATCTCTATGTGATGCTGAGCATGATTCTTTCATGTACACGTTGCATGCTTCTCAGTTTGCTGGTGAGTCTCTTATTTAGGCTCCATGTTTTAGCTCCACAAGTGACTACCGAAAGGATGCATTGGTTGTATATCCTTCATTTTAGCACTAGCAGAATTTTCTTGTTCTCGAAGAACGTCTTCAGTCAAACGACGAACAAATGAATCTAGCAGAATTGTCACAAAAGATAAACTAATCAAAATTAATCATGAAAATGGATAACCAAAAATAGTCGGACAACTTAAGAAAGGTATATCATTTTTTATAATGTAACATTAACACACTGTAAACACGTGTCAAGCACATATTGCGAAAATGCGTGTATCGAGTTGGTATTTCAGCCAAGAAATAGTGTCGTCTGATCATATTTTCGCATGAGATGATAATCACTTTCAACATGAATATATGTTCAAAAACAGCAAAAAACCTGTGTATACTCTTTTCTTACAATTTCGAGATTTTTATTGAGATTTTTTCGGTAGCAACTTCAGCATTAAAATCTATTTTTCCGAACGAAGTAACGTAATATAATATTGGCTAAGAATTTGAGATGAAGTATTACATATTTTATTACAACTAGTTTCCACACTGTGTTGCTTTTTACCATAACTTTTCAGTCGATTTGCTTTACCTTTCCCAAGTGTATGCATGGTCGTCCATTGCCACCGGTCCAGGGATGGGAAGTAATATATAATCAGGATAAATGTTACCGGCAACCCATTTACCACTCAATAATGATTCCATCTTTTTACATTGGTTCATTAAATTAAGGTTACATGAAACAATTGTATAACACCATCATCCTTTATTGACGATAAGATTCAAACTTTCTAACTCCCTCATCAAATGCAGGGAGGCCTGATCCAGGGGGAGACTGAGGCAAATGCATATAATAGAAAATATACAGTCAATTAACGAAGAACATAAATTTCATATAAGGACAGTACAGTGAAATTGGAAAGTAAAAAAAAAAATCTTCATGGTTAACTAGTTCACGAATGTGAACAAGTTTCCAAACAGGATTATCCGAAGGTTTATATGAATTACTTTTTGTTGATAATTTTCTGCAACCATTCTTCTCATCAATAACAATGGTATTAATAACAATGATTATTAAGATAAAATTGATGGAATTTAAGTCTCAGACATTTTTTTTTATTGATATAAGTCAATTTTTTTTTAAAGTCCGGATAGTTCCTGTTTTATAATTATATAAGCATCAATGATTTCCAAAACTTTTTACATTTTGTTCATACTGTACAACGTATTTTCTATGATGTGGTTTTCCACAGTAAGCTGCAAATCTTCCCAAAATATTCCCATTAAGTTATTTATGAATGTACCGCGAATTATCGAAACCACGAATGAGAATGGGTTACTGTATTTCCTTTTTAGGATAGGAAGATATTGTAGAGTGGACAACATTGATTAATTCTGAAGCATCAAAATATGTTTCAATTGATTTATTAATAGGGTAATTGATATTTTTTGAAGTCTTCGAGTGGATTTTCGAGCGTACTCAACATTTTTAGCTATTAAGTTAGCAGGAAATGAAGGAATGAAAATCTAGCCATTTGCAGCCATCAAGGGGGATTACTTTTTGCAATCTTTACGCTTGTCAATTTTAGTACTGAATGAGCAAGAATTATCCAAATATTGTTGGAACCAGATTTATTGAGCGTTACGTAATGTTGCTGACGTACAAGAACAATTTTCAAATACTGGACGCTAAGTTGCGTTTCCGGCTTATTTGTTTATAAAAGGACTAAAAAGGGAGAAAATGAATGCTGGTTCATCAATAGAACTGGACAACAGTTCAGAGAGGATCTGCGGTAAGAAATTTCAGATTCTGTATATTTATGATACGAGATACTTAATTATTCACCTCTTTCAACTGGCGTAGACTTCCAGTTCATTTCGACGAGGAAAGAGTGTAAAATAACAATGCCTTAAACTGTTTCGTACCTCGTTCTCACAGCGTAATTATATTCAAAATTATTACGAACTTCAGAGACACCTCGGATAGATTACAGGTTCGTATCTACACCACTGCAATAAAGCGAATGTCGATTTAAAGCTACTAACATAGATCTTTTTGTCTCTAAGCGCTTATGAAACTTACGTTTACACTATACTGTAGTCAATATATCAAATTCATAACCATATATGAAAAAATTACTGGAAGAGATGTAAAAGTAACTGGAGTATAAAAAACAGCCTTGATTTCCTTGATAAAAAAAAACATTTAAGATATTATACACAACATACATTAGAACCAACTTAAAATAAGCAATGTAAGAATGCTCCCCACATTGAAAAAACGATATAGAAGAATTGGAAATTATTCATGGAAGAAGAACAAAATTTGTTCCATTGTAAAAAAAAGACTCCCCTATGTAGAAAGATTTTAAAAAATGAAACTAACTGCAGAAGAAGAAAAGGAGACACATTACAAACTTTTGAAATAATGGAAGGCATTGCAACATCCCAGTTGAAAAATTCTTCACAATGAATAAAAGAAAAATATATCAAGAACGTTGCATAATAAATCCAAGAAAAACCTTCTCGCCACAAATTGACTTATCAAGATCCATAAATTATGATAGCAAATAAAATAGTTTACAATTTCAAGAACAAATACGATTATTACACAATTCAAGAAAATAGTTGGAAAACTTTGAAAATAGAAAAAAATTTACAAAAAACATTTAATGTGTCAACCCCCCCCCTCACTAGAACTTGCCCTCCTCCCAAGATATCTATATTTTTATGGTCTTTTTCTATCACAGGTATAAGTACCTAAAAAGATGCATAAAATTTCCTTTTTGCATAAAATCGGAGAGGAATTTTCACCTAGTAAAATCTTTCTCCCAAAGGTTTAAATGGTATAAGACAAGGAATCATACTTTTAGTAATAGCTGAAGTTTTTCTCTTTTTCTTAAATAAGTTATTAAAAAAAATAACAAAAAAATGGATATATTCATCCCTAAAGTTCAAAACTACTAATTATCCTTGAGCCCTGATGTTTTTTTGCTTTTCATTGTACTACGTAAATTGTGCCACTAACACTAAACACATGAAAAAATTAAGAAGGCTTTTAGTCAATACAGCGTATTGAAAGTTACAATTTCATACAAACAAGTTTTCAGCAAACCTCGAAAGATAAAAAGACTATACTTTTTACCACCCGTTTACCATTGAATTACTAAGAATTTTGGGGTTCTGAGCAGATTTTCTGTTTAAAGTAGCAAGGGTGAGATATTTACCTCTGATAAAATACTAATCTTGCGAACTTGAATCCATGTTCCCAAATTTTAGAAGTGATTACGTGATGAATTGTATTCTTACCGTAAACCGAAAAAAAGTTACCTCCCCCCTCCATTGCAACAGACTATGAAGAAATACAATATTAGCAGTTTTTAGGGAGATAAACATTGCGAATAAGAAACAAGAAGCAGCTTTGGATTTAATCTTATTTTTGAAAAATCATTAAGCGATAACTGTCTTTGTGTCCAACGAGGAATCTTGTTTTTTTAGGTATATATACAAAGAACCTTGGTTACATATAACGTATTTCGACGTTACGAATTTCAGTTTTAACGAACACGAACCATAACGATCTGTCTGTTGATTTACCGAACGAAGTTTGAAGAATGCAGCGGACAGCCGGATCATATAACCAAACTGGCATTATGTTAGGTCCGTGGTCGAGCCTTTTGAGGCATTTAGATCAAGATCAAAGAGTAGTATCAGTTAGCAGAACACGCTTTGGCTCTCTGTCGATGCGATACCGTGGCAAATTATGGATTACTGAGGCTCGGTATTTCTAAGCGCAAGAGGCCTAGGATTTGTCCTATGGCCTCAAAAAATTACTCTGCCCAGTCTCAGGGAAGCAAGATGCTCCGGAGCATCACCCTCCCATCGCATTGAAAGGCATGGGTTAGGTTTGCCCTGACGCCTTCGCAACACTACATGCTGGGATTGGAGCAATTATTGTAGACCTCCCGTAACTTGTACCCTGCATTAATAACGATCCTGTGTCACGTCTTTCTCTCGTGGGGAAGCGAGTAAATACGAATTAACATTGACCCGTTTTCAATTTTTTAACTTTATTATGGTTGGGGAAATAAAGGAATAAAAATAGACGGCAAATATCTAAGCAACCTCGGATTCAAAGACAACATTGTCCCTTTTGCAGAGAACCTTCACAACTTCCAACTAATACTACGTGAACTGAATGAAGAAAGTCGGCCTTCACATGAACTTAAGCAAAGGTCATGTACAACAATCACGTCGGAAATGAACACATAACGATCAAAATCGAAAACGCAGAACTTGGGCGGATCACTACTTCTATCTAGGACAACGAATCTCTATGATATCCTCAAAAGAAATCAAGCGAAAAATCACTCTAGGATGGCAACCCACCGGCCGAGCAAGCTCAACCTTCAAAAACAAGAAAATCCCATTAGTCCAAAGAGAAGGGTATGCATCCAATACATCTTCCCGATAGTGATCTACGGAGCTGAAATATGGAACAACCAAAAGAATGATCCACAAGCTGAGAAGCATGCAACGTACACATGAAAGAATCATGTTCAACTTCACATGGAGATATCACAAAATAGCATAATATATAAGGGGAAAATCCCGATGTTCGACACATCATAGAATTCATTAGAAAACTTTAATGGCAATGTGCTGGGCATGTTGCAAGAGTGACAGACAACCGATGGACATCACAACTCACAACATGGATCCCCAGAGATCACATGCGAAACTGAAGCCAACAGAATACAAGATGCAGAGACGAACTAGACAAATACAGAAAGTACTGGCTGATTGTTGTATTTCAGTTGTTTTCTTCATGAATGAAAATCAGTTGCTATCAATTTTATTTATCATAATCACTGAAATCCATGGGTTAAATTCTCGATTTAAGTACCAAGGTTTTCCCCACTCGAGATAAAAGGTCAAGTAATTTGATTTTACTTTATCATCTCTACTTGATATAACTTTTCTACTCTTTTGATTCAGTTTATCTCGTGAATTATTATTAGATTTTGTAATAGAGTAAATTATTGTTCGTTGTGTATTTCTGTAATCAAATTATTGTGTTTCGTACGTAAATTATTGTTTTATAAAATTCAAAGAAATCATTCAATAATCAAAATACACTCATATTGTAACCTTTTAAGAAATTCGTCAAGAAAACAACAAAAATACAACTGTAGTAACGTTCAACGTCGAAAACGGGAAGTTGATATAATGTTTCGTTGACGTGAGAAGAACAAATACTGCACTTTGGTTCCCAAAAAGGCAGGCCCACGAAATTTGGATAGCGCCGCCGTCATCATCATCATCATCATCATCATCATCATCATCATCATCATTATTATTAACAACAACAACAATAACAACAACAAGATCAAGGTGCAACCGATCTGCCTCTGGACTTTGAACGATGTTCGTCGAAGGCAGAAAATTACCGAACTTACCTCTTACTAACAGAACGCCTTCCACCTCCAGCCAGGTCCCTTGTTTCTCCTCCAGGGCTTTGGTTGGCTACAATTTTGATCATTCGTAAATGAGAAGTCCCTCTAAGGGCAATATACCAATATGGCCTCGTTTAAAAGTTTTGAAGAATCCACAAAACGTTTAATTCAAGGCCCGTAGAGGACAAAGCAAATTATAGCACATCGGTTCAGAGTTAACAAGTCCAAGACAATTTTATCAATTAAAAGATTTTTAAAAAACGTTTGGCAGTCAAAGTGGTGTAATCCAGGATAGGCAGCTCCCCCACCACATCAGCACACCATTGATAAGCACAGATATGTGCATAATTTTACTCACAATGTATTTATCTTATCGTATTGAATGTGCAACGATATAAGGTCTAAGAAAACAAACAATGCACATGCCTCAATAAAAGATACTTTTATTGCTAAAAGAAAACAGGTGTTCGTGACATCATAGAAACTATTAAAAAAACTCAAATGGCAATGGGCAGGCCTTGTTACAAGAATGAAAGACAACCGATGGACATCACGTCTCACAACATGGATCCCCAGAGATCACATAAGAAACCGAGGCCGACAGAACACAAGACAGAGAGATGAACTTGACAGATTCAGGAAATACTGGCTTCGCAATGCCCATGATAGGGAATTGTGGCGAATCCTGAAGGTCTATGTCCAACGACGGATGTTAAAAGACTGATAATGATGATGATGAATAATCAACGTCTGAGCCAAGAACGAATTGTAATTTTTTGTTGATGGAAGGTCATGTCTCGATGTTGGTGAATGCCAACTGATCAAGGTAGCTGAGGGTTGGAATGGCTGCAGATATTTCTTGAAATCAGACAACAATGGACTTTGCCGAAAATTCCCTTTTCCTTTGAGTTCACGGTTAACTGTTTGGCACAAAAGGCTTAGTTTTCACCCTATCTTGGCGTTCGATGTGCTTTTCTCACTATGACTAAAATAAGTTGAATACTGAATGCTAATAATATACGCTAAAATGATTCACTTATAATTCATATGCATTGATGAAATTCAACAAAATATTCTAGAAGGCTATGAATAAAAAAACGAACTTGAAGCATCAACGTGTACATAGTATGGTTATTAATTTGCACTATTTCGATATATTTATGAGAAGTTTGAAATATTACAAGAATTATCAATATGGTCCACAAGGATGCGAAGTAAGCAAATGCAACTACCAAATGATACCCATCGATTTGCTCGACGCAGAGTTGCATCAAAGATTCAATTTGTAAAAAATGGGGACAATAAAACAAAGTACGATGAAACAAGGCGTGCCTGTTTTCATAAAGATATCACTTCATGGCCGAATCATAAGTCCATAAGTATTACGGCATTACTCACCATGTGTTAATGTATTCAGTCATTGTCGAAATTTATGAAGGAATTAAAAGCTAAAAATGATTCGCTTATAATTCATATGCATCGATAACATTCGACAAAAAACTGAAGAAAGCAATAAAAATTTCTGTACCCATTTATGCACCAAATATTGACCAACTACTTATCAATCGTGGAGTTGTATCAGGCAGAAAGACACGCTATCTGCATTAGATTATGTTCTAACATGCTTACAGCAAACTCTGACGCGCAATCATAAAAAAATACCTCCGCGTCCAAATACCAACTTATACGCTGGGTATAGAATTTAAGCATCTATCATAGAGGTAAACGAACAGAATGGCCAGCCAGAAAGTATTTCATAATCGAGGAATCTGATCAGCGTGTTTCTTTATCTCATGAAAGAATATTATGAGAAGCATTTAATTATTTCAAACTTTCATTATTTTGTAATAAAGTCTATGTTAACTAAGTTTACAAAATAATAGCATTGCTTCGGTTACAGCATGCCTTCCACGGTAAGTATTGAGCAAGCTGTTAGTGTTTGATATTAACTTACCACTGAGCGTAAGGCGCATGTGTAAGCCTAAACCCAAAGTTTGAAGTACATATTTTGGCAATTGTTTGAACAAGGTACGCAAAGAAAAAAGGGGGGTAACTACTATAGATACTGTACCTGATAAAAGCATATATTGTGAATTACGCAGACGATTTGAAACAAATAGAAGGATGTTACTTCTTCTTTACATGAGGTTTCTGTGGAGAAATGCTGTTAGAAATGATGAGGAAACTTTATTTAATCATTTTACGATATTAATTTCAACTGTATATTCATTCAAATCCAATTGTCACTTTTTTGTCAGATAAGGAAAAGAAACTAACGCACATGGCAGTGAATAAGCAGCTGATAGCTTTGGATGCCACAATTCGGTCGTTTCTCTGGTCGGACTCGTCAGAAACAGCATTTGGCTTTCGAATAGGCTGCCTCCAGTTATCCAATCAATGGGATACTACAGAGCAGTTGAAAAAAGCTGATCGGAAAGGGGACATCATCAGACTTCATTACAAATGGAATCCCATTTTGCAAGACTTACTTCGGAATTGTCGTTTGGCACGAAATTTGAGCAGAATTCAAACGAGTAATGACGATAGGGTAAGCAAAACAAAAATAGCTGAAATTCGCTCCTTGGGCTTATCCATAGGAGATCTGCGAGGCCAGCGCAAAGGTTTCATGCATCTAGGCAAGACTAAAAACTTGTGCAAGGGTTCCATACATCCTCAATGAGACTTAAAATTTGCCTCTTCTCCCAGTTGTATTCTAACGATTATTTTTCAGTTCAGAGTACGTCCCGAGGACCTTTGTACCTTAGGGTCCGTCTAATGGACGGGTCGGTCCTAGAGGCTTGCTTTTTTGCGAACTTTCTCTCGGTATCAGTGGCAGACATTCAAGTCTTAAAAAATAGCCAGTATTTCGAATGCTGACTCTCAGCTCGAGCAGGCCCACATCACTCGGAAGATACTCTTTCTATTTCGTATTTACTTTCGTTTAGCTCTATGCAACACGAATGTAACCTGTGTAAATAGCAACTCATTGAAGACCACCAAGCCGTATATATCCGGAGATTTCTATGACGGCTGGGATATATAGGTCCTGTAGATCTCTTGTAGAAGTCTACTAAGACATTTTAATTCAGGCGTTAAGCACCTTAATAGGTTAGACTTGGGAGGGTCAACAATAGAATGAATAAATTTATGTACATAGATCTTAAAATGCTTAATACGTTGATTAAAACGAAACAAAAACAGAAGAAAATAAATCTTGAAGTAAGCTAGATATACCTTGAACTTATACCAAAAAATATTGTCCGGGAGTTCTGCAAGGTTAATGAATGTATCCCTTTTCCTTGTGATATCACAATTTTTGAATACTTATCAAAATAAATTGCAAGTTCTTGCTAAAATGATTAACCGGTACTAAAGTTTCTATGGGGCATCTGTTTCCGGTTTGGAAATCAACAAGTTACAGTGTGAATTAGCGAATCCAGGTCAAAAGGTATCAAGGCAAATGCACAGGTCGAAAGGACAACAGTGTGGTAGGGACTACTGAAAGTTACAATCGCGTTCAGTCAAAAGGCATCAGTCCAGAATGTCAATATTGTAACTGAATTTGTATTGATATTCAATGTAAGAAATAAAATAAGTAATACTTTTACACGAAATAAGTAATATTTTAGGACAATCTTTACTACAGAAATAAGTAATATCTGTTAATCTTTGCTTTAAAGAGGACCCAAGATATACTAGGTCAGTAAGTATACGGTCTTTTAAATCAAGTCATAATTATATCCTTATCAGATTTCGCCGCCATATGAACTCATGGATTTTTTGTGAAAATTTGGACGAATTAGAATGTTTTATTATTTTTGCACTAACATTTTAATAGCTTTTTTTTAATTAAAAATGATACCTCTTTAGAGCTTATGTATGACTTAGAATGAATAAAATAAAGGATTTGAGTTTACGATCAACTTTAAAACGTTTAATAAGTTGATTCTTTCTTTATTTAAAAAAAAACTTGGTAGACATTTCTTTTTTAAATTTCTGAAATCTTCATTTTTCTAACTTTGCCCTTTGTTAACAGAATTGAACAACAGGGTATAACGTGTTTCGACAATTTTTCGTTGTTAAAGTTGTTAAGTATCTCGAATATTAGACAGATAGATAAATAGATCGTTTTATCGTCTTTTTGTTAGTTTTCAGTCTCCAAATCAGGCGTGAATAATTTTATTTTAGAATCTAAAATTGGTTATCTTTCGTTAAACTTTTTAACGCGCCATTCCAGCATGATTCAATTTCACTTCTTACAATAGTGAAACTAAATATTTCTATCCATTAAGAATTTGAATGAATAAAAAGTTCAAATTTCATTTTTTGCATCATATATAGGGTCTAAAAAGTACATATTTTTCAATTACAAGGTTCAATCAAACTGTATTTAACACAAAAATGAAATTAAAATCTATTCATTCTACGATTTCATGGCGACAAAATCTGATGAGGACAATTATACCTTTTAATTAAGAAATACCCTTTTTTGAGAGTTTGTATGACTTTGGGCGCTACTGCAATGCAAAGGTAAACATGTATTACTTTACTAATTGTAGAAAATGTCCTAAATATTACTAGTTTCTTATAAAAGTATTACTTATTTTATTATTTAAATTTCAAGAAAATTTTTATCACCAATTATTCCAGTGAAATATGATACGAAATAAAAATCAAATCACAACAAAAGGCTTATTGATTTGAATTTATAAAAATCAAAAACTAATTACTGAGAGTTGTTAAAATATTCGTGACTAGTGTGTTGTCCTTTTGACCGAACGCGATTGTAACTTGCAATTGCCCGTACTACACTGTTGTCCTTTTGACTGATGTTTTTGACTTGATGCCTTCTGACCTACCATCAAATTGAATTAGGTTTTTTAAACATTTCATCATTTGTTATATCAATTCCTGTATTTTTACGCATTTTCTCTATCTCTGATTTCATGTCATTAAAACAAAAACAAGAAGGTAGAAACTTGAATTACGTACGACTGAAATCAGTTTTGTTGTTATTGTATAACCATGATTATTGCTTATTTTTCAAAAGGAAGACATGGAAGCCCTTTTGCAGACTGTAACAACTTGTCTGAAAGAGGATCTTGATCGTGTCACGTTTCTATTACCGAAACGTCCAGAGAATCGATCGCAGCAAATGTTCGATGATTACCGGCGTTACATGTTGGAACTGGACCCTTCCATGTACGCAACACTTTACCATGTTGCTTGTGATCTTCGTAGCCATGCAGTCAAGTTAGGCTTTTTCTTGAAAACTTTTGCGTAAAGACTTTCTATTCATGTTTGTTTTGTGCTGGGGACCAAATTAAAAGCAAAAACTATTTCAGAGTAAATTTAGTTTTGCTCTAATCTAAAATAATTTTATACTAATTATACAGAAATTGTCTTCTTCGAAATAAAGGCGAAATTCAAACTTACTTCAACTACTTTGATCAGATTTATTCAAATAAACTTATCTCAAGATGGGAGTTATCCATGTTTTCTGTTTCATTGTATTCACAAAAAGAATATGTTCTTGTAAAAAGAGATGACTTTATCACCTGATCAACTGCAAGTAAGTAAGTTGCGTGGCAAATGCCGTTTTATATAGAAACCTTAAAGTGAATCACTAAAGCCACGATTACAGACATGGACAAACAAACAAAAAAAAAAAACAAAACAAAACAAAAAACATAGGTTAAAGTTACAATTCCCTTTTCACTTGTTCGTCTGTCCATCCCTATTACTATTTCAGGGCTCCTGGTCACATTTTTTGGCACAGAGCCTTGAAAATTCCCATATGTAGTCCAGTAGCCATCTTCTAAAAAACAGCCTTTTCATTTTTTTGATATTTGCCCATCCCCCCACTTTTTAGGGGTGCTCAATTTTCAATAATAATTTTTTGTAAAAAGGACACTTATTTTGCCACAATGTAGTATTTATAACGTTTAGGATTCTGTGGAAATGCTTGGTTGGAATGATATATATATATATATATATATATATATATATATATATATATATAGAGAGAGAGAGAGAGAGAGAGTAAGTATGTGAGAGTATATGGTTCAATCTTAATTCAAGAAAAAGAAAGTTACATCTTTTTTGTCCTGTTTGTGTTACACCCTTTCCCTTGCAATTAACAACTCAGTTCGATTGGTGCCTTTGATTTCATCAAATTATGTATTGTCTTATGTAACTTTGTATCACTGTCTGAAGAGTTGGGATAGGGTAAGATAGTTGGTGAAGTCTTGGTTGACAGAGAGATAAGAACTTACTAAGAGAGGATATTGTGAGAAAAATGGAACAACTTAGCTATGTTGATTCATTTTTGGCAATATTCATAAATGGATGCATAACCCAACACTTCATAGTGGGTGGTGCTTATTTCAAAGAGTAAGTAACCATGAAGTCGCTACGATATTTTTTCAAGTGAATATATTTTCTATATAAAACCTGAGGATCTGATTAGATTTTCTCCACTATGCTTTGGATAGTCAAGGTAATAGTTGGATTCTCTTTGGACCAGATATCATTCTCTCCTTGCTTTTCCAAGTAATGAGATTGTTCTTCACAAGCTTCTCAAACATATCTCCACATATGTAAATAATGTATGCTGTACAATTTTAGACATTTCATGAGCTTAGTGATTAGAAGTCTCGTGTGCAAGATATTAAACATTATACTTCAGATTATTTTTCTTGTCAAGTCGATAGTTCAACATTTTGTTTTTGCAAATCTGAATTAGTTGACGGTTTCCTCTGGTGTGCTATGGTTGGTGTCACACAGTAACTTCCAGAACTTGCTGTCTTCCCAGAATATCTAGAATGTTGGTGATCTTTTTGTACTAATACTATTCGTTATTCATCATGATTCTCCCATATTATTGAATGTGATGGCAGAAGCCTACATCTATTAACAATTTTATTCATCTTCAGTTTTCAATTTTTCAGCTCTGACTTCGTAAGATGATACGAGGAAAATAAGTTTAGATACCATGAAAATGTTCTGATTGAGTATCTTTAAAAAACTATACAATGAAATTATAAAGTACTCAGAGAGCTCGTATCTCTGCCAACGTAATTGTCCAGGGGAATAGTTGTGCATGGATCTGCCCCCAAATTTAATTGTTTCTTCTGTGGCTCATTGCCGACCACTCCAAAGAATGGAGAACTTTTGGAGACATTGTGTGGACATTAACTTGTAGTGGTATTTTGCACCGTAGGCATATGACTATGATGCATGGGAGGTAATTATTCATGGATCTGCCTTGAAATTCTATTACTTCTTCAATGGCCTCTTGTCCACCCTCCCCATATCATGTGAACAATCATGAGTGTATATATAAATGTATGAGCACCTCCCCTTAGAAAAGATAAACTGGAAAATATATCTAAATCAAAAGTTCCTAAATTTGCCAACTCTTCCTCACCTCATTGTTCATTCTTACACAAAATTTGATTGAGAACTTTCAGAGACATTGTGTGGACAGACATGAAATTTGGCAAAATTGTGTTGTGTGGATGTGACTGTGATGTATGGGAGGTAATTGCATATGGATCCACCCTGGAATCTGATTATTTCTTTCATGGCCTATATCCACCCATCCACAAAATTTCATCAAAATACATTGAGAACTTTTGGAGATATTGTGCGGACAATCATGAGCACTTACATAAATAAATGGAAAAAAAACTGAAAAATATCTCTCAATCAAAAATTCCTAGATCTTTCCCTAGATTTAACCAACTTTTCGTCATCTTATTGTTTGCACTTCTACAAAATTTCATTGAAATTCATCGAGTATTCAAAGATATTGTGTGAACAGACAGATGTTTCATTATAAAAAAGAATAACCAATCAGCTATAGGAACAGAGGTAAAAGATTTTAGGCAGTCATCTTTATGTCACCCCTCTGATGGAGTCACTAAGGATGGGCCATCCCTACTGCCCTCCACATTTGGTACATTTGTTGTAACAAAAATCCATACTATCATAACTGGGATTCTGGATTACATCATGATAACTTGAAGCAGATTCAGATATAACCAGACAATAATTCAGTCTCTACTGACTCATCCATGAAAATGATATCTCACACTTCAGGAAATCAATAATTGAAAGACACTAGCATCATCCCAAATCAAAGTATACTTTGCACATTTTATATCAAGTCCATTTACACAAGTTACATGTTGCTCTTTCCATCTTTACTCAAGGGAGCGATAAAACATTTGTTTCAATGAATTTTAGGTACCTCAATGCTTTTATGATGAAAAAACAATATATGGTGAAAAAAGTCCAAAACTTCTATGAGAGTTTATTTCATTATTATAATCTTTGAAAGTTTTCTACCTTACCAATCTTTGATACATGTTAATTATGTCAAGTCAGAACATAAATAAAAAATCATAAAAAAATTTTGAAATTTAAAAAAAAACATTTCATCTTAAATTAAATTTTTTCGAAAATAAATCTTTTGAAAACTATTTTTGGGTGGTGGTGGTGGAGGAGGAAAAATGCCACTACAAACCTTTCAAGCAGAACAATATTTTAGCTTTATTGCAGTTTTTATTTTACGCATCAGGTGTATTTTCTATATCACTGGGAAAAGTTTTGAATGAAATTTCAATTGATCTAATCTCTTCAGGGACTTATTTTAATAAAGAAATAAATATTTTCAATATTCAAATGATATTTTTTAGAGATTTTATGAGATTATATCAAGGTTGTGGGGTGATTGGCCTTTAAAATATTTCCAAAAACTTTTCTAATAAAATACCATTTACATGAATAAATTTATTTTTGAATGAATTAGCAACTGGAAATTCATTGAAATCCAATCATTAATTAACTAAAAAATCTTAACGTGAATTATTACCTCCCATCATTTACAAAGTGTAAACAACTCTTTGAAGACCAAAATTTCCAGTTCTTGACATTGGAAACAAATGATTCTAATATCAGAAAGTCTGTGGGAATGCATAGAGGTACTTACTGAATTATATTTGTTAAAAAATGCCAACTTTGGTATAGAGCCTTATTCAGGGATCAGATTCACAAGGTTTCCAGGAAGATTTTGTATTGTTGGTCTGCAGTATAGAGAAAAAATACTCAATAGATTTAGCATCGACTTTCTTTGTTCTGCAACATATTTTACATTTAAATTTTGTAAGTAATTTTTACTTTCACAGTCCATAGAACGTGTGAAAAGGAAATCAAAACCAAAAATTTCAAAATTTAAGAGAAATTAACATCAGTTAAATTGGAAATTCATTAGGCTAGATAATAAGAAGAACAGAAGAGCCAAGATTTTGTGGAGTCTTATATAATGCCTTTATTTCTTCTGAGGAAAACCTATTAATGTGATGGATTCACCTCAAATCAAATATATCTCCTACGTACAGTAGAAGAATAAAATAAAAATATGCTCACAAAAGTGGAGTCCTTTTATTCAATGTCCAATATATACTTCTGTAGAGGACGAGGCAGTGGTAGATTATGTACTTTCTGGGCCACTTTGCGCCCTAATGCTTTATAGATAGACACCCGGGATATCTCCTTCAGAGTACGTGGGTACATGGTGAGAGCGTTTAAGAGTTTCAGATATTCTTTACCTGTAGTACCAAGTGGGTGAAATCGAGCCATTGAACGTGCAGTGCTCAGACAACCAAATAAAATCTTGTGGTCCATTGTTTTGTAGAACAATCTCAGCAAATTTTCTGCATAATCATTTTTAAAAAATGACTCATATTCTTTCACCATCACCACATAATGTGACATGGCTTGTGTGTCAAGTCTTTGTAAGAAAATGGAATTTTGTGAATGGAATATTACTGTTCCTGATGGGTACGGTTCTATATCAGGATCAGCACCCCATTGCAGTAGGGTTTTGATCCAGGTGTAAAGAACTTGAAAGTCCTGACAAGTCTCTGCCATCTTTGTTAAGTTGACAAAGTCTATGAGACTGTTTCCGGCACCACCCTCGAGGTAGGAACTTCTGACATTCGAGACACGATTCGGGTTGAAGCCATACTTTAGCATTATACAAAGGCACTGATTGACAAGGTCAGCATAACAGGAACGTTTGTGCTGCATTCGCACAGACAATGGAAATTGGAAATACTGGGCAGCAGCTTTTGAAAGGAATGAAGGACTTGCATAAAAGTTAACATCAGCACCATGCTCAAGTAAGGCAGTCAAGATTCGGAGAACATGCTCAGACTCATCACATAGTTTGCTTGGATAAACATATGCAAAGCACATTAGCCAAAGTTTCAGTGGAGTATGCCCTTGTTTGCATTGAGTGTTTGGGTCGGCTCCATGCATCAGCAGAGTGCTCACAGCATAACTTAGGATTCGAAAGTTGATTCTGTGTCCAGATTCAAAGTCAGAATTCACAATGAACGTGTTGATCTGGCACTGTGAAATGAGGAGATTTTCACAAATGCACACCATTGGTTGCACTGTACGACAACCGTACAAGTTTTGACAGACGCTCTCTTCAAAAGCTATATGCAGAATTTTGTTCAATGGTTGCAGTCCATCACAGTTGGCCAAGTGAGGACTGGCTCCATATTCCAACAACAGGGTTAGGCATTCATTAAACTCTTGCTGGTAGTCGGGCCAAGACAGCACAAAATGGGATGGTGGCAAACGATGCACATTCTTGGCCAGGCGTCGATAGGACATGTGTTCGACCAGTAGATTCAGTGCTGTGTCTCCTTTGATATTAGTTCTATTGATGTCGTCTTTGAGTCCTGAATCTAGAAGGCATTTGGTTGTCTTGTAAAATGATCCAGAGTTTAGGATAATATATGAATACAACTTGTGAAAAATGGTTTCATTTACCTGAGAATTGCATTTTGCTGTGGCCCCATGGTCTAGAAGAATTTGTACAAATTTCTCCCCACAATGAACTGCATTGTAGAGTGGTGTAAACCCATTCTCATCAGGAATGTTCACAATATCTGGGTACTTTTCGAGTAATGTCCATGTAGAATCGGCAGCTCCATGCTTACAGGCTAAATGAAGCCACTGACTTGCATAAGACAGTTCCCATCTCCTCATTGACCGGGACTGCATGGCAAGAAGCTGCTTGAGACAACTTGATTGGTCTCCAAGAATAGCACATTCAACAGGAGTAAGCATCTTGACCATTTCTCTTGCTACTGATAATTCAAGACTGGAAGTACAGCTATACCTCATATACATCCAAAGTTTCCGAGGAACTGGTAGGCTGACATTCGATTGCTGTTCCAGGGACTCGCCACGATTTATGAAGAATGTGACAATATCATCATGGCCACAAAAACAGGCCAAATGCAATGGTGGACTATGTCCGTTGCAATTCAGTCCATAAGTTTTCACAAGCTGAGTGACAAGCTCTGTCTGACCGAACTCAACAGCAATTTGTAGCAAATTGAAATTGTAATGATGTTCATCACACACAGTTAATATATCCTCATACGTAGGTAAATCAAGGATCATTTCAGCAAGTATGTCACCAACATCGGGGCCACTTGACCGAATATAACTGATGATCTCAAGCACTCGAGATTCTGTCTCTTTTGTTGGTTGGCGTAGACGTTTGCTAAACAGAAGTTGAGGCCAAGAAAAATTAGGCAGATAGTCAAAGATTTTCACAAATAAGTTATACGCTATAAATAACCAGGTAGTAATCATGGTTGTGCATCAATAATCAACATCGACTGATGAAGAGAAAGAGCCAAAAATATTCTGGCTTTTGCTTTAATGACTGAAAATCAAAATGGCCTGAGGTTGAGGGAAATATTCAGCCCAGATGACAGTGTTTGTGGAGCCATACATCATTGACTGGATGATTTCACTCTAGAACATTCAAGTAACACCTGAAAGAGAAAATGAAAGTCCTTTAAAAGTTGTTAGCAGTCCCCACAAATGAATTATGAGTAAGGAAAGATTTCACTTGAAGTGCAAACTGTTTTTCATTTTGATTGTATTTACTGTTCTTAATCAGCTCTTCTTTGAAGTTTTCAGCTCTTTTGTCAGCCATGTTGCACAAGTAAATTGTATTCGAACCCAGAGATGAGTAAAGAGTAACAGTTACAAAACAATTCAGTAAACAGTTGAAGGAGAAAAAGAGAAAAATTCAATATGAACTATCAATGCTTCCATAAAATGAAAAATATGACTCAATTTTTTGCTAACACCTATGACGTACACTGAAAGCTTGAAGATGAGTCTGATAATCATAAAAGCAAGTAATTAACACAAGATTAATGGTCTCAGAGCACTTACCAAGTAATTCAAATAATCTATATGTTTAAAAGGTGCTAAGAAATCTTTTGCACCTGGCAAATAAAAAAAACTACTAGATGAAAAACTGGAAAAAAAAATTGAAGCCGTTTCCTCATAGCTCTAATATCAAATTTATGAGAAGTGTCAACTTTGACCATAATCAATTTCTTTAATTAGTGCAGACATGGTACTGATCTTTGATATAAAAAAGTTTGAAAAAAATGTTATATCTTTCGATTTGTGAAGGGGCAAGGATAAATTTTATTGATAATTTGGTATTTATCCCTTTTGTTATCTGGCCATTTAACAATACTATATGTCAAAGGAAGCCATCCTTGTATGATGCAAGGGAAGTAACTCTAAGAAAACTATTCAGGGACGATTTCGAAAAAAATCGAGTTTTAAAATAGATTGTTGTCTTTTTACTTGCGACAAACGTTGAGAGCCAAATTCTCTTTTTCTAGACTGAAATTGGAAAAGGTTAAAAGCATCCAGAGAGAGAGAGAGAGAGAGAGAGAGAGAGAGAGAGAGAGAGAGAGAGAGAGAGAGATATTAGCAATTTTCATATTTCAGACTTATTTCACATGACGTCATTATAGAACTCTGTGATGTCATTCTGCTCCCCTTTTTCTTGGGAATGGGGGGAGGGTAAGTTTGTTTTTTTCCTACCTGGACTCATTCTCTGATCAATTTTCTTCACATATTCCGATGAAACTTTTTACTAAAAGTTTGGGTCAAAAGTGAGGGGAATATCATCAAGTGAATGCATTGTTAATGATTTCACTGTAGAAATACATTCAAAATGAGACGTCACAGGATTGTCAGCAGTCACAAATCAAGGCATATGTTACTGAAAAAAATAGGGATTTTCAAACATGAAATACATTACAAATAATTTTACTATAGAAATACATTGTATTTTTGATGAAATATTGAGATTTTAATGAAATTCAGCAATCTTGTCTATAATACCAAACAATTGTCAAAAATTGTGTAGACAGCATCACAGGTTTTGAAAAGAGTCTCTTCTGGTTTAAAACATTAGCTTATGTAGCTTACATTCAATGAAATGAAGGTAATACTTTGTAACGATCAATTACTGTTTATTCATACATTAGATTGACAGATATTTTTGGAATAGAAAATTCATTTTTTCTCTAAAATATAAAATTTTGGAAACTATAAATCCACTAATTTTGAAAAAAATTTGTATTCTTTCCACTGTATCAAGATGATAAAGAAATTAAATTTATAAAATAACTTTCATGAAATGTGAACTTGCCGTCGTAGAACTCATTGGACTAAATAATTTAAATGTCTATATCAAAATATACCAACCAATATTCCAAGATATAAAGTAATTGATGTTTACAATATGAAACATTTGATCATATAAGAATTTAGATATTTCAGAAAAAAAAGTTTTAAAAAGCCAAAACTAGGGTCCAGGCAGAGGTTATTTTTACCTCTTTTCACCTGCAATATCAATTCCAGATTGTTTAGTCTGATAAATATTATGACACAAAATTCGAATGAAATACCAGTAGGACTCTAAGAAGTTAAGAGATGTGCAATTTACTTCTACCAGATTGTTAGAAAAGATAAGGTGTCTTTCTTCAACATTTCAAGAAATAATACAAAGTAGACAAGTAGTCCTGATTATTGAGAAGAGCTTCATATGAAGGGCCTTACTTTTTAAGGTTCTAGCTATGAACATTATCCAGCAGAAATATCAATGTGCAAGATCAGCAAATAGCCTCAGGCCACAAATTCAAAAAGAAATATTATCAGAAGAAACAATTCAAGACATACATTCCAATAAAACTGATGCCATTAAAACTTAGCAGATGTTCAAATCTCAGCATGTCATTTAATTGTTCTTCATCAGATGAGACATGTAACAAACACTGTTTATGCTTCTGCTGCAGCTGCTAATGATAATGATAATGATAAATAGTCCACCAATCCAATGTTGCCTAGATATAAAGTGAGGTTCATGAGAAAAGGAACCAGGCAAACAACTATAGACCAATCACATAACTACCATTGATGTGGGAAATTCTGACCAGACAAATAGCAGAGAAAACATACATTTCAATGGAAACAGGAGGACTTACCGTAAAAATAGAATGGATACAGGAAATGAACCGGATGGACGAATGACTTGCTCTATATTGATCAGATGATCCTAAAAGATGTAATGAAAAGAAGGAAAAATGTTTCAATGGGATGATTTGACCACAAAAAAGCTTATAACATGATCCCATATAGCTGGATACTTGATTGCCTCAGGATATTCAAGATTAGCAAACCAGTGGCGAGATTCATAGTCAACTCAATGAAATAATGAAAAGTAGACTACAGTTACAGGAAAAGAGGTAAGTTTAAGAAGAGGAAATTGTCAGGGGGGACTCTCTGTCTCCACTACTATTTATACTAACCATGATACCACGAAGCCGATACTTGGAGAACAGCAAAAGATACTGATAACCCGAAACAAAGGGAAAAGTCATGACCTTATATATACAGATAACATAAAGCTACTTGCAAAGAAGGGAAGAGCTCAAAATATTATCCAACAAAGTGAAAAAATACAGCTATCACAGGGAACTGAGTTCAGAATAGGAATATGTGTGCTAATTGTAATGCACAGGAGAAGGCTTATAATAGCCGAAAGAATCGAATTACAGACAACAAAAAAATCAGAGCATTATCCACACAGAAATGAATAAAATACTTTGAAGATCGAGTTCTCAAATATAACATAATGAAACAGGAATAGATGAAAGAGAAACTAAAAAAAGAAATATGTTATGATGATGCACATATCTCCATACCCCAGATATGACACAGGAAGAAGGTAAGGACTCACCAGCATAGAAGACTGTGTCCAAAGGGCCAAAACATGATTAGAAAAATATGAGCAAGCAAGCAGTAAAAATATTATACAAGGTACCCAAAGCAGTGCAACAAACAACAAAAAATTTGCATGTGAGGGAGTAGCACACCAGACAATGAGAAAAGAAAAATGTGAAGAGAAAAAAACTACACAGGGAATTTAAAAGATCAATAAAAAAATATTGCAGAGATCTTGGACTGGCTACACAAATGAAACCTGAAGAGAGAAACAGAATCGCTCATTATGGCAGACCAAAACATATGTATGTCAAGGTGAAGATTGACAGAACCTTAACAAACAAATGCAGCCTATGTAGAGAAAGGGATGAGACTGTAAGACACATAAACCATTAATATGGTAAACTAACCCAGAAGAAGTACAAGAAATAATATGAGAGGGTAGCAACTGTTACACATAAGGAACTCAGATTGACCTTGCAAAAAATGGTAACAACATGAACCAGAGATTGTCTGGAAAAATAGAAACTACAAATTACTTTGGGACTTTGACATCCAAACTGACCACCCCATCTAAGTGATGGAAAGAGAACCGGCCAAATAATAGATGTAGCTGTGCCTGCAGATCATAGAGTGACTATGAAAGAGTGGAAAGCTAGGGAAATACTTGGACTTAGCAAGGGAACTGCGGAAGGTGTGGGACATGAGGGTCAGGGTAGTACCAATAATAGCAGGTGCACTTGGAACTATGCCTGAAACACTGTAAATGAGATTGGAAATGCTGGAAAAAAGAGGAAGGATTGAAACTATGCAGATCACAGCACTATTGAGCCTGCAAAAATACTGAGGGAAGTACTAGAATGTGATGAGATATATGACCACCACTTGTCAGCAATGACCAAACAAATAGGATGAAAAAGGCAAGGTCAAGATGGTACAAACCATAGGGCTACTATGATATGTGAGGATGATGAGAGGGGGGGGTGAGAAATCTGAGAAGACTTACTATCATAGTCTTCAGTGACAACCAGCAGCCAATTGGTATGAAACTGCGAACCAAAGCACTGCTATGAACTGGGAGAGTATTGAGAGGAGGACTGGAGACTTGGGGAGACTTAGTGCCATTCAGTTTTCAGCAAATACCACCAGGCAACTGGTGTAAAAATGCAGATAGATAGATAGATGATGATGAGGATGATGATGATGATAATAATAATAATAATAATTTGCAAGGTGTCAGTCTGTTTGTGACACTAAGGGAGGTTACTGGGCAAATATACTTTCTGGGTGACCTCCCTTGGATTCTTATCATCAAAAAATAAAAATAAAAAAAATAAATGATTTGGAAATTATTTTACAGGTAATGTGATAATTTATTTAAATATGTGCCCAATATATTTTCATTTTAGTGTATTTGGCTTCATATCCCTTAAACTCTCATGTTTTTCTTCCAGACACTACATTGCTTTCCATCTCGAGGCATACCATTAGAAAAACAATGGGTATTTTACTAAATAAAACTCCCTTAATGAAACTTTTGGTAATAACTCCTTGATTATTGAATTTATTTATGAAAATGTTACTTTGAAAGGAAATTGGTGGAATTTCTTTTCTAACGTAAGAACCCTCCCTCATTCAATTTTATGAAATTTCAATAAGTTTCAAACCAAACAATAAACTTTATTTCTATATAGTGAGAGAATTTCTTTATATCACCTGAACAATCTATTGATGATAAAGCCTCATGCCTACCAGAGTAGGTCTAAGCTTTGTCAAGTTGTTTTTTTGTTGTTTCAAGTTTAATACAAAATGAAAACAAGGATACATTGGGTCAATCTATCAATATTACTGTGTAAACATACTGACACAGTACACAGCTTTAGGTATACCATTAATTAATTGGTATTTACAAGTAGTAGTAGTAGAAGTAGTAGTAGTAGTAATAATGATATTGACAAGTTAAGTAAGATTTTAATCAACAATCAACAGAAATTCTTCTTAAAGAGCTATTAGTATAGCTCCATTTCGGCATCCCTAATGCTAATGACTACGGTCACGATTTACAAGCAATAATTATCAATTTAATGTGTTTAAGTGGAATTGAATTGCTACCAATAATTAATTTATTTCAAGATAATTTAAGACTTCACAATAAAAATGAATTCCAAAATTAATATCAAGCAGTGATTATTGATTTTTTAGAGGCGTCCTCACATCTCTATACAAGGCTCTGTGCGTTGGTCAGTCGATTGCCCCATATTGTTTCTCAGCGGTTTTATGCAAGACTTGCTTGGAACTTGGTAGAAAGGTGTCCCTTGATTAGATGCTTCTCCCCAAGAAAAATTTTCCTTGCAAGCTCATGTTATCTGGCTATAATGGTATTTAAACTTAATTTTAAAATCGATTTTCTCAGCTGTTTTGGGTCAGATTTACTTGAAATTTGATAGAAAGGTGTTTCTTGATAAGATGCTTCTTCGGGGTCACGTGACGGCAATGATTGCATTTGAACTTCATAGTAGACGCCCCATTGAACTTTTGGTTCTTGTTTCGTGCAACAATATGGTCAAAACTTGAAACATAGCAGACATTCCTGTTGTACTTCGTAGAGTTCAAGTTACGGAATTTCGGGACCGCAGCCAGTCATCAGTGTATGAGAAGCGAAATTAAAGCAATTCTATTAACTCAGTCGGAGGGACCACACTTCTTTTTAGATACCGCTACACAACTCGTAGCTTGATATAATACGAGTGGTGATCATGATGACGATGATGGTGATGATGGGTAAAACATTGATATCATGATGTGCGCTGAATTGACGATTACAGATGCCATTTGTTTGCTGTTTTTGTTTGTTTTGATTTTGTTTACGACTTCGTTTCTTTTTTTTCAAGAGAAATATTTTTTCCCAAAATTAAAAATGCACGTAGCTAATCATTAGTAAATCGGGAAGACCGGTCGTAATCCTTACCTTGAGGTTGCAATTACCGTATTTATTTTGTTTGCAACAGAAAACAAAGCACTGCATAAATAATTAAGAGTTCTCTTCTCATTGTTTTAATGGTGGGACTGGATTGATTTATGAACATCTGGTCGTTTGTGTTTCAGAAAAAAAAAACTTCAGGACGAGAAGAAATTATCAGAAATTGACAATCTAGCCATTTTTCGGCCCTTGATATACATATATTTCTTTTAAAATATTCAACTTTAATTTCTTTCAACTTATTCTATCTCCATCATACACGGATGTAGTTTGACACTGACAGTGGTTTAGAGCAGTGGCTTGTCTGTTCAGATGATCTTTACTTGAAAGTATTTTTGTTTTTAATTACAGATTGAAAAGGTTATCGGTGCTTATTAAGCGGGGTGACTTTTTCATTTATCTAAATGTCATCAAGTGCAGTCTTAATGAATAATTAATTAATTTGACAAACTAAATCTGTTTACGCCAAGGTTCTTTAAAAAAAAAAAAAATGTTCTCTCTTACTTTCGAAACAAGTTGTTGGTGAAAATCTCGAGTTGATAACTGACATTTCGCAGGGGGAAAAAAAGAAAATCATTATTTTTTTCGCAAAGAAAGAAAAAAGGAAATATCAATGATTTATTTAGTTTTCTTGTTTCTTTTTTTTTTTTTTTTGAAAAATTTTTTTTATCACATCAAATCACAAAAGAAATCTTTTAATCAGTCGTTACACTTATAGCAAAAAATTAATTCCGAACATTAAATAATAAAAAAAAAAAATAACATATTAACAAAGTTTTTTTTTTCTTTCTCATAATTGTGAGATAATTAGGACCTAATCAAAATAAGACGATGGATCGGCTTTATTGTTTATCATCAGCAGACGATGCGGTTAAAATGGTTATTTATTTTTTTCTTTTGTTAGCAGAGCTCATTTAATAAAATAATTCTTTCTTTATTTTGCAACAAATCAAACAAGGTAAATCCCATTATACTCACTTTTCTTTTAATTTTATTAGCTGATATAGAGCTACCAGTTTCCAGAGTAATCATGTTGCTAGCAAACGTCAATGCCCAAACACTGTTGATGGAATTGGAGGACAAGGGCGAATGTAAACTTAACTGAAAGTACAATAAAGATGGCAGCGCCACAAAGGGACGTAAATCCAGACGAATTTCCAGGTTACCTCCCTTGATTATGCAGCAAAAAATCAATAAGACCTCCAACAAAACTGACAACAATGGATTTGCATTGATGTCAGTGTAAATATTTGGGCATGCCCACTCAAAAAGTGCATCTATGGAAATGGTCAGACTTTACGGTGTTTGGGATAGCCTGTCGTAATTGTCTTGTTAAATGATTAATATAATAATTCTTTCTTTATTTTGATATAATAATTAATATATAATTAATAATATAATTTATTTGATATAATAAGAAATAAGTCTTCAATATAATTTGTTTTTTATGAGTCTGAAAAGAAGGAGGCTGATGTTGAAAGTGGGATTTGGGGCTTAAATCTGTTCACACATTTCTAAGTTTTGTTGATTTTCATTTTGAATTTGAAATCAAAATTGAAGTTGAAATAGAATTTTAGCTAGTATTTATAAATTGCTGTCAAAAAGGAATGAATCTTTTTTTAGACTATCAAAAAAAAAAAAAATTGGGAGTGAGGGAGGGGGAAGTTCGTGGGTATGGAGAAGAACATCTTATCTCTATCCACCCCCGCTCTATCATAAAAAAAACATCCCTTCTCTCTCTATATTTTTCTCTCTCTTTCACTCTTGCTTAAAAGTATAAATATCCTCTCTCTCTTTTTCACTCTCTCATTTTCTTTCTTTCACTCTCTCAGAAAACAATGATCTTCCTCTTTCTTTCACTCTCTTGTGAAATGCTAGATATTCTGTTTTGTTCATTCTCTCAGAAAACAATAAGCATTCTCTTTCTTCCAATTTCTTGTAAAGTGATAAAGATTCTCTGCCTTTCACTCTCTCATAGCACGACAATCTCTCTCTCTCTCTTTCTTTCACTCTCTTGTAAAACAATAATCTCTATCTGTCTGTCCGTCTGTCTCTTCTATCATATTCTATTCTATTCCAAAACCCCACAACATTGAAATGATAAGAGATGCAGATAGCTTCATATCCACATCACTTCCAACGGTCACAAAATATGTGATCATTTCAATATTGATTTTTATTATAATCTAGCACCCTCCCATATCAAGAGTTATCACAGTGCATGAACGCACACAAACACTGAGATTTCTCAAATTACAGTTAGATTGTTGAAAATAAATTCAACTACCTTGCTTATAACAAACAGATTTTCAGGCATGTCAGTGAATAGTTGTAAGTATCAAGTATATTCTATAAAAAAAAACCTTTAGTTTGGAAACTTTTAATTTTGATATTTTAAATATGAAGATTACATCCCCAGAATCACTCTTTTACACTTAAAATTATCTATTTTCCAAATTTGTATGAATTTTCCTAATATCATATTCTCTCTCTTTCTTTCTCCCTCTTTCTCAGTCTATATTGAAATGTATCCCACAAAATTGAAAAAAGTTTGTTTCAAGTGTGATGTCTTTGAAACCTTGGGTCAATGAATCACTGCTTATTTGTGACTACATTAGTATTAGATACATACTATAACATTCTTTCCAACACAATAGTCAACTGAAATTTTATTAGTCTTATTAAAAAGAAATAGTGATACTTATGATACTCTAAAATTGTGCATGCATTTTCAACAATCAAAATGATTACCAGTTATACCTGAACCCAGTAAATGATTTGCTCATCATGCCATCTCAATAAGTGGTTCCAGTTTCATTTGACAAAAATAGACCCAGTTGGCTATTCTGGTATAAACTTGCTGTCGAAAATAAAAGGGTTAACATCCAAGTAGAATAAGAGGTATGCTTTTAATTCTAAATAAGGCTGTTTGCTTTGCTATGGTTAAAATGTGGGCAGTTGAATTTAAACATGGAAAAAATCAGTGCTAAAAAAAAGAAGTAAGGAAATACAGAGCTGCTTCCTTAAGCCCATCTCCTGCCCCAAGGATATTTAAGACTTAACCAATTTGATAGATGTTTAGATGCTATATGGGATGAGTATTTGGATATATACTGGCTAATCTATTAAATCCTTTTGCAATGATCAATTTTGGATTCAAATAAATCTTTTTTGAACTTTTGTCTTTACTCAGTGTCTAAAACAGTTCCAGTAGGCCCCAAATAAGGTGTATATTTGTACAAAATTCATATACAATTTTCACTTTTGCCCCCAAAATTTGTAGGTGTCTGTATTTGCTTTTATCCCAATAATAATGATCTAATGTCTGTCTATTTCTATCTAATATTGAAAGTCTGGTTCAACCAGCAAATTTTACAATAGCAAATTTTCTATTGAACCACTTCTTTCTTCAAACTTTTGACTTCACCCAGTACTTGAAACGGTTCCAGTTGTTGTGTTGCAAATTGATTTTATGTTGTTGCAACCATTGTATTTTTATTGGACAATTAATGCGTCTTCTTTTCAGTTGATTTTGCTTTGCTCGTTTGTCGCTGTTGGCGTCTACCTTGTTTGTTTACAAATAGAGTTTCTCCTGTCCATGATGTCACTTGCATAATTGAAAGATTGACGAGGAGGATGTTTATTCCTGGAGCAACCAATCAGAAAGCAGGAACATATAAAGAGTGATTCTCAAGGCAGGGGAGGGCCATGTAAAGAAGGTAAACAGTTTCTTTGGTGTGACTCTATGCTCAAAACCAGTACACCTCAAACAGGCTGTATGTGTGTACAAAATATACAAATGGTTTTCTCTTTCACAAAAACAAAAACTGTGAAGTCTATGTTTGCTCTCACCCTAATAATAATCTGATTATCATTTATTTCTATTTAATATTAAAAGTCTGATTTACCTAACCAAATTTGGCATGTATACTCAATAGACCTACAGCACTACCTACTCCACTGATTATTGCTTGAACTGTAAACACACAGGTTTTACATGGCCATTTTGACAAACTATCATAAAAGTTTCAGACATTATTTTTCATTTCTAGTCAGAAAACTGCCAGATTTATCTTGAGTGATGATGTTTTAATCTGTGGCACGCACGGGCAATTATAGCAATTTTTAACACATTTCAGGTTTCTGCACAAACGTAGCAATTGCTCTTTCTGCTAGACTGAGCAAAAGACACTCTTCTAGGCTTTTTATTTTCTTCTCAGCTACAAATTAATCCGAGGCTTGTCTTATTCTAACCAATATTTTCATTTCATTTCTTACCAGTAATAAATTACATTTGTCGTATTATCTTTTTCAATAAGCGATCTCTTGATTTGTACATTGAAGCACAGATAATATTCATGTCAATAAAAGGAAAATGTCTCTATCTTCAACTTTAAGTCATTTTAAAGTAAGTATGATCCTTGTAATTTATTATCCATATATTTAAAGCATTGAAATATATATACTTCAGCATTAATTGAATATATAATGCTTTTGATTTGTAGAATATTAGCAATCTAATACATGTTATGGTTAATTGTTTTCACTTTTTAACTCACTGTAGGGTGACCAGATATCAGACTTTAGGCTGCACAGTCCAGCTTTTAAGAATCTTGTCTTCCATCTTACACCAACTTGGGCTGAGAGTTAATTTGTCTTCCTTCCTAGGGTCTGACTAAAAATCTTATATGATTACTTCAGATACACTTAGAACAGTGGGAACCGAAAGCTGCAACAAGCATCAATATTTTTATTTTATGAAGCTGCCATTGTCAACACTACCACTGAGTTGGTGTATGAGTCATTTTTTAAACATTTCCAAGAGGGTTGGCCCGCCAAAGTTTTCCTTATCAGTCTAGAATGTCATCCTTTCTGGAAATTTGGAAATAGCCACCTTAACTCAGAGCAATATTTTAAGATATGGAAATAAAGACAAGATTTGAGAAATAAACAAAAATATCTTCAAATGTTTATGGTCTATTTCACCAAGTCAAACTTAATAAAACTAAGGATTTTTTTATTTTTCTCAATATTAAACTCAGTAAAGACATAATCATCTCCAGAGACATCCCCCAAGGAATTTGCGAGTAGATTCGAAGATCTGGAATTCCTCTTCAAGCTCATTGTTACTGTTGGTGACTCCTCACTGTTAAGATCTGATAATAATGTTCCATTAAGGAATTATATTTTTGCATGGAGGTTTCTCCTGCCTTGAACTCCTTTTTCCCTGGATTTTGTTGTGTCTTTTATCTTCCTTAACAGCAGTGCTGCTCTTGCAGGAGTATCACTGGTGATGATACTTTTCCCATTTTTATCACTGTTTGTCTGGAATACTCTCCTTTCTCAAGAACAAAATCTATCCGATGTATATGGCTTTTAGGATTGATTTGAATGTCCAGCTGTTCTTTCCATGATGGGAGTGGTCTCTTTGTTGGTTGATAGGGTTGGTTGATATGTGATAGCAGAGCTAAGAACATCTATCCCAGAAAACACATTCTTATCTATAGTATAAATCCTTGTTTTTCTTAACCCAGACAGAATGCTGGGAGGTGTCATAGCCTTTTTAGAGCCCATAATAGCACAATGGGAAATCTCAGCTATTGTGATGGGTTTTCCAGGATTCTGAAGGATCCAGGTGTCCATGGCCTGGTTAAAATATGTTTTGAAGGATTTAAAAACTGACACATCAAGAAATTGCATCTTGTTACTACTGAGAGGTGGTTGGGTTAAAAGTAACACACCATTTTTTTGGCTAAGTCAATAAATTGAAATATGGTTTCCATGATTGTTGATAAATCTTTAAGCTGTTGGTTTGAAAAGTAAAATGGTCCATTGCATCAATAAACAGATCTAAATTCATCAATCCTGACTCTCTGTCTCACTCTGCCCCACAATATCTTCCTACTAACTTTGTTGCATACCTTAATGCATGCCAATTATTGTAATATCTTATCTTATGCCCTGATACTGTAGCCTATAGCCCTAAATTGAAAATCAAGGGTTTCTACCCAAATCCTCTGATAACTGTACATGGGGCTTAACGCTTAAGAGGAAATTTTACTTTGGAGTGAATTTAATGATCAAACTAGAGTAAACTTACCTTTTATCACATCTGCTTCTCAGTCACATTGGCGAAAGGAAATGTAATTGTATATCTCCACAAAAGGTGGTAGCACTTTCCAGCCTTCAGTTTTTAAGAAAATGAGGTTGTCTCACTTTTACCCATGTCTTCCCTGCTGTGTGGTACTGTAAACAATTACCATAAACCTTTTTATACATCTATCCATATGAGTGTACCTTTTTTTACTATGAATCTTATCTTATTTAACAATTTTTTTGTACATTATTTAGTTGAAATCAAAGAAATCAAATAGTTTGTCTTTATACCTTTTTCGACATTTCTCAAATCTGACGGTCTGCTTTGAAATGCCTACCACTAAATCAATTTTCTCTCCCTTGCTTTGAATTTAATCAATTTGTTTCTTTGAATGTTTTTAACTATTGCCAGGGTTTTCAGATATAAGGATATTCTTAATTTCAAAATGTTGTTAAAATTTCAAAATGATGTTTTAAAAATCAAGTCCCCTAAAATCATATAAATGTTGTATATGCAAAAGTTGTTAATCATAACTGCAATTAGTTGATAAATGAGCAAGTTGTCACCAGGGAATGCCTGCACAGCTTTAAGATTGGATATGTGGTCATCCGGAGGAGAAAATCCTATTTATGGCATGTACATTTAAATAATGATTTGCTACACTAAACCTCTTGAAAATTGTCAAAAGAAGATATTTTGCAAGAATTTTAGCAATAAAAATGGGATCAAACATAGAATCTGGCCCCAAGATTGATTCAAATCAAAAGCATGAATTT
The DNA here is from genome assembly GCA_963457665.1 of Thysanoteuthis rhombus. Taxonomy (NCBI): domain Eukaryota; kingdom Metazoa; phylum Mollusca; class Cephalopoda; order Oegopsida; family Thysanoteuthidae; genus Thysanoteuthis; species Thysanoteuthis major. The sequence goes on along the minus strand of OY735212.1, from coordinate 43,989,387 downwards.
TCAGATTGCTCTGTAAACAGAGTTTAATTTGATTTAATTAAAACAAGGATGAAAGGTAGAATTCAGACTCCTTCAATTATATAAAAGAATATCATGAAGAAATAGTTACATTTACAACCTTGGGGTCCAGATTCAACATTTGATCCTAAAAATGTAAGGTAAGGAAAACAATAAAAGGTAATTTGTGACATTTTCATATCACTAGGGCTTTGTTCTCAATGAGGCTGACTAAAATACATTAAATCGTTCTGAGCCAACACATACCAGTTCAAGGGGTTTTCTGCTGTTGCAATGATATAGTTTTTTACTTTTTTCAAGCTATCATTCATTAGAGCTTCATTCAGAATGATAATTTTCTTTAGATGTTTGTCATATGTGGAAATATTCTGGGGAATTTTGAACTGAACCTTTTATTCAATCTATGAGGATTGATAGTTCCAATTCCACTGTTCATGCCAAGGAATTTTATGTATCAGTTAATTCATCTCTGTGATACAACTTTTACTTTTTCTGCTCAGTGTATGTGACTGGTACTGCCTAACCCAGTGATTGAACTCACAACCACCAAAGATCAAATAAACATGTGATTTAGTGCTATTCTGATTCTTGACTAATTCATGGCACTTTTTGCTGTGCCCTCAGTTGATCTTATTAGAAGCTCAAATCAATTGCCTGGTTTTTGGAAAGAGCTCATTATAGAGAACTCCCTTCAAACCCCACCATATACATAACATCTTTGAGAAGACTTAGGTGCCATTGCCTTAGGTAGGCTGGGTACTCTTTGGACAGACCTCATACTTGGTGTGACTGGTAGGGATAAATTTTACTCTTCGATCTGATAACAATGAAATTCACTCTTTATTTACTTCAAGATAATTATCTTTAATTCATTTTATTTGGAAGTAAATTTTTTTTCCATCCAAAAGATTGGCCTGCAGTGATTGATGAAGTAGTTGCTTCTTTTTCTCACCTTATTCTCCTTTATTTAGCTTTGTGGTGTACTAACATCATATCTACTAATATCATTAGCCATTGTACAGAGTTCAATTCTCTGGCCTCAGTACACCACCACTGGGGCCATATACCTGACTAGACTTGGCTATTACAGTAGGGCAGGTTATTCATTAACTGCATCGGAAGCCAGTGTTCATGTCCAGGTGTAAACCTAGAATCCAAGTATCAATTTTCAAAATTGGTGCGACATGATCTTCATACTTATATTTTTTCTTGTTTGGCCCTTTGCCGAATCAAGGTAAGCTTTCAAAGTTTCTGTATTGGATGAGATGTAAGGGAGATAATCAATAGAATAAATGTGTTGAATGGAAAGAAAGCGAACTAGGTTAATAGATAAGTTCTTTTGTTAGCATTCCTTGAAAGGAATCACAAGCAAATCTAGGGGACTTCCAGGGGCAATGGATTTATATAGCTGACTCCTTTGTATAGCTGGGTAGAGCCTTTGTATAGGAATAGGAATAACAAATATTTGTCATCCATTTTACTTCTCTCCAGAATGTTCTTTATTTTTTTTCAATAACTTTCCATTATAGTCAGTCATTGTGACCATTGTATAATAGTGCAGCATTACCAACCAAATCTACTCACACAAGCATTTCCAATAGTTAATCATTGCAAGCAGCAATGAATACATTAGATTTCCTCTTGCTTGAATTGAATTTCTGCTTTGATCTATTTCTATAAATACTTTCATGTTATACGGTCATATTGGAAGAGATAAGTGGACAATATTCATTTTAGCAAAATCATTCATAATAGATGGACATGTCATACGGTAGCACAATTCTCAAAGTTTTAGAAATCAGTGAGAAGATTATAAACATTTGAATTTATATAACTATTCATACTTAATGTAACAATAAATGAGTTTTGGTAAATGTCAAAAAATGATGTAGAGCTGATTTAAAAAAAAAAACGTGTTGTCTATAATTTTGAGAAGAGTCGTTAACATTCACATGATGAGTTTTCCATCCAATTAAACTCAATCTTTCAGTTAATTTGTTTTTCCCTATATTTCAGCAGATACATTCTATGGCCTCCTTCAGATATACTATCAATATACAAAGAGAGGGACTCAAAAGCCACAAGAAGTTCATGATATGTGTTGCCGCCATTAGAGAAAAAATTTTTTGAATTAAAAAAAATTTCAGATTTTCTCTATTCCTCCCCACTTTGAATTGTGATCTAGTAATTTTTTCAGTATTTAAATTTCTATCATAAATTCTTCTGTGGGTAAAATTCACGACCAAAAGAGATTCCTCCTCTGGGAGCAAAGTACCTTTATTTGAGAATCAAGCTTTGAAGATGCTCTTTGTGACATCTATTTAACATATTTTTTTATATATCACACTTCTAGTACCAATCTTTTATCTAAAAAGTTTAATTTGCCCAGAAAGAGAAAAAAAGGGTTCCCCTCACTTTTGATCCCTAAAAGAGAAAAAAAATAAAAAGTTCCCTCCACTTTTGGCCCCTGAAAGTGAAGAACAATCTCATCCTGACTCTTGATCCCCCCAAAAGTTTCCCCATCATTTTGATGTCTAAAAAAAAAGTGGGACAAGAAAATGAAGTTGAAAAAAAAAAACAACAAAAAACATAACAAAAATGAAAAAAGTCTGATCAGAATATGAGGGGAGGTAGGGCTCAGAAGTAATTTTTTTTCTTTTTTAGGGGTCAAATGAGAAGATAAATTTTTTTTCTCTCTTGAGGATCAAGAGTGACGGAGAACTTCTACCTCTTGAAAGGGTCCAATGTTAGAGGAAACCTTTTTTTATTACTCAGGGGTCAAAATAGAGGGTTGAATCTTTTTTTTGAAGGGGAATGGAGGGTAAATTTTTCTTTCCTTTTTCAGTGAGGAGAACATTTTCTTTCTCCTTTTAAGGATCAAAAGCGAGAAGAAACTATATTCTCCCTTAGGGGTCAAAAGTGACTCTGAGCGAGCAAAAAATAGAATATTAAATATTTTCAAAATTATTTGTTAAAAGGCGTGTTTTTGCACTTGTAGAATAAAAAAACATGGTCGCTCATCAAACAAAGGATGAGTGGACCATCAGCTTTAGCAGGAATTGATTATGGGGTTGTCTGTCTGATTGCAGTCTCCCTTATGAAGAGTTTTGACTCACCTAGCCAACCAGCATACAGCTTAAGGGTACTTCTCTCTTCTCATTAGTTGACTCTTCAAACAATGACACCCTGAGTCAGTATCAATGGCAGGGAAATTTGGATGATATCGAGGCAGTTGGGAAAAGACATGAGAAGCAAACACATCATTCACCATTTGCCAGCTGGTGAAGTACTAGGGTAGTAGTAAAAGATCTGACTATGAAGTTAGTGGAAATAGCTAATGGGTTTCTGGTCCAATTACGTATTTGTAGGAATTTTGTTGACGAAAAATTCCGTTCAATATTTTTTTACTTTTATCTTGAAATTTAACACCATGTTTTTTCCCCGCTCAAATCTTTGCCTGGCTTTTATTTTTGCATGTTGTTTTCATCTGTCTAAACAAGCAACACAGTATCATGATTAGATGCATAGCAAGAGGAGAATGATAGGGAGCATTTGCTCCCAGGGCACAGCTGTGAAAAGAGGCAAAATTTCTCATATAGTACCTTTTTAATTAATAATCATGCCCCCAAGAACCAATTTTGCTCCCTTTGATTGTGATATGAGTAAAGGTAATTTTCAAGGTTTAACTCAAGTTTATCTTCCCATCCTTACTAGTTCTCCTAGGCTGTTGAAAGATATGGTAATATTTGAATAATTTCATATTTGTATTGTACTTGAAAAAATACTAAAAACATGTTGCCCTGCATTTTCTTGTTTATGTTCAACCAAAATCTGGATTTTTTACACACTCACAAGATATACATAAGGGAGACTACTCTATAATTAGCATTTGATAGTCATCTCCCTTGACAAATGTTACACAGAAAATATAGACATACTCTACTTGAATATTATAATGATTAGTACGTCTGCCTCACCTGCTGAAGATGCTTGGTTCCAGTCCTGGTATGAGTGAAGTGTGTGGAAAACTTTTCTTTATTGATAAATTTCCATGTACACTCAGCATCTAACTGAGTAAACTCTAAGCAGAGTGATTGGAGTGGAGGTATCTGTGCAGTGGACTTGCCTCCTGTCGAGGGAGTGGTCACTCTGGTATAATATCAGTCTGGAAAAAAATTACTTACCCTGACATTTAGTTTCTGGTGCCTCCTTCAAAATAATACCTTGCATGCTGTTAGCCATACTGGCTCTCATAGGATTCTACTCAAAAATGGTTGTAGCAAAAGACTGTGCTACATTTAGTTCATGCATGCAGTTGAATTCAAAATTTTTTGTAATATCTTGTATGTGTGTGTGTGCGTGTATGTGTGTATGTATTCACTTACACTCAATCTTTCATAAAACATTTGATTATAGGATAGAAATATTCTTTGATTTTCTACTTAATCTATCTTGTTTCCATAAGAGTAAATGTACATCAGGAGTTAGTATGTAGAAGGACGGTCCAAAAGTTTTTGATCAAATGCTCTCAGCTTTTTGTCTAGCCGTGTTCAAAGTCCTAAACCTTAATGGTTAGGAACAAAATCTGTAATTTAATTGATAGTTTTTAAAATTCAATTTTTACCTGTCACTGCTTAAGTGTTTGCACATTATGATGTCACACATGAGGCAACACAAAGTGAATCTCTTTGAGCACTGTGTATCAATCGGTTGTTAAATACATTGAAATCTCAGTGCTTTCTTTGAAGAAGATCTTATCCATGTCTGGGTCCTCTATTTTAAAGATAAGGACTTCAAAATCTGAATCCTTTTTCTGCAATTATTGTGTCAAAGTATACATTTATTATAAATAGATATTTTGTATGTACCAGTAGAAGAAATATCATAGGTATGAATGTTTTGACAACTGATTGGTGCATTCTGCCCAGAGAAGAATTTTACTTGCTCATGGCCTCATATTGCATCATCATAATGGTGAAATTGAAAAACTGTATTTTATAAAACAACCTGCTTCTTTCTCAGTCATTAATGACTTGGATCTTGATTAGTTAAATGACTAATCAAGAGTGATCTATCAATAACTTGCGGACAATCCCTGCATACAAAAATGACTGATTTATGTTCACTGGTATGGAAATTAGAAAAGTGAGGTAAAAATTTTCATGAACATTACTTATTTGTATTTTTCAAGATAAAATGTAATAATTACATAAATGAGCACATACATGTGTATGTGTATAACTTAACATGACTTATGAAGAAACTATATCTCTGTCTCTCTCTCCACATATATATATATATATATATATATATATATATATATATATATATACATATAATTTCTTCATGAGCCGTGTAAAAGTATTGGTATATTTAGGATAGGAAACAGCATATCATAAATGTGCACTAAATCTCATTCTTTTAGATATGTAATTTACCTGAATAGATGGTAAATGCATCCTAAAATTTCTATGTCACATTTTTATTAGTAAGATGATTTGTTGTGGTTGAGTATATTTTACAGCAGTTACAGCCTGTAAGCTTTACTGCTTAATTGCATAAAAGAATGAATCAATCAGTTATTAAATACATTCATACACTTGATTTTCTCACACTTGTGCATGCAGAATACTAATAGATGTTATGTGCATAATATATCATATAAACAGCAGAAATAAAAAGATGCAACAGATTCTTAGAGCCTTCATCATTTCTTAACAGAATGGAAAGTATAGATTCTCTTATTTTTCTTTGAAAATGATGTCAAAGTTTTGTTATGTAAATTTGTATCATGAAAAGGTTTCAATCATAGATTATGTATGTGGCTTTTTTATGGCAGTGAAGCATAGACCCTGTACTAAATGCCTTCCATATAAGTTGTCTCAAAAGGATTATGGGTATCACCTGACAAGACCCTGTTCTAAAGAAAACTGTTCAGGCAAAGGCTTTTGCAATGGCTAGAAAGGCATGTTCTCCATTTGTAATTCGTAAAATGAGACCTGCAGACAGGAAACATTACCCCAGCATGCTGGGAAGCTATAGCTATAGACCAGGATTTCTCAAACTGGGTTTCACATTATACGTTTTTGTTTCCATGGCTGATTTAGAGAAATAGACTCTTCACAGTTTTGAATGAAATATTACGTGGTATTGACCCCCAAAATTGAAATGCATCCATTGGACCAGACTTCAATGGTCAATTTTCATAAAGACAGCCATGCTTAATGTAGAATTAAGACTAATTTTATAAGTATAAATAAACATAGTCATGTATTGCAAATAGGAATGGCTGCTGCCCTCCACTATATCATGTATGCTGAGGACTTCAGTTTAGGGCTCTGGCATTTCTGGAATTTATTCTTAATAACCCGGCAGAAGGTCCTCCAAATATCTTTCAGGTTCCAAACATTTTTTGCTCAGCCACTGGTCTTCCATCTATAGACTACAGTAGATGGAGACTTATGATTAAGGCAGACATCCAGATGAGTGAGAAAAAGAAAGAAGACTTGAAGGAAATGCAGAGAGAACAGATGTTAGTGGGTAAGGACAGCACCTAGATGCGATTGACTTAGCTACTTGAGAAATGGGCTGGATAGTCACAGAATTACAGACTAATTCTTGGCACATATGCCATTGTCTTTGAGACAGAAAGAGGCCAATAATGATACAGTATAGAGCTATTTTCATGTGAACAAATCTTGTACAAATATACCTTGGATGCATTTAATGTTCTTAAATTGTTGGTCAAGCCTGGTTTTACAATTGTTAAGGACACGGAGATTTCAGTTTTTTCTGTCATTACAGATTTTTCGATAATTCATAAATTTTCAAAACAATGGCAAAAGTCCAAAGTTGTTCTTAATTAAAAAGCTTTCTGTTGACAGGGTTTATCCTTCCCCATAATTATTTCCTGGTCCAGGGAGAGGAACTATTAGATAAAAAGATCCTCTGTGGATGAGGGTGACTGATATTTGTAGAAAAACAGCCATTTCACATAAGTAAAGACCAGTGATAGTGAAATACAAGAAGCAATGAGCAGCAAATAGAATACAATTTTAAAAAGCTCTTATACAGGGTTTTGTGTTGATTAATTAAAGAATTTAGGTTGAGGGTTATTCATTGATTAGAGCAATTATCATTGGTGGAAGCTGATATCTTTGCTTCCCATATTTTACCACCAAAAGTGACAGAACAAAGTTTACAATGAAAAAGTAATCCTCTTCACAACTATCTCAGAAACTAAACATTTGGGGGTAATTTTTCAATCTACAAGGAAGGTTGAATGAATCTATGTAGTGTAACCATCTTAGAAATATATTTCCACCAGTATTTGATAAGTGTACACGATTTGATAATTGATTATCATAAAGAAGGTATTTTATGATTGTTTACATGCTTGTAGCAAAATGTTCTCCCTCCTCCCAGAAGATATATATTTATTAAATGCATGTATAAATCGATCAAGGGGACAAACTATATATATATATATATATATATATATATATATATATATACATATATATATATATATATATATATATATATATATATATATATATATATATATATATATATATATACACACACACACAAGGATACCTCTTGAAAAGTGCAGTTTTGATTTTTTGATGTAGTATAGTGGAGGTATTGCTGTACAAATTAGCATAAACAAGTATTAGCTGAAAAAAAAACATATCATATTATAATAAGCCTTGAGCAGTGAGGATTTGAACAGAATGGAAAATTTTGGAATAAATTAACTGCACTAATCAATGTTTACCCATACATGTAAATATATGTATATATATACTCACACACACCCAATGTAAATTCCTTTACTTATTAGGAAATATGAAAGTACGGAAAATAAATGAATACAGCAAACATTACCATCTACACACACAGTTAATCATTCTGTTTTTGGAAGAATAAATATGGTGAAAGAAAATAGAATTAGACTTATAAACAATTTCAAACAAGTTTGATGCTTTATTATCAATTTTGTTGATCAAATTTCAGTATAAAATCTTGAATATTCATTTGTGATTGAAATGTGTTCTGGTTTTGAGAGTTTATAAATTATTTTTTGTCAGCAGATTCATAGAAGCTCTCTAAGGGATTCAGTGAAATGTTTCTTCACAAAGAATGAGGCATAAAGGGTTGAAGGACTTGCTCAATATTTACTTGGCATTACAGAAGATCCCTTGAACATTGTTAGTTATGACAGCATTATTCTTGTCTGGAACGTTTCAAGAATTAGTGAAAAAAAATTCAATGAATATGAAGGGATAATATGTTCACTTTATTACTATTAATTTGAACAAAACATACCGGGGATGTAGTTGTTTAAAATTTTCAGAATCAAATTTTATTTTGCCAAAATAGAATACTGAATATAGGAATCAATGATTCTCTGATCACTGGTTTATAATTTTGAAAAATATAGAAAAATGAACATTTTTTTTCTTCTTAAATCATCGGGAAATAGTTTTTTTTTTAATGAAACTTATAAAATAAATACTGATGATCAATGTTTTGATTATTTTACATGTTATTTTTTTTTGTGATTTACAATTTTATGCAGAGGCAAGATCTTTGATATTATTGCCCAAGGAATTCCAGTACTGAATAGTCATAACAATGGTTAGAACAAAAAGTAAAAAGACCTTGAGCAGGTCTTTCAAACCTCAATAACCAAACTGGCTCACTTCACAGCCAACTTTGAATTGTTTCATTTTTTGACTGTTTCTCCTGAGAGATAGATAGAGATAGACAGATAGATCGAGAGATAGAAAGATAGATAGATAGATAGAGAGAGATTTATTCTTACATATAATGCCACTTTAGTTACTGTTCTTCAATAACAGTATTCCTAATGTAGGTATTACAAATCCTACAAAACTTAAATGCAAAAGTTGTTTGAAAAAAAAAAAAAAAAAATCTTGACTGTGTCCTGCACAGTTGAGTTAAATGTTTCTACTCCTTGTTTTTTTATTCAAACAGGATGAAAGAAATAAGAATGAAACCTAAGATCATTGAAAAAAAATCAACAGCCTCAACAATGTGTTCCAACACTAAACTGAAAGTCCAGGCAAACTTAGGGCTTTGAGTCTATCAAAAATGGAGATTAGCTGTTATTAAAATGTTTATGCTTACTTACCTTTAAAACAACAATATCAATTTGTGTATAATTCTTAAATGTGAGTGTTCTTTGTTGTGGGAATAAAATATTTATATATCATGCAATAATGAAATAACTTTATTATATTAATATATTTGCTAATAAAAATCTTAACTTCCTGAAACCAAGTAAAATGTTTTCAAAAATATATAAACAATAATTGATCCCAATTAAACATTATTAGGTAATGGAAAACAAGATACAAAATACAAGTAAAGAGACATAAAACAGAAATATTTCATTACTTATATGTATACATACCGATCTTCATACATAAATGCATGTACAGAAAATGTGTATTGATTTATGAGAAAAAAAAAACTCACACAGAAAAATTAGATTTTTCCAGTTTTCATTCAACTTAATCTTTTTTGTTTTTTTTTTCATTTTTAATTCATTGTTTCTAATTAATTATGACTGATTGTGTTTCCATTTCGTTTTTCTTTTCGTTGCTAAGAACTGTCCAATGAAATAGAATTCTTGAGATTCTATCTTGCTACTGTTGTCTTTGATTCTGTGGCTTCTGGTTCCAATACAAAATGCTATTGGCTTACACGAACTGGGGGAGGGGTAAAAGGGATGAAGATGAAGAATTCCTTCATGGGAATGATTGCTTTCAGTAAACATGTAATGGACTTTCTCTGTTTGCATTGTCTGCAACAGCAAAATACATCTCTCTCTCTCTCTCTCCTCTATTAGATCTTACCTCTAATTACACAATTTTATAAGGTGTGTGCAAAGGTTTCCAGCATTTCTTTTTTTTTATAACTAGAAACTGAATTCACTGTTGGAAACTGGTGTTTCGCTGGAAATTTTTGTACACACCTGATAATACATTCTTACATTATTTTAAATAGACTGTAAAACATTTGCTTTTTTTTTTTTTAAATATATGTTGATTAAAAAAAAAATTTAGTAATATGTCTATGGTTTCACTTTTTTTCTGTTTAATGAGGAGACTTCATAGTAATGCTGAACAGAAAATAGTCTTAATACTAAATACAGCAGTAATTCATAAAACAGATAGAAGTTTCTGGTAAAGACCTATATTCAAATAAAATATAATTTACAATTCTTTTCTCACTCACCTTTTTCATTTCCAGTCAAAATTGTTTTATATGAATTTATTTAAAATTTGTCATGACTCAGAAAACAGTTCTGCTTTTTTTTTTTTTTCTTTAAATTATTTGTTTGTATCAATATTTTGGGGTAATTTTTTGGTTTGCATAAACAAATATTCCAAGATATTTTCAATCTCCACAAAGGAACATGTGTAAATACACCACTTGGTCCATCATGCTCATTAATTGGAACTTGTGCATTTGAAAATAAAATTACAGACAACAACTAAAATACGATACGTTTCTTTAGAAAAAAAAAATAATAATACCAAGAATGTTATTTAAGGAAAAAAAATCCAGCATTTAATTGTGATTACTTGGATTATCTGCATAAAAATCAATTCTTCAGACATCTCATTTCGGGGAGGATTAGCACAAGGCAAAATAAAAAAACAATATTAGAAAAAAAAAAAAAGAAAAGAAAAAATCCCCCCCACCTGATGATCCAATTCAAAATTGCCACCCATTTCAACATTTTTTTTTTTATCACTAATGTGTCCAAGTAAGTTAAAATACCAGTAGGATATTATGCTCAATTTCTAGTAACAATGTCTCAGTACATGCAACAAAAAATGTACATTTCTGGAACTAACAATTTAAATAATTGTTTTTAAAAAAAAGTTTGCTTTTTTTTTCTAGCATAAACGTTTTGTTTTTTTTCAAATAGTAATATCTGCTTGTGTGTATTTTATATAGTGAGCACATCTGTCAGTCTTAGAGAATGAAATATCCAAAAATTTTGTTAAAATATTGATTAAAAGTTTGTAAATGGGAAGAGAGAAGACTTTCTGAAGAATGACACGAATGGATGATTGCTATGGAACCAATGTGGAAACAATTCATCATAGAATGTTTTTTCTTTTGAATTTCCTTCTGTGATTTCTGATAACTTTCTCTTCATCAACTGATGACAATATTCAATAAACATATGCCTATATATGCCCACTGTTGTGTGTCAGCTTATGCATAGGTACATATAGGTACACACACCAAAATTAGCATATATACTTGTTGTGTATCTGTGTATGTATATACTTACATATAGGTAATTATCAAAATATATATGCTTCTCTATGTTGATACAATAATGTATATCTTTTGTGTCTATACATGTATAATTAAGTTTATATACATCATCATGCATGTTTCAATGTTTTGTTATCATCAACATATATCGGCATATAAGCTTTGATAATTTGTACCTGTTTGTACAAAATCTATCCAAGTATATATACACACACACATATAAATAGAAATGATATGTGTATGTGCACATATATTTAAATATATCTATATCTATATATATCTATATCTCTATATATATACACACACATATATATATATCTATATAAATATACATTATACATACACTCAATCATATATACACCTTAGTGGAGTTTTATATATACATATATTAAATATTTATATATAAAACCTTAACAAACAAAATTTTTTGCTTATGATTCAAGAAACATTTAGGTAAAAAAAAAATGTTTCCAATCTCTCTTTCTTCTTCCTTCCTTTGAAGTCTCTTTTCTTTTTTTAACAATGAAATGAAAGGCCATTTTTTTGTATTTTCTCCGGAATTCAATGATTCCCGAACACGCAACTTTAAAATGTTCATTCGTCCATCATTCTTGGTGAAAATTCATCCTGGTTCATTCGTTAAACTCTTTCATTTTGTTTCTTTGCAATATTCCACCCTTCAAAGCATCCATTCCTTTCGACTTTCTTTTCATAGTTACTTACCAACTTTCATTAAATGAATTATGATTCTTAGTTTTGCATCATTGAAAATTTGAACACTGACTTAAACACTTGATAACTGAATAAACATGAGACTTAGAAAAAAAATATTGCTGACGGGTAAAAAAGATGGGGTTAGGGAATGTTTACAGTTCTCATTTTGTTTGAAAAAAAAAACACTGAAGAAAAGTTTTGTTGAAATTGCTTTTAAGGAAAGATATGAGTTCGTAGAACTTCTGATGTTCAAGATGTATGTATTCATCTCCTCATTCTTTACAGCCTTGGTCTCTTTATGTTCATGAATATTTCTTTGTAATAGAGTTCATTTTTTTTTTTTTTTAAATTCCTTAGATGAAGCATTATTTCTTTCATCTTAATTCCAGCTCTTATCGTGGAATGATGGTTTGAGAGTTGCAACAAAAGGCAACTGGAATTAGGATGAGAGAAATACTAGTCAAAAAATTAATAAAAAGAGTTCATCTAGCATCACAATCCTCAATTTATCATGGTAACTTTCCAGTCGGAATCTCACAACAATTTTCTTTTGAGTATTCCTCGTTTTGATAGTTGCTCATCACGGAAGAGCCACTGAAGAGACCAGAAGACAGACATTATCATCATACAAAATGTTGTCTTCTGCATGTCTGTCTGAACTGTACAAGAATTCTCCTTTATATTTTGAATTTTTGCACAGAAGAACAAAAAAAAAAGATTCAAAAGAATTTGTAGAGGGGTAAAAATGAAGAAAAGATTGATGGTTATTTTCAAGAAAAGAAAAAAGTTCAGGACATTTCATGGGTTGAAAATTTGAAGAATGAAACAAAAATAATGATGCTTTTTTTTTTTTTTTCAAAAATTTCTATTTCTTTCAAATCTTTTTGCTTGGGTCTCCGGCATCAATTCAGAATAGAGTCTTTCCAAGGAGGAAAAAAATTTTCAATACATTTTCAAAAAAATGCTTTACTTCAGTTGAATGCTGGGAAATTTTGTGTTCTTATTTTTCATTCATTTGAAGAAATTTAAATGAAGCTTTTCCATCATATATCAGCCACAACAACATGACTGTCATTAATAGTAGCCCGTTTCATTAGTTGGTAAGCAGCCTTATTTTTGCTGTTGGGATTGTTGCAATATTCTTCAGTGGAAGAACCGATTCCATCGTCATCCTCTCCCTGACTGCCATCAATGAAGGAGGTCTGCATAACGCAGTGTCGGCGTGAGAGAGGACTCTGGTCTAGTGGGGGTAGGTGTGAAGTCAACTGTTGACTTTGGGAAGATGATTTTTGGAAACGACGTCTTCGATAGCAATATACTATGATGACCGTTAATAGGAGAACAAATATTAGAGGAGCCACAACACAGGCTGTTATTAGCAGAATTTCTTCTAAACCTACAAAAAAAAAAAAGAGAAAGGATTTCTATTAAATTTTGGAAAATACTTAATCATAAATCGATCAATATCTTAAAATGTAAACATAAAAATCGTGAAAAAGAAAGAAAATACACAAATGTTGAAAATTCAGAACTAAACATTCTTTAAACATATCAGAAGATAAATGAACTTCGTAGAAACTAGTTGTTTATATAACAAGTGATATCATTGACAAATAAGTCAAATGTTGATTTACTCTGGTGATTACTTACATAGTGACACTGTTAATTTAGGTGATAGAGGTGGGGGTAAAAGAAATCAATAATCATGATAACAGTTTAGAACCAAGTGCATTAAAACCCAGTAGGCAAGATTTTGGCTTTTCTTATTGACCACTGACTTTACCATTAATCCACCACCAAGAACCAAGAGTCTTTCCAAGGAGGATGAATTAATTAAGATTCTTAGTTTTGCATAATTGAAAATTTGAATCAACATCTTCAGTTTATTAGCATTCATCATTGGACATAGACCTTCCACAAGATTTACCAGATCTCTCTATCATAGGCATCGCCGAGCCAATACTTCCTGAATTTATTTAGCTCGTCACACCATCTTATTTTCTGTCATCCATAGCCTCGCACCTGATTTCAGGGGATCCATGCTGTCATGATGTCCATCAGTTATCTGCCCTTCTTGCAGCATGACCAGTCCATTGCCATTTGAGTTTTCTAACAGTTTTTATGAAGTCTCAGACTCCTCTCTTTTCTCTGATATACTGTGCTGTCTTATGGTCTCTCCATATGATGCAGAGCATGATTCTCACAAGTGCATGTTGCAGGATTCTCACTTTGGGGTGTCAATCATTTGGTTAGGTTCCATTTGAATACTGACTTAAAAACTTGGTATCTGAGTTAACATGAAACTTAGAAAAAAAATATTGCTGATGAGCAAAAAAGATGGGGTTAGGGAATGTTTTCAGTTCTTATTTTGTTGTTTAAAACAAAAAATAAAAACTAAAGAAAAGTTCTGTTGAAATTGCTTCTAACAAAAGATATGACATTGTAAGGCTTGTGGTGATTAAGATGTATTCATCAACTCATTCTTTTAAACATGAACTCTATTTGGGAGGCCTGTATGTGTGATACAGGCATGCATAGCCAGTTAACCAGCTGGACCAAAATATTTTTTTATCTATTTATTTTCTATGCCAACAGAATAAATATTTGCGGGGGTAAGGGAAAATACATGATTAATAACCAAATTTTGTTTTTTCAATCAAAAATTCATTCTAGCAAATTTCAGCACTCAATCTGTATGTTGTGCATTGAAAATCATGAAAAATAGATTGTCAGAGGACAGGAATTGATGCAAGCATCACTAAGAGAATAGAGCTTATCATCTGTATAAGATAAGTGAATTTCTAGTGATTTTACTTTTGGAAAACATTGAAATCAAGAAAAAAGTTATTGTCAGTGGTCAGGAATTGATGCATGTCTTCCTGATGGGATAGGATTATATATATATATATATATATATATATATATATATATATATATATATATATATATGTGAGGTGAATGCATAAATCTGAGGATCTATGTTGTGAGTTGTGATATCCAGCAGTTGTCTACCATTCTTGCATCTTGTCAAGCCCATTGCAATTTAAGTTTTCTGATGATTAATATAATATCTGGGACTCCTGTCTTTTCTCTACTATAATTTGTTGTCTTATGATTTCTGTATGCGAGGTTGAGCACGATTCTCTCAAATGCACATTGCATGGTTCTCAGTTGGAGGGTCAATCTTTTAGTTGGGTTCCCAGTCTCTGCTCCATAGGTGACTATCAGGAGGATGCATTGGTTGTTACCCTTCTTTTTTGGACTAGTGGGATTTTCTTATTCCTGAAAGTCAAGCTTGCTGTACTGAAAGCTTGCCAACCTAGTGTAATTCTTTGCTTGATTTCTTCTTCTTTTGAGAATTTCATGGCAATTCATTGTAGCGGTTAACTTTCTTCAGCTAAGTGTTTTTGATGTTGATAGTTGCATCTCTGTCCTTATCATGTTTGTTGTACATGACATTCATTTTGCTGAAGTTCATGTGAAGGCTTACTTTCTTGCTTGCTCCATTTCGTTCGGCTAGCATTATTTGGAGAATGTCAGTAGTCAGAAATTGATGCAAGCATTGCTTACAAACAAACCAGGTCTGGTTATTCACTAAATAGAAGCCATCATGTGACCAACGCCAACGTCTTTTGGCAGTATGCCATGTTGGGGGTAACCAATTTAAAAATTGGGAAAAGGGTGATCAATGAATAAGTTACTTCTCTTGCCTTTTATTGGGCAGTGGTTAATAAAAAGTCTGAACTTACAAAAAAACAAGCATAACTGCTGCCAGACACAAACTAAGAAATCAATTTAGCATAAACTTACATTGCAAATTGACTCCCCCCAATCTTTTTGGGGTGGATGCAGATTTTAAAAAACGAGAAAAAATATTTTTTGTAAACATAATAAGAAGTAAATGTCAAAATTTTCAGCCCTCTAGCTCTGTTGGTGCAGCCTGTATGTGTGATATATATAGGTCTATATCATTTTCCTGACTGATTTTCCGTGACAACTGATTTGCAGCGTGTCCATTGGTCAATCTATCATTTTGCTTATTCATCACGTGACCTAAGGGCAAATTTCCCAAAAACAAAGGGAGAAAATTTGCCAGCCGAGACGAGTAAGTAACTGATAAGTCAACCAATTGGTATGCGGCAAATCAGTCACAGGGAAAATCAGTGTTGGGGAAAATGAATACCACTGGACACATACATACAGAGCCAGCCAGACCAACTAGAAAACTGAAGAAACCTATGTTGACAGTTTCGCTGAACAATTTCTAAACAATTGATTATGACTACATTTCAATCATCTCACTCATATTTCACTGAGCATATTACTTTAAAATGGATTGAATAATATCAGGGACGTAAATGTTTTTTCTATTTTACCACTTTTGAATCAAATGAGCAAATGTTTTTATTCTAAGTCAGTAAAAAAGAAAGACTTACAGTTTTTTTCATCACTATTATCTAGGGCTGCACAGTTAGGTATTTTGTTGCACCGCAATGAACTGTCGATGCAGTACTGTGGAATGTTATCACAGTCAGCTTTGCCACTGCTTGTGCAGCTTTCACTCCCTTGGCACAAAAATCCTGAGCAAGGACCTGAAATTGAAAAAGAGTCAGTGTGAAAAATAGTCTATTTATAAAGGGCAGACGTTAGTTGGTACAATCTCTACTCTATTTCCTGTAACTCCCTGTGAAATCAATTTGTTAAAATACAAATGGATCCCACAGTTTCAATGGAAAAGGGACTTCCTTTGGATGGGCCGTTTAAATCGGAGATGTTTATCAAGTTTATCATATCATATAAACACTTGGAAATAAATGCTCAAACTTATCCCGCCATTGGGGTAGTTGGTACAATCTGATTGAACAAATTAGTTCTCCTGCTAGTACGTAGAGAAGTGATTAATAAATTGTTATGATTGAAAAATCTAGAATTTCAAATCAGATTGAGAAATGTATTTGAGCAAAGAGTAAGATTTTAGGTGAGGCAAGTAGAATCATGCGTGAGTGTACCTCAATGATGCATTCTGAGGAGGTGGAAAATGTAAAAAAAGAACATGAAGAATGATGACACCAATGACTTGCTTGAAATTTGTTTTGTTATCTTGCAGGCTTTTTGTTTTTCAGCATACCAAGTAGCCCAGCTCACAATATACCAACCTGCCTGAAACACACGGATTTCTTTACATTCTATTCCAAGAAAAAGTTCTGACAGAAACTGCTTGAAATGTTATATATATATATATATATATATATATATATATATATATATATATATATATATATATATATGTATATATATATATATAACATTTCAAGAGACACTATATATATCATGACAAGTGACACTATATATAGTGTCTCTTGCCACTTCTCATGAACATAACCTATGTTACCATCAACTGCACAATATAGCATGAGCTAGGCACTTGTTTCTCAAAATGACAAAGTTACTTACCAGGGTGAAAAAAAGTTTTTAATGCAAAATTTTTTGTGCTTTCAAATTATGTGACTCAAAATTAATGGAAAACTGGCCGAAATGTTTCTGCTCGAAATGAGGCTAACTGAGGTGCCATCAAGTGCTGGGAACAAAAATTGAAGCACATGATTCAACCTGCCCCCGTGCTCAATTGGCTCTGGTCCCCCTAAATATATGTATAATGCCTCGCATGCAGATAAATCCTGGTATGTGCGAAGAGTGAGGAAAAATCTTCATGAGGACAAATCTTCCTGTGCACACAGCAGTTAACTGAGTACACCCTTTACTATTTGAGAAGATAGGAGCAAAATGAAAGAGAATCCTTTGGGTCACTTCTGACTGCCAGTGCAAACTATTGACGCCAAGAGTGAGCACATGAATTCTCAGTTTAAAGAAAAATTAACTTTTTAATGTTTTATGAGGTGCTATATGGTTCTTTCTGTGGATGTGTGCTGGTCTGCACTGGTCTATCTGGGAGTATGATCGGGCCTGACCTGGAGCGGGGAGGGGGAGGGGAATTGTGCTTGTAAGTGCATACCTGTCTCATTTAATTCTATGAAATCTTCATAAAATATCGTTAGCTTTTTGGAGTAGATATATCTTGAGTTTTTCTCCCCAGGCAATTCTGGATAACTCAGCAAGTACATATACATACCTATATATATATATATATATATATATATATATATATATATATATATATATATATATATATACACGTATATGAGAACTGGACGTATTTGGTCCAACAGAATGAATTATAAATTGCGTTACATTATAAAGAAACTTATTAGAAATGATCTCTCATCATTACATGGTTGATATATCACTCTCCATAGACAGCGTAAATAGAATAAACAATTAAAGAAAATGGGACTGCAGTAAGAATCGAACCTGCCACTGATAGAATAGCCACTTCAACAGAGCAATGTTCTTACTATTGAGCTAAACAGTCGGTGGAAATGCAAAGGCCAAATAAGTGCTTTCAACCCGTGTTCTAATCTCGTTTATTCTTGGTCTATTCATCTCCCTAAACATGACAGTTATGTATATTAAAAATGGACATATTTGGTCCAACAGAATGAATTGTAAATTGCATTATATCACATAGAAACTTATCTGAAATGACTTCCCGTCATAACACAATTAATGTATCACTCAAACTAGACAATGTAAATAGAATGAACAATTAAAGAAAATGGGACTATTGCAGGATATAATTGTTTATTCTATTTACATTGTCTTCTTCGAGTGATACATTAATTGTGTAATGACGGGAGATCATTTCAAATAAGTTTCTGTATAATATAACAATGCAATTTATAATTCATTTTCTTGGATCACATATATCCATTATACATATGTGTGTGTGTGTGTGTGTGTGTGCATATATATATATATATATATATATATATATATATGTATATATATATATGTATGTATATATATGTATGTATATATATGTATGTATATATATATATGTATATATATATATATGCATACACAAATCAAATCATTTGCCTGAAGGAACCTAAACAGGGCAGAAACATAAACATGTTTGTGCAGCTGATCTTTGTTCTATTATATTTTAAGCCCTTCTCTAGACCAACTTAATATTCAAAGTTGAATGCATGGACCACTTGTAATCCCATCATACATCAGATATTGTATAATATTACATTACATTATATTGCATCGTTGATCGGTATTCTGTATATATATATTTGTGAAACTGCTAAAGGGATGAAGGAGATAGGGACAGTACATTAAAATGTATAATAAGCAGAATCATTGTTATTATCTTATTGTGTATGATTCTATATACCAGGTGTTTCCAAGTTCCTTTCAGGTTAGTGTTCTTTTGGTTGCATGAGCACGTCATTGGTGCCCCAAAAAATGATAAATAAAAAGATACAAAATTTTCATGAAACAAATTTTATAAAAAACTTCTACCTTTAGCTCCTATACAGATCATGAATCCTTCAGGATTTATTACCTGTGCTCCGTTCCGAAGTAAATTCAATGGCAGTTGAAGCTTTACTTCATGCCATTTTGGCTTTCAAAAGGTTTTTTTTTATAAGAACATTATTTTCTGATAAGAGGGAAAATCAGTATCGTGAAAAGCAGTTTTGAAAAAAAGCAAAAGTATATTACCATCTTCAGCTGTCCGGACAGCTGACCAAGCCAGCTTAAAGCCACCATCTTTGTTTTGATTGCTATGGCCAGCAATGAATCTGAAAATTTATATTGTCATAATTAGATAAACTAAAAAAGACATCTCGGACGTCAACTATAAAGTTCAGTGGTTTATCAAATATTGAATGATAAATCTATTCATAGACAGCGACATACTTCTTTTTTTCAGGAAACAAAATTGGATTTTCCATACTTTTCTTTACTCAATCATAAAAAGAAAAAATAATTACCATCTGTCAAAAACAATTTTCTGAAATCTTATCAAAAAAGAAAAAAAATGTCATAAAAATAGTACATTATGTAATCTTTAAAAGCATCGGCTTTTGGAGCTGCACCCCAGAGGCCTCTGCCAACTTGAGGGCTGTCAAAGATTAAGTGAAAGCTGAATAAGTAATTTAAATTATCAATTTAAAAAGAGTCTAATTGATATATTGTATATATTTGTAGTAAACATATTTCAGCAAAAAGATACACTGTGCTGTATGCATATATATATATGGTTTGTGACCATCTAAAGATGACTAAAATAGACTTGCTCTCACAGCAATTTAAAACAATGTTCCCGAGAAATTAAGCAAAGCGAATATTTGAGTTTTAATTGTTAGCCTTGTGAAAAAATGTAATTCTACTTCAGCTTTTTTCCTTTTGAAAATATCACAAGGGGCTTTACAGTACCTGGAGCTAATGGGTATACAAAATATTACTTCAGCACTGTTCTTATGGAATATGCATAGAACATTATGGTTTTCAAGTCAATCCTGAACAGTGATTGCTAGTAAGCTGTGTTTTGTCATGGATTTGGAGAGAATTGATTCTGTTTCCTTCTAGTTTACATTAAGAATTTCTTTTTCAGTGCTACCTACATTTTGAGTGAGCAATTTGCAATTGGTATCTTTCTAACAAACTATTGAAATTCAGAAATAATTATGGCTAAATGTTATGGATTTCAGCAGCAGGAACTTTGATCTGTAATATTTTTTTCTTAATCAAAATATTTTTTAATCATTGTGTAAAACTATTAGTGCTAGAAATATATTCAGGGAGTTATTGATTTTCTCTTCAAGGTTATCTTGTAAAAAAAGTGACATTCTAAAATCTAACAATGCTTTCATCTCCTGTCTACTTTGTTGCAACACAGAGAGGGTGTCTCATAACAAAACCAACATCTTTTGCAAGCAGCCTCAAATCAATGTACCATTAATATCTCCTACTTGCTTTCTCACCACCAAAAATCTTCACAAAATCCATTCTAGTTTTAAATGTGCAAAGAACATTCATGAACATTTGTTGTTCATCTTTCGATTCCTCCAAAACCTTGTCATTCACATTCATCAAATTCTGTTCAAAATGCTACTGTTCTTTGGGCAATTCATAGAGGACATTCTTGACATACTCCTCATGATTACTCCAAAATTTTGAGTGGGATTGAGGTCAGGTGAATTCCCTGGCATCCAGCCAAATCTATCTTGTAAGAAAAAAAAAAAAAGTAGCTTTAGCAACCTGTGTGTTTCTTTACCAATGAGTTGACTATTAAACTCAATAAAAAGAGGCAAATATTTATGTGTGTGCAGAACTCACATAAAAAATGTCAGGAAAATCCCAGAAGACCATGTACCCACTTGTCAACAACATTAGGTTCCATCTAGAGTAGTATGCACACACCTTTTGGAGTGAAGCATCCAACTGCAAAAAAAAGTTGGTCAGATTATGGGACACCCTTTAGATAATGATGCCAATTGATTTTCTTCTCTTATCACAAAATCAGACAGTCAAGTCTGCACCTTAAGTGGAAACTATGAACATCTGAAAGCTTCATTATAGAGCAAAGGACATTAGTTCTGGATCGACAGCTACATAAATGGTATTGATCTAATCTATGATACCAAACGGCTCACAGATGCTGAAGACATCAAGCTATATAAACAAGTAATTGTCCTTTCCAAGAGTTATTCAGACTATTGAACTCATTCATTGCTTTTGAAGAAGTAGCTCTCTCACACAGTGAGTTGTCAGTGTTTGCTAAAATGAAATTATAATTATCCCTGAATGTGTCTTTGATGCCTCTTGGTGCTGGAATACATCAAGGTTTGATCTCTTGCTCATCAGTTTGAAATATTTGCTCACAGATAGCTCTTACACAGATAACAGTTCAATTTATTCAACAGGGAAGTGATATTAGAGTTTTGCCACTACAGACATACACCGAAGTTACTATCATTTGATTTTCCAGTCGTAGGATTGGTGTTATTGGTATAACAACTAATCAATCCAGAGTAAGGAAAATTGAAAATTTTTTTCTAGGTATATCAAAAATATAACCTGAATTTTTTTTTGTTCATCTGAATACAAAAATATAAATGCAAATCCAGCAATACATTACCTAATATTTATTGCATAAGGTCTTGAAATGGAAAGTGAAAATTTCAAAAAATAATTTTTACATATATGCTTGTATATAAGATTAACAAAAAACTATAAAAATAGTATGCTACCTCCAATGAACTGGTATTAAGACTAGGGGGCTATCAACCGAAGCTTAATTTGAACAGTTATGGGGCTTGGATGAGATAGAGTAAGCATTAGTTCTTCAAGTACCCCTGTAAACCATTCGTCTTACAGTTTATCATGTATGGCATATACAGGCTGAGATCAACGCAGTAGACAGAATTTCATGATAGAATCATAAATACATATTTTTTCTTGATGGCGAACATACTATCTATTTGTTTTTAACATTTTTAGTCAACACCGATTTCAAAATGAATCAAACGTAACAAATTTCTTGTTCTGAATTTGTTGTCATCTTCATGATGTAAAGATTTAATCATCTTTTTCATAAGTGAATTGTGATGATGGAAAATTTATCATAACACAATTGTGACTTCTGCTTTTGAAAGAAATGACCTAAACATTATGTCACTGAAATTTATAACATTTCATCCAGTTTGAAAATGGTGTTGACTAACTATGTTCAGATATTATTGATAAAAACAAATAGTACAATCACAGAAAAGAAAAAATATATATTTATTATTACTACGCTATTCATGATGATAGAATCATATGAATAGCATTATATCTGTCAAAAACAAAGATATGAACAAACTGATTTTAACACAGGAAACAAAATTATCTCAAATGGTTCAGTATTCATAGCTTTGTTTTTTTTTTTCAAAAATTTCCACCATCTTTAACTCTGGTTTAAGATGAAAAGCAGTGAGAAAAGCAGTTTATCTGTTTACTGCATGATTCAGAGAGGAAACACCTACCTACCTCAAAGTAATCCTTGAGGACCTGGAAACAAATTCTTTTTGTCCCCCATGGTCAGCATAAAGGCGACCACAAACATTTTCAGCTGGCATTGTTGACGGGTCAGCAAATCCATCATAAATTGATAGGCCAGCCTCTTCACAGTAATCTGAAGGCAATCAAAGAAGTTTGCAAAATGAACACAGTTTTAAAAATTAAAAGAGAGGAAAAGGAAAAAGAAGAGAAAAATTCATTTACATAGATAACTATTACTTTTTCTGTTTTTCTGTCCTTCACAATGGACTATTTCACTTAAAGGTAACAATTTCGCTAAAAAAAATGAGTAAAGATGAGTAATATTAATAAATAATGCTTGGATTAATGCAAAACTTCAAGGGAAACATTAAATATATGAGAAATGTACCTATCTATATCATGAACAGTGTGACTTTTTCTGTCTCTTTCTTTCTCTATCCATAACTTATATTCACGCTTTACTGAAAAAATATCCCCCAACAACCATTTAAAATAACAGACTCTTCCACTTGAATGAGTCAAGTTACTTTTTAATAAAACCTCAGATAAAATTATGAGACATAAACATCCATTTACACTAATAACAGCATTGAAGTAGTGAACTATTAAGTTCTAAAATAGGAAAATGTGAATAAACCTCTCAAATTCCACAGAAATATGGATAGATAATTTTACCTAATGCATTACTGCCTGCAATTACTGCCTGCAGTTAATGCCCACAGAATTATTTATATATATATATATATATATATATATATATATATATATATATATATATATATATATATATATATATAGTTTCTCAGCAAATAAGATTATCACATAGAAATTATGATATATCTGTGAATTCTTCACAGGTAATAATTGATTATCTATTGCTAAGAGAATACTTAAAAACATTTGAATTTTTGTTTTGACAACTGAATTCCTCCTTAGAATTTTCGATGTCGTAACTACAATGTTTCAACTAATCTACTTTTCAGCTGCCATTAGGCATATAATCTATAAGAAAAGAGAGAAAAAAAACCCCTATTTTCTCACAGATTATATACCCGACAAGGGCTGAAGAATGGATTGGCTGAGACATGGTAACAATATCAAATACACAAAGAAAGAGCTCAATAGTCCAAACTAAATGTGGAATATAAAAAAAAGTCTTACAAAAATTTACTTTGGGTTGAATATCAACATTCTTTACTGCTTTATAATGTTATTTTAAAGGATGAATGTCTGATATAAAAATTCAGAGTAAACTACTAAATTCAGTTTGATGGTGTGTCATTTGACAAAGGTTAGTAAGCAACAGTCATCACTTGAAGTTCAGATAGGGAGATTGGCATTTTTGCAACTTAATGGGTCGGCGATTGGTTATCTAAGTATGATTTTCAAATATTGATGGAGAAATCCAAAGAAAATACCAGGCAAGATCAAATAACTGTGGCTAACTTTTAGTTATGCTGCTTTTTTATGACCCTCAGTGCAATTAAAGTTCTCTTTCACAGACTTTGAAACTTTGTGAAAATAGCTTCAGTGCCTTTAAAAACCCCTTCCTTTAGAAGCCCATTCCTTTCAAATCTCCCGCCTTTAAAAGCCCTTCCATTGGAAAGAATCTTCATTTAATACTAATATCGTAGTAAAATGGAATTTCAATCATGCACTGACACATGCATGTCTTTTGATGTAGTAAAATAGAATCCAATGTTCTGATGACGCAATAAAGAAACATCTCTTAAGCTACATCAGATTTATAGCAGGAGTACAAAATGCTTTGTGGAGATCATGTGAGGCATTTGCTATGTTGATTTGTCAGATTGTTAGTCAGTCAGTGACAGTGATCACCACTGTAGATGCTAGTGCATCAAACAAGTATTCAAATTTAACTTTTTGCGAGTGTTCCCTCGGAAATTTGTTAGCCGCGTTTCTGAAAAATATAGGCAATGGATATGTGTAAACCAGATTTTGTCAACTGGAAAGTAAATACAGACAGACGGGTGAAAATTTTTTTACAATACTTTTTCCTTCTGTTTATCGGATATGCTAAATACACACACACAAACACACACACTCTGAAGGGATAATAATATGAAGATAATAAAATAAAAATGAGAAATATTATTTTCAAGAAAACCTATATTTATACATTGATATTTACAAAGCTTAGCTTAACTTGGTGCAAGGCCAATAGCATGAAACATTCAGTAACATACTTGACTCACTGCAGTAGTAAAGGCCTACCAGAACAGCTTACAAACCATCCAATGATATCATCATCATCCTTCTAGTGATCGTTACTGGACCTTCTATAAGATTTGCCAGACTTCTCTACCATGGTCATCACGGAACTTATACTTTCTGAACTTGTCTAGTTTGTCTTGTCATCTTATATTTTGTCAGCAAAAATTTTGCCCGTGATATCTGGGGATTTACGTTGTGAGTTGTAATGTCCAATGATTGTCTGCCATTCTTGCAACATGGCCAGCTCACTGACATTTGGGTTTTCTAATCGATTCAATGATGTCTCAGTCTTCTGTTTTGCCTCTAAAATATTGTGCTGTCTTGTGATCTCTCTATGTTGAGCATGATTCTTTCATGTGTGTGTTGCACGGTTCTCAGTTCGAGGGTGCTTGGAAAGAAAATGAAGTTAGAAAATATGGAGTTTAGTGTGGTGGAGAGCTTTGAATCTTCATTGTACTAAGTATCATTTAGAATTATTATGGTTTAATAATCTTTATAGATTTTAAGAATAAAAAAAATTATTAAACAGAAGAAAAAGGAATCATTTTTTAAAAATTTCTGTACAAGATTTGGACATTGTTGGTCTAAAATAACCATAGAGACCCTAAAATACACTTTTTTAGAGACATACTCATTACCCTACACTGTAGCTCACTTGACTAGTTGTTTGGGTGAGCGATTTGTGGGTCTGCGGTGATATGATGTAGTTCCATGTCATAATCAAGATGAAAAAAGAAATGAAAAATTCAAACAAGAAATCCAACAGATAGTTCATTTTTCTAACAAGAAAAACTGTTTTAATCCTTCTTATTTCTTAGTCTTGTGTCGCAAATGTGCTTTCAAAAAAGGTTATGATCTGCAAGACACTTGTTTGCCAGGTTTTTAAATCTATATTTCTCATATCTTATCTTCTTGAAGAGAAAAATACATGTTCTTGAGAAATGTCAGAAATAAACAATTGGAATGATAGGATTTAATATAACAAAGATAAGTTGACCAATCCACAAAAAATTCTTGAACCTTGATTTTTCATGTAGTAATTCTTCATTCCTCAAGTAGTATATAGCAATTGTTCAGTCCTCAAGTCAGAAGTGTAGCAAGTGGGGAGCAAGATAGGGCAAATGCCTCAGGGCGCAGATGTGGAGGAGCACAAAATTTCCTCTAGACTATAATGCCTGTTATTTAATAATTACGCTCTACCCCAGGATATAATGCAACAGCCCTTGAGCGCTGTGTTTTCCCCCAGGCGCTGAGAACCCTTATTACACCACTGCCTCAAGTAATATATGGTAATTCCTCATTCCTAAAGTAATATGCAATAATTACAATAAAAGCCACAACAAGATTATTTGTTGACATATTTTTGTTTGGCTAATTGTGGTCTGAACATTCAGTAACAAAATCTCAATTTGTAGAAGGCATAAAATAAAGACTAGCATTCCAAGGGAAATTATGAATCACCAACACCCATATATTCTGTGTTGGGGTTGATCAATTAAAATGTTGGAAAAAGGAGTGATCAATAAAAAAGTTACTTCTCTCACCTTTTGTTGGGCAGTAATCACTAAAAGAAGGTCTGAATTTCATAAATCAAGCAAGCACAAATTTGTTACTAATTTTTAGCATAAACTTACATTGCATATGAACCCCCATTAAAAAACCTATCTTAGAAGGGGATTTTCAAAATATCATTTTTCCTGTTCTTTAAGATGAATATGTGTCAAAAATTTCCAAAAAATGAATGGTAAGGGCAGGTTGAAATCTAGAGAGATACATAGAAAGGTAGATATAAATGTCAGAATATATGAACATTCTAAAACCAAAAACAGTGATAAAATCGGTCTGTTGTGGACAGTAGTGATTAATTAAGAAATTATTGTTTCTGAAACTTATTTTCAAGCCCTATATGCAAGTATTTCTATAGAACGTAAGCTGTATCTAAATCATATTTGATTATTTTGAATAAAACAAA